>CAMRHE010000059.1:7660000-8110823 GCA_947044405.1 Leptodactylus fallax | reverse complement strand
GGAGAAATGAAGTCTTCTTTAACAGGGAAACCCAATGAATGCAATGTAATCCAACAGCAGATTCCACTCAGCACACTGACAGTCCTGCCGAATCCATACACTGAGCTGGGATGTAAGCCGGGGTTTAGCAGGTGCTGTCCAGTACATCAACAGCACTGCGAGTCTCTATCTGTGGTATCCATATACACAGTCACAATGTCAGTCTCACTGATCAGCCACTGAGCACAGTTCCTTTCACGTGGACTCACTAGTCCTGTTGTCTCTTTACACTCTGTTTGTCTCTGGACCAAGATACAGCTTAGCTGTACAGAAAAATCTCCACACCAGTTCAATACAACACTTGCTAAGATGGCTGCTGCTCTCTGTCTCGTCACTTCCTGCTTCTCTGCTCACATTCTGTCTGCAGAACAGGCAGGCTGACATAAAAGGTGGGGGAGTCACTCCAGCATCATGTCACAATTACAATGGCTGCTGTCTTAAAGGAACAGAATCACAGAAATACATTCAACATTAACAGTTTATACAGACAAATGAAGCTTAGGACAACATTGGCTGTCTCTTACAGAACCCTACCTGCTTTTCTTCAATGTTCCCAGGGCTAGAATGACAGATGAATTTAAGTCTGTAATAATTGATATGGGTAAAATGTAAATTGGGATATGGGTTAATTGATATGTAATAACTGACATGGGTAAAATGTCTAGTAGTGTTATTGGGGGAGGGTGCAACTTGCTTATCTGCCAAGGGCACCAAAATACCTTGTGCCAACTGTAAAGTTTTGTGTAATGCTATGGTGTTATTTTTCAAGGGTTGGCTTGGGCCCCTTAGATGGTTAGCGCACAGGTGCAGAGCTCGTTACAATGCAGGTGTCTGGCTACAGAGCTGTGACTAACGAGCTGTGCACCTGTGTGTCCATCACATGACCATGGACTGATTTGTATCCACTAGAAGTTAGCGGAGATCTAAAAAGCCATGAGGAATCGATACAGGAAGTATAATGGAAAATTGTACAACTTTTCATTATACAAACAATGACATTTCCTGGATCTCCTCATATCTCACCAACCTCACATTCAGCGTCTCCTACTCGCACACCACCTCCCCACCATGCCCTCTTTCTGTAGGTGTCCCCCAAGGCTCCATCCCAGGACCCCTCCTGTTCTCCATCTACACCCTCGGCCTTGGCCAACTCATAGAATCTTATGGTTTCCATTACCATTGCTATGCTGACGACACCCAAATATATCTCTCTGGCCCAGACATTACCTCCCTGTTGTCCAGAGTCCCAGCATGTCTAGCAGCTGTAGCCTCCTTTCTCTTCTCCCGCTTTCTCAAATTCAACATGGAGAAAACGGAGTTCATAATCTTCACCCCTCCTCGCATGGCTCCCCTACCTGACCCATCTATCAAAGTTAATGGAAGCACACTCACCCCAGTCCCACAGGTCCGCTGTGTTATGGGATAACCTTAGACTCTGACTTATCCTTCAAGCCGCATATTCAAACCCTCAACACCTCCTGCCACCTCCAACTCACGAACATCCATCGAATCCACTCCTTCCTCACCCCTGAAACCACAAAGATGCTCGTCCACGCCCTCATAATCTCCCCTCTGCCAATCCCTTCACTGGCTACCCGTTGCCCAGTGAATAGAGTTCAAATTACTAACGCTCACATACAAAGCCATCCATAACCTGTCCCCTCCATATATCTCTGACCTAATCTCCCGCTACCTGCCCGCACGTAACCTCCGATCCTCAAAAGACCTCCTACTCTGCTCTTATCTGCTCCTCACACAACCGTCTCCAAGACTTCTCCCGTGCATCCCCCAAACTCTGGAACTCATTACCAAGACACATAAGACTGTCCCTCACAATCACAAGCTTCAAGAAGGCCCTGAAGACTCACCTATTCAGAAAGACCTACAACCCCCAATAACACTACTGTCACCACACCACCATCTGTACAACCTCTCCCCCCACCTTCTGTCTCTATCCCTCTTCCCTCATAGATTGTAAGCCCTTGCAGGCAGGGCCCTCTATCCCACTGTGCCAGTTGGTCACTGTTAGTATTATATTTGTTTTGTATATTTTGTGTACCGTATGTAAACCCTCAAATATAAAGCACCATGGAATTAATGGTGCTATATAAACAATAATAATAATGACATTTGTCACAATATTTGTCTGAAACTAGACAACCCCTATAAAGCTTCAGCATACCAAGACATTTTGGACAATTGTATGCTTCCAACTTTGTGGGAACAGTATGGGGAAGGTCCTTTTCTGTTTCAGCATGGCAGTTCCCCGATGGACAAAGCAATGTCCATAAAGTCATAGTTGGGTGAATTTGGTGTGGAAGAACTTGACTGAGCCCTGACTTCAACTCCATCAAACACTTTTTGGATGAACTAGAACAGGGATTGCCCTCCAACATCAATGTATGACCTTACAAATGCTCGTTTGGGTGAATGGACAAAAATTCCCACAGACACACTACAAAATCTTGTAAAAAGCCTTCCCAGAAGAGTGGAATCTGTTTTAGCTACAAAGGTGAGACCAACTCCACATGCCTATGGATCTAGAAAGTGAAGTCATAAAAGCTCCTATAGGTTTAATGTGTATGTGAACCATTACTTTTGTCCATATATTGTATATTACAAACCTGTTGAACTGGCTGTGTCCAATGTCAGCAAAAGCTAGACTTGTTATATTTGTACATTTTTATAGCAAACTCTCATCTGTAAGAAGTGTAATGGCTTTCATTTGGTCCATTTTGTGGCTCAATCTTCCCCAAGAAATCAACCGTAGACAACTGATAGAACTGTGTGCTGTCCTTAGAGAACACAACAACACTCGTCCGTAAAAAAACTGACCTATGAATAAGCACTAAGGCTGATTTCACACCAGCTATGCTTTTTGTGGACTAGGAAACAACAGACTTTCTACATTCCAGTGTATTTCCATGTGCCATCTGTGTACAATCCGTGTAACATCTGTTTTTTTGTGGATGAAAAAAATAGATGCTGATGTTGCAGGGTTTGATCATAGGTAAATTGTGCTAGTGTGATCTGCCTGCAATGCTGCTAGCACCTATTTCAATTTCCAGGCATTCCCTGTGTTCATTTGCATGTCAGGAGTCTCCTGGCAATTCATATGAAAATCCGGCAACTCCTGCCTCCCCCATTCTCTCAGCCCTACCTAACACTGAAGTGCTAATAATATTGATTCAGCATGGAAGCAGCTTACAAGTTGTATCCTGTCAGTACCTCAGAAAGCTGAGTAGCACATGTGTACTACCCAGCTTTCCAGGGTACTAAGCATAAAACTTGCAGCTGCCTCCATGCTGAACCAATCTTATTACACTTCAATGTGATTGGGTTGCTCCCAGTCACATTGAGACTACATGCACATGACTAATTGTGAATGCTGACTGACTGAGGGGCTGATTTGATAGAGGAATGATGGATGATATGCAAATGCCATCCGTCTTCTACACACTCGGTCGTGTGCATGAGGTCTTACAGTGAGTCACTTCTGTGGCTTACTTTCATTGTGACCCAATCACATAGCTAGTGCAAGGACTCTTATTTAGCTTTAGGAGTCCCTGCACTAGCTCATTCTGCCACAGGGACATTTGAGATTAGACAGAATTCTGTCCCATCTCCAGGTCCCCTGGCTAAAATAAGAAATTTTTTTTTCTCGTGTATGTGTGTGTTTTTTTTTTAAATACTTTATTACTGCCTTAGTAATGCCACTGTCTGACAGCATTCATTACTAAGGTGGAGCTAAGTGTTAGTTGGTGAAAAGGCTAGCACTAACACCCCAAATATTACTCTAATACCCTGCTGTCTAAAGTGATGGCCGAGCATTGGGACAACTGTAAGCTGGCAAAACCATGGCCCATCCCATCAAGCAACTGCTGCTTGTTCTACCTGGCTGGTTCTGAAAAATTGGGGGGACCCCATGTTTTTTTCCGAAATAATTGAAAAAAAATGACATGAAGTCCCCACCAATTTTTCAGAACCAGTGATGTACTATCAGTGTGATCGGGAGATAGGTAGGTAGAGCTGTGGAGCAGGGGAATCAGGAGCAGTGAGCTATTCATATATATTGCCTCCTGTATTCACAGCAACGGGGGAGTGATCCAGACATCACTCTACATCTGTAGCAATGTGTGCATTAAAAATGGGCAGCACTTGGATGATGTCTGTGTGCTGCCTGCTTTATTTCACAGCCCCATAGATATGAGACGAGTAGAGAAATGAGGAAAAAATAGTGCATTCAATGTTTTTTTTTTTTATTATCTCTATGTCTGTGAAAAACAACATGTAAAAAACCTAATTGAATATAATGGGACCATGTGCTGTAATTTCATGGATAGCACATATACAGAAAAAATCATTCGTGTACAAGGGCCCTAAGACTGGGGACACACATGCTGTGGAGTAATTATCTAGTCCTCTGCCATCTCTATTAGCAGTACTGTAGATAAGATTTTTACAAAAAAAAAAAAAAACACACTCATCCACATTCTGTGACTAAAACTTGCTGGGCACAGATCTAACTGGTAGGCAATGCTGACAGTTTTTATGCACGAGGCTTAAATGATTATTATGACCTTATATAATAATATATAACTTTTTATCATGGGATGGCATAATACTGGACAACCCCTTTAAATTATGGGCAATATGTTAGCAAAAAAATTAAAATGACATAATGCATCAGATTTGATGCAGCTATAATAGCATTAAGTGAGCACCATCACAGGAAGCAGGTTCACCCCAGGACACAAGCTGTTTTATATTTTAGATCTGCGTGCTTAGTGATAGATTTAATAGGTTGCCGATGAATCTTTATAACACACTTTGCTGCATGTAGAACAAATTTTAGTAACTATAGCTATAGATATAGTAATGAAACAAAAATCACTTCCAATATTTAATGAACTCAGGTTGTAATATGTTTTACATGGAGAAAGGAACGTTCCCATGTAGAGTGTTGGTATTGCTCGCCTCTCTAATACTTGACAATGAAATGGCATGTTGACAATCAGGACTGATTATTTTGGAAGCTGTGCATGAAAACACAGCGCTGGCGTCCTGAACCTCCATCTAGAGCCAGATGCTGGAGGTTGAATTACAGCCATTGCTACAATTTATATTCCCAGTTCACTTACAGAGACTTGCGAAAGTATTCGGCCCCCTTGAACTTTTCAACCTTTTGCCACATTTCAGGCTTCAAACATAAGGATATAAAATTTTAATTTTTTGGTGAAGAATCAACAAGTGGGACACAATCTTGAAGTGGAATGAAATTTATTGGATATTTTAAACTTTTGTAAAAAATAAAAAACCTTTTCCAGAATGGTCCTGTATTTGGCTCCATCCATCTTCCCATCAATTTTAACCATCTCCCTGTCCCTGCTGAAGAAAAGCAGGCCCAAACCATGATGCTGCCACCACCATGTTTGACAGTGGGGATGGTGTGTTCAGGGTGATGAGCTGTGTTGCTTTTTCGCCAAACATATCGTTTTGCATTGTGGCCAAAAAGTTCGATTTTGGTTTCATCTGACCAGAGCACCTTCTTCCACATGTTTGGTGTGTCTCCCAGGTGGCTTGCGGCAAACTTTAAACGAGACTTTTTATGGATATCTTTGAGAAATGGCTTTCTTCTTGCCACTCTTCCATAAAGGCCAGATTTGTGCAGTGTACGACTGATTGTTGTCCTATGGACAAACTCTCCCACCTCAGCTGTAGATCTCTGCAGTTCATCCAGAGTGATCATGGGCCTCTTGGCTGCATCTCTGATCAGTCTTCTCATTGTTTGAGATGAAAGTTTAGAGCAGAGGTTCCCAAACTTTTTTTTTTTCTGGTAGACCACTTTCAAAATTTTACTGGTTTTGGTGGACCCCCTGCTGCTACATTTCTACCATATTCCCAAAACTCATCAAAAAATGTGAAGATTAGATCTAACGTAGACCCCCGTCGAGTCTCCCGTGGACACCTGGGGGTCCACCTGGACCACTTTGGGAATCACTGGTTTAGAGGGACGGCCGGGTCTTGGTAGATTTGATACTTCCATTTCAATATGATCGCTTGCACAGTGCTCCTTAGGATGTTTAAAGTTTGGGAAATCTTTTTGTATCTAAATCCAGCTTTAAACTTCTCCACAACAGTATCACGGACTTGCCTGGTGTGTTCCTTGGTCTTCATGATGCTCTCTGCGCTTTAAACAGAACCCTAAGACTATCACAGAGCAGGTGCATTTATACGGAGACTTGATTACACACAGGTGGATTATATTTATCATCATCAGTCATTTAGGACAACATTGGATCATTCAGAGATCCTCACTGAACTTCTGGAGCGAGTTTGCTGCACTGAAAGTAAAGGGGCCGAATAATATTGCACGCCCCACTTTTCAGTTTTTTATTTTTTACAAAAATTTAAAATAACCAATAAATTTCGTTCCACTTCACAATTGTGTCCCACTTGTTGTTGATTCTTCACCAAAAAATTTTAATTTTATATCCTTATGTTTGAAACCTGAAATGTGGCAAAAGGTTGAAAAGTTCAAGGGGGCCGAATACTTTCGCAAGGCACTGTATGTTGGCAGCAATTAACCCCCATATTCAGATCCAACTTATCCTAAGAGTCTATAGATCCAGTCGTTACAGCTCCAGGAATCCAATGGGAGCCACGTGTAATGATACCACCAAATGGTTTAGAGTACAAAGGAATATTATGCAACGGCAAATGCTGGATCTCTAAATTATCAATTTTATTTCATCCAAGCTTTCTAGAAGCAGAAATATCCTGTGCCGTATTTTAAAACAGGTGACCGTACAAGACATATGTTATGTGTTATTAGGGATTAGTCATCATGTATATAATTGTGTTGCCAAAACTAGTCATATTGGTGTAAACAAACAATGTACCGGTAGCTAGTGCCAAATTGTGTGTGTATATATATTTTTTTTTTTTTTAACAAAGGTCTATCCTTCCTCCTGTATTTAAATAGATATTTTTTTCTACTGTATGGTATACACAACAGGAGGGGATTACCTAACTCTGAACCTCAAACTTTACAAAAAAAAAAATTATATTTTTAGTTAATTCTGTAGCAAGAAAATAGAACAACAACAAGATACTTGCTAGTTGTAACAGTTTTCTCAGGAACTGTACAACCCAATGCCTGATGTCAACGTAAAGTTAAAATGTGCCTGGACAACCCCTTTAAACAGAACTAAATGCCTCACAGACAACTAATTACCTCAAATTATAAAACAAGTATAGGTGTATATAAGAAACTTTGTAATATATCTTATTAAAAGGGAACGTGTCAGGTAATTTTAGGGCTCCCAACCACCACCAGTAACATATGCATCCAGTGTTGCACATTAGAATCATGTCACTGAGCTGCAAAACTGATGCCAAAAGCCAGTTATTACTTTTTATCTTACTGTATATAAATTAGCCTCAGGCAGTCACAGTGGTTGGCACCTCTGCACTCCTAGTCATTGTCTAGGTTGGTTATTCTGCACTCAATCATGCCTACAAGGAGTGATTGCCAAGCGTCTTCCTGGAGCCAGGCCCCCTGCTAGCTCCTGAAGTGCGTCTGAAATCCCACACAGGTGCACTTAGAGCCAACTCATTGAGCCACTTATTCTATCTTTGTGCACATCTGCTGCTCAGTGCACACTGCCAGTGAGCGCTGCACAGGATTTTAGGTGTACTTTGGGATATAAGAGGAGAGCTGGATGCTAGAGTAAGCTTGGCAATCACACCTTGTAGGGCGTGACTGAGCGCAGAATAACAACCCAGGACCGTGACTTGGAGCACAGAAATTCTGCACACCATGACCATTTGAGGCTAATTTTTATAAGTCAAGACTTTTTTTTTTGTTAAAGGCAATAATTTTGGATTTTGGTATGAGTTTTGGGACATGATTCTAATGTGCTACACTAGATGCGTATGCTGCTGGTTGGGGGTTCTAAGAAGACCTGATAGGTTCCCTTTAAAAATAAAAGCTTATTTTCCCATTCATTAGGCTGCTCTCCTCTTTCCTGTTTTAAGGCTTACTTCTAACATAGAAGTCTATGGAGTGGGAGGGGAGAGGAGACTGCTGCTAAGCTCTGCTATACTAAGTAAGTAAGATAGCAATTTTGACTCTATTGTATCTAGTGAAATAACTGTAGAGGGCCTCTGCTAAGTAGTAGACTGTTTTACTGATGCATAATATGTTTTATGCTGTTTTGCAGTAACTTTTTTCCCATGTTTATTACGTGTTCATTTCAGGAATGCTTTGCATTTCACTGATTGAGTACGCCCATCTGAATCTGTCCTTAGGCTGGGGACATATGGGGTGAGTTTGTTACAGGTTAGCCACAGTGGAATCACCAGTGGCTAACCCAATGCAAATTAAACAAATTCCATCCATACACTAAAAAAAAAAAAAAAAAAAAAATTGTAGAGCAAAGTGTCTTGCACTCAGGGTTTGAAGGTATAGCATGTCAATTATTATTATTGCTCCAGCAACCCAGGATTTATAACGGTAAGGGCAAACTCTTATCTATAAAATAAAACTTTTAATAGCATGCAATAAAAACATATGAGATGCACCACAATAATGAATCAATATCACCAGGTGTCACTCAGGAGGAGAAACCCTGGAATTTCAGCTAAAAGCCTCAGCTAAAAATAGGCCAATTTTGTCTAGTTTTCACTGTGGCTGGGTGGTGGATTTCTCTTAGGACATACCAGTCTGCGTTACATGTGCAATCATCAGCCTGTAAAATAGTGCAGAGTTGCATTCAAAATTCTGCAGCGTTCAGAGTTGTACTGATATTATGTGCCACTTGTGCTAAAAGTGAGAAATGAGAAGATAACTTAATAATACTAGTCAATTGCTAAATAATATGCCTTTTTTCAATGCAATGCTATGTTTGAAACCACCATAAGGCTAAAGCCCCACATAGGAAGAAACAGCAACAAAAGGCTGCAGAAAAAAACATGGCGGAAACACATTACGTTTTTTTTTTTTTGCAGCATTTTTTACAGAACCTATATGGAAAACATGAAAGTTTCTACAAGTATAATCCGCTGCAGATTTTTTTCTGTAATGTATGTATGGGATTAGCCAGAATCACATCCACTTTGCAGGTAATGTAAAACGCAGCGTTTCTTTCCACGTGGGGCCTCGGCCTAAAGTTGTAATTGTCACTTTGCCAACTGATACATAATGTACATGGCTTATATCCTATGTTTTGATATGCTGAGAGAAAGTACAGAAAAGAGATATGTGATTGAACAAACAGCAGACATCTGTAACATTAAACAGTCTCACATGACATCATCTTTCAAGAAAATAGCTCTCACATTCTTTTTAGCAGGCTGTAATTCAACACAAAATATATGGGGTTTTACATAAATAATCCATGGAAACTTATGCAAAGACACAAACATTGCATCAAGAAAACAACCATGCCAGGATGTAAATAAAAGCCAAAGAAGGTGGTAAGGTTTTTCGTTCCTGGTCTCCAAGAAAGGCCATTCTGTAATAAGAAGCAGATTTATAAGTGTAGATGCTCTACACTAGTCACCAAGGAATGTGATAGTTCACATTTGAAATGTGACAATACTTGCATCAATATTATTAACCAATGAATGATGTTAAAGGGGTTGGCCACTTTCACACCAATACTGAGAGACAAATGCTATGGTTTGTATAATAAAAAGTTGTTCAATTTTCTAATATACTTTCTGTATCAATTCCTCATTGTTTTCTAGATCTCTGCTTGCTGTCATTCATTCTGCTTACTCCTATTGGATAACAATCAGTCCATGGTCATGTGATGAGCTCACAGGTGCACAGCTCATTACCAGGCAGTTGTCTGATTCCTGAGTTGTGACTATAACGAGCTGTGCACCTGTGTGTCCATCACATGACCATGGACCGTATATCACATGACCATGGACTGATTTTTATCCACTGGGAGTAAGCAGAAAATATTCTTTTCTAAGATATATTAGAAAATTGTACAACTTTTTATTATACAAACCATAACATTTGTCTCTCATTAGTCTGAAAGTGGCCAACCTCTTTAAGCTATAGAAAAACTAAAAATTACAAGTTTTAAGTATGAACCTATGTAATAATCCGCATATCCATATGATTTTAATTCCAGGCTAGCAAAAAACAAAAACTGAAGCTCTATGTAATATAAATGTGGAGACTTCTGGTAGGTGTGTGGTTGTGTCTTTGTCCATACGGTAAGACCTGAATACTGAGGACCCACGATAAACGTACAAGGCAGATAAAAACCAGGACGATGAATCAGGAGAGTGAACAGCTAAACCAAAAGTCAGTTTGAGAGATTACGTCAGAGCCAAAATCAGAAGACAAGCTGATCTCCAGTAACAAGCCATCGGTCAATATAGAGCAGTCCATTACAAACAAACAATCAGGATATAGAAGCCCCAGTAGGTACAACCAAATAGCAGGCACCTGGCTGAGGAGGAAGAAGGTTTAAATATGCCTCCTTAGCTGCTAATTGGAAAAGCCCAGGAGTACCCTGAACACTGCAGAGGCTTCACAAGTCAGCACCGTAACCTTAAAGCAACAGCAGCTAAACTGAGATTCTGGACAGTCTTTCTACACAATATTGAATTGTTTCTGTGGGAATTTTTGCCCATTCATCCAAAACTGCATATCTGAGGTCAGACACTGATGTTAAATGAGAAGGGCTTGCTCATAATCTGTTTAGTTTCTTCCCAAAGTTGTTCGATGAGGTTGAGATTAGGACTCACTCTGTGCGAGCCAGTTAAATTTTTGCACACCAAACTCACCTTACCATGCCTTTATGGACATTGCTTTGTGCACTCGGGCACAGTCACGCTGAAACATAAAAAGGCCTTCCCCAAACTGTTGCCACAAAGATGAAAACAGTACAGTTGTTCAAAAGGTCTTGGTATGCTGAAGTATTAACTTTACTCTTCACTAGATCTAAGGGGTCTAAGCCAAACCCTGAAATACAATCCCATAGCATTATCCCTCCTCTACCAAACTGTACAGTGGACACAAATGTAAAGTTTTCCTGACATTCGACAAAGCCACACTTGTCCATCAGACCAGATAGAAAAGCATAATTGTCACTCCACAGAACATGTTTCCACTGGTTTCAATTGGAAAATTAGTATATTTGATTTAATTTCTGCCATGGAGAAAATGAATACTGGTCACGCAGAAGATCTATATACAAAAAGTTAACGGACAGAGTTAAAATGACTAATGTTGAAAATGAGGACAATAAATATTAAAGGATATGCAGCTTACCTCAGAGTATATGGGTGAAAAAATTACAAATGTACAGGCCATGGTTCTTTTTTAAGCCTCCCTGTAGGTGAAAGAAGTTTGAACAATAAAGAAGTTTGGTACTGGCAAACATTTTTCTGAAAAACAAACAAGCAGATCCTCTCTTATCTTACAATTCCACTTTTCCTTCCAAAGGAACAGCCTGAAAACCAATTATTTACATATTCCGGCACTATCATGGTCCACTGCCTTGTTCTTACATTGGGCTAGCATCCTGCCCTGGTTGAAGACCCCAATCTCTCAGCTTCTCTCATGGTAGTACTTCAAAAAGGGAAGCACTGGGGGCACTAATAATTAAGAGAACAAGGCACTGGGGACATGATTAGTTAACAGAGGGCACTATTAATTGACTGGGGGCACAAGAAACTAAGAGGTGGCATTATACACTACAAGGTATCCAATAAATGGGCATTTTTTTGTGTGGGGCACAAAGGAGGTATTATTAATTTTATTAATAACATTAGACAAGCATTAAAGAAAAGTTGTGAACTGTATAAGCCAATGCCTCTCTTGCCAAGAGACAGTAAAAGTACCTTTGTTTGGCAGTAAAGAAATATTGTTTATATTGTAAGTAAAAAAATAGTCCATGTTTAAAACTTCAAATTGTCTGTGTAATCTGTGTAGTAAAATGAGGAGAGAAGAGTAAACTGCTGCCGGCTGCTGACAGTGGTTTACATTCTGAGAACAAAAGGAACGGATCATCTGTCAAAGTAGAGCGGGGTGTCCACCATACACATAAAATACTTGACCAGTATGACAATATCACCTTCTTTACTCTAATGTGTATGGTGCCTTTAATGAACACATTGGGACAGATTTACTAATACTGGGTCAAATTTATTAAACTGTCTAAAAGAAAAACTGTCTACATTACACATAACAACCAATCAATACAAAATAAAAACTGTACTGTGAGTGCTATGGGCAACTAGGACAGTTTTGCTTTTTAGACAGTTTTAATAAATCTGCCCCAAAGGTTGAAGCCACACGTTGCTCGTTTTTTTTTTTGAGCCATAGCTACAAAAGGAATGGGAAATATGTAGGAAGTACTTATACTTCTACCTTCTGCTCAATTCACTCCGGCTTTGGCTTAAAAAAAAAAAAACGCCGCAAAATCTGCAATAAAAAAGCTATGTTTCCACAACATGGGGCCTCAGCCTAAAAGAGAAACTGTCTTTATTGTCTATAGCAACTAAACAAAGCACAGCTTTCATTTATTAAGGGCAGAAGATTATATAAAAGTTGAGATGTGATTGGATGCTATGGGCAAAAAAAGTTTTTCTTTTAGGCAGTTTCATAAATCTAAGCTGCTAGTTTATGTATATTCAAGAGTTTTCCTAAATCCATTGCTTTAGAAATGCTGCTTTCCTATGTGAAATTATTCCCCCCACTGTTTACACAATGTTTCCTTGGACCCTGGCCTGTTATCTGAGCTCATGATGTGACTCACTGCTCTCTAGAGGGGAGGGGGGTGGAGCTCTCGGATCTCATTTGCTCTTAGAGCTATTATCTCCTGCTCTTTGGTCCCAGGCAATCCGGTCAGCTAATAACTAATAATTGCTCATAACTTCTCAGACAGTGGCTTCAGATGAGACCAGCCTCAATAGCTATAATTGTATGACAAGCCTGGGAGCCTTCACAAGGCTCCTGGTTGTCGGAAGAACAGGTTGGCTCCCATGATCTCGCCGCGCGGGAGCCAGCCTGCAACAATAAAAGGTACAGGTGTCTTTATGCCCATACCTTTTTTTATATTTTCATGTGTGGGGATGCATAAAGCATCTTTTTTTGTAGGGTCAGATGTACTTTTTAGTTATACTATTTTGGGGAATGTCTATTGGTTTGATCGCTTATAATTCAAATTTTTAAGAGATGCGAAACAACGAAAAAAGGCAGATCGACTCTTTTGTTTTTTTTTTCCCTACTACAGCAATCACTGTATGTAAATAATATTTTTATAAGTTTGTAGACCAGGCATTTCAGATACAGGGATACCTAATGTGAATGTGTTTCACTTTATCTTTTTATTTTTGTATATGTTCTAGTGAAAGGGGGGTGATTAAAATTTTTTATTTCACTGATGCAATGCATTACAATGCTAATGCATTGCAAATTGACGACACTTTTATTACAGAAGTAGATAATGGCAGAGAGAAATTAATGGCAGACAAGCGTGGGAGCCTTAAATAGGGACGAGATCTGGGGCCAGAAATCCTCCCCAAAATGGCAGTGCCAATGTACCGCCAGGAATATTGCGCCTCTGTCAACTTTGATGCCTGCAATAATACAGCAGAGACCTGGTGGCTATGGCGGCTGCTCAGCTTCTGTGCAGCCACCATATTTAAATACCTGACATCCACCGTACTGTTGGGAATAGGTTAATATCACAGGTTATGAGAGCTAGAAATTTTTGGGATAGGATGTTGATCCAGGGACTTAGTACAATTGCCATATTTGGAATTGGGTAGGAATGTATTCCTCTGATGGGGCAATTGGCTTGTGACGATTTTTGCTTTCCTCTGGATTAACTTGGTAAGTTTACCCCCTGACGAAGCCATTTTGGCGAACGAACGTTGGGTGTGTTTTTCTTGTGGTATGCAGTGTGGTCCATTTTTCCTCTTTTCCATTATAGGATGTCATTTTGGTCTGTTTGTTATTTATTATTGTGGTGACTGTCTGTCTTTTTTCCTGCTTTTTCATGATATATTGAAGCAACTTGTGCTTTATAATTGGGGAATTTTTCCACCTTTCTTTTCTTGTTTTTTGGCCATAGGCTCCCAGCTGTCATGCCAACAGGACACCGGGGGCGGCGATCCCCACCAAAATGGCACCTCAGCTCCTCAGCGGCTGCCATATTTAAATACCCTCTGCCCGTACTATTACGGCGGATGTCGGGAAGGGGTTAACTGGGTTGTTGTCTGGACTTTGACTGGACCAAGGCAACACTTTAATTATTTTCTTACTCAGCATTCTGTTATAGATTTGCTGATGTTCTTGTCATCATTGTTCTGTTGCATGACCCAGTTTTGGCCAAGCTTTAGCTATTGTATAGATCAGGGGTCGGCAACCCCTGGCACGCGAGGCTTATCTCCCTGGCACGGCAGCCCGAGTCCTCACCCAGCAGTTTCGATCGGACCAAACACGGCCGAAACGAAATTGCTATTATTATACTGTGGGGTCTCTTCAGACCCCCGAGTATAATAAGCGGAGCCCCCGGGGAGGTGATCAAACATAAAAAAACAATGTTAACTCACCTTCTGCTGTGTGCTCTTCGGGCGCTTCTGCCTGACATAAGAGACTGCTGACAGGGCCTCAGGGGTCACGTCCGACGTCATTACGCATAATGACGCGACGTGACCCCTGAGACCCAATCAGCGGTCGCTGACGTCAGGGAGAAGCGCCCACACAGCGACTGCGGAGTGCAGGAGAAAGTGAGTATGGGTGCGTTCACATATGTCCGGCGCAGCTATCAGTTTCCCTCCAGTGTGGTGCTCACAAGCCGGAGGGAAACTGATGCCAGGACGAATCCCATAGTTTTCTATGGGATCGGTTCTGGCACAAGAGCAGGGTCGGACTGGCCCACCGGGGAACCGGTGAATCCACCGGTGGGCCCCGAGCCCCGACTATTAGTCCTCACCTCATGGGTGCTCGATCGGGATCCTGACCATCACGATCGGGCCCCTGACCAGTGGCGTTACGATCGCGGTCGCAGGGGGCGCGACCGCGACCGGACCCGGCAGGGTACGGGGCCCACGGCCAGCTGGAGATGGCCGGGGCCCCGGACCACTATGATAGCGGTCGGGGAAAGACTGGTTATTGGAAAGGGACCCTGGCATATTGCAGGCCCCTTTCCAATAGATGGCAGGGCAGGGCACCCAGGGGAGGTGACTGAAAACAATAAATACATATTCTCACCTCTCCTGGGCACAGCGTTCTCTCCGGCGCTCTTCCGTCATGTGACTGAGGCCTGTGATTAGGCCCCGGCGGTCACATGGGGCGCGACCGCGTAATGACGTCAGTGCGCCCCCATGTGACCGCTGAGGCCCAATCACAGGCCTCAGCAGTGTCGTCGGAAAAGGGCCTGAAGACGCTGAAGATGGCAGGATGGAGCGAGGATGCCAAGGAAAGGTAAGGCAAGGTGAATATGAGAGTTTGTTATTTTTATCACTTCCCCTGGGCCTCCAATTATTATACTCTGGGGTCTGAGGAGACCCCAGAGTATAATAATAGCACTGAAGCAGAGCGGAGGGGGCTATTGGGCGCATATAATACTGGGTGGGGTGGGGACCACTGTGGAAATACTGGGTGGGGGCCACTGTGGAGCTTATAATACTGGGTGGGGGCCACTCTGGAGCTTATAATACTGGGTGGGGGCCACTGTGTGGGTCTTATAGTACTGGGTGGGGGCCACTGTGGAGCTTATAATACTGGGTGGGGGCCACTGTGTGGGGTTTATAATACTGGGTGGGGGCCACTGTGGCGCTTATAGTACTGGGTGGGGGCCACTGTGGAGCTTATACGCCATACAGTTGCTCCTTCGTTTTTTTTTTAATTACGCCGGGGCAGGTGAAAAAAACAAAACAAAAAAACCCCCCACAAACTTTCTTTCCTGTCCCCAGTGTCTCCCAGAGCAGTTTGGTCCTGCAGCTCTGTTGTTTTCTTCCAGCACAAGTTCCCTCTGCACATGACTACCTGTGACGTCACGTGACCCCTGAGGCCAATCAGTGGCCTAAGGGAAGGGACCTGGGACGTCACAGCCAGTGAGGAATTCCGGCAAAAAGAAGACAGCGGAACTGCAGGACTGGACCGTGCTGGGAGGACACCGGAGCACCGGAGACAGGTGAGTATGTTTAGCATGTTTTTTTTTTTTTGGGGGGGGGGGGGGTAGGGGGGGATTCACCTCCCCCAGACTAATTATAAAAAATAAAAAAATTATACTGGACAATCTCTTTAAAGTGTGGTGCATTAGGGGTGTATATTAAAGGGGTTGTCCAGGCATAATTTGTTATGGTTTATCCTCAGGATAGGCCACAGATACCTGATCTGTAGGGGGCTGACCCCGGACCGATCAGCTATATGGAGCCACTTCTGAGGCCCGTACTGTACACAATACAGGGCCAGAAGCAGAAAGCTCTGTCCAATGTAAAGGGGCTGGGAACCTTCACTGTATCTCAGCACTTATTGAAGTCAGTAGGAGCTGAGCTGCAGTGAAGGCGCTGGGCTGCTATACAGCGGATGGAGCTTTCTGCTTCCGGCCCTGTGTTGTGTACAGAATGGGCTCCGGAAGTGGCTCCGAACAGCTGATGGGGCTGTGTGTCAGCCCCCTACCGATCAGGTATTTATGGCCTATCCTGAGCATAGGCCATAAAAAAGATTAACCCTGGACAACCCCTTTAATATGCCTCACACAGTTTAATGTCCCCTCCACAGGATGTTAGCCCCCATCACTGCTCCCACACAATATAATGACCCCATCACTATTCCCCATACAGTATGGGGGACCAGTGAAGAGGCCACTATGTGGGGGGACCAGTGAAGTGACCATAGAAAAATTTGGCCCAGACAACCCCTTAAAAGAGGTTGTCCATAAACTGGAGCGACCACTGTGTCGGCCGCCAGGGAGGTGTAAAAATAAGAAAATTTTTAAAAAAGCATACACACCTGTCCCCAGCACCCCATGTTCCCCTGCCTGTGTCTGTTCGGTCTCATGGCGGCGCCTCATTTCTGGAAATCCTGTACCTAATTGGTCTTAGCGATCACATGAGGTGTAGGACTCCCAGCAAGGAGTCGCCGGCATGAGACTGAATGGACACTGGCAGCGGACAACAGAGTGCCGGGAACAGGTGAGTATGCTTTTTAATTTACTTATTTTTTACTTTACACCTCCCGCCAGCTACATGGGTTGCTCCAATTCCTTCGACAACCTCTTTAAAGGATTTATCCATCTTCCTAATATTGATGGCCTGTCGTTAGGATAGGCCATCAATATTACATCTATGATGATACAACAGCCAGGACGTCTACAGATCAGCTTTTCCAGGACAATGCGGCTACAGGTAAAGGTAACAATTCTAGGAGCCACGCTGTTCACTTGCCATACAAGGTGTAGCAGTAGGTTTAGGTAGTGCAGTGGTGCACTATTTATTACCTTTAGCCACCCTGTCTCGGTACCGCTGATCTGCAGGGGTTCTGATGGTGGGCCCCTAGAAACAATTGCACTGGTGGGCCCTAGACATCCCAGTCCGACACTGCACAAGAGGCATCAGTTCTGGCGCCGGATCTGTGCCTCAGCCGGATGGAAAAACGTTACCTGCAGCGTTTTTCCATCCGGCTTCCTTAAAATTTCATTAGCGCAGGGTGAAGATGGATGCGGCAGCACCCGACTTCTGCACAGTCTATTTACAGTGGTGAAGCCGGTAATTGCCGGCTTCACTACTGTACCTGAGTGAATTGCTCAGGATTGGTTAAAGCTATAAAGAAACACTTGGGGTCATTTTAAAGATGAGAATCTCATCTTTAAAATGATACCAAGATCACCATGATTGTCCTTAAACATCCTGAGCTATTAGCTTGTGAAAACGATGTTCGGCATTGAAATCCCAATGCAGATCTCAATTCCCGACATCGTTTTAATAGTGAATCGCTCTGAATCTGTAAGGTCAATCATGGAGATCTTGGTATCGTTGTAAAGATGAGATTCTCATCTTTAAAATGAATCCAGTTGCATCTTTGTGGCCCTAATAGATCCTTAGAAATGGGGCTCTAAAAGTGTCCCCCCCTCCTGCCTCAGGCAGCATCTTAGAGCTAAGGAAGGAGGGGGAGGAGGAGCTGCAGACTGCAGAGACAATGATAAATCATCATTGTCTGTGCATAAGCTGCAGATGACTACTGGGGTAGCATGGACTTCTGTCCATGTTATCCCCTCTCCTATCAATCAGAGAGCATACTATACTTCTGCTCTCTGATAGTCACATAGAGGGATAATGTAACACCCCTCTGAGCCTAATCACATAACCAGGAAGTTTATTGGCGCTGTGACCATCCTCCAGGTTGCAGCGCCAAAAGTGTCGCACCAAATACTTACACAACACATGCACAAAGTCACCAATAAAGTTTACATTTTTTCACTGTCCCTGTCCTGTCCATACCTGATCTTTATAGAGTAGAATACGCCGCCCACCTCTCTAGTTATATCCGTTACATGCTAAAATAATAGCAATAGCAGGATAATACTGTGTGCAGGGGCCACTATAGAGGATAATACTGTGTGCAGGGGCCACTTAGAGGATAATACTGTGTGCAGGGGCCACTATGGAGCATAATACTGTGTGCAGGGACCTCTATGGAGGATAATACTATGTGCAGGGGCCTCTATGGAGGATAATACTGTGTGCAGGGACCGCTGTGGGGCATAATACCATGTGCAGGGGCCACTATGGGGCATAATACCATGTGCAGGGGCCGCTATGGGGCATAATACCATGTACAGGGGCCATTATAGGACATAATACCGTGTGCAGGGGCCGCTATTGGACATAATACCGTGTGCAGGGGCCGCTATGTGACATAATACCATGTGCAGGGGTCGTCAGACTTACAATTATTGACCGGCACACCAAGTACCTCAACTTTGATTTTTTTTAATCGAAAAAAAAAGGTTGCCTACCCCTGGTATAGATGAACTCACATTTGACTCTAGAATATTTTGTCAGGCCTATCACAAACTGGTCATTATTAACAAATCATACATAAATTTGTGTGGAATAAAGTTAATTGCACCAAAGAAGAACACGAAAAAGCTTAAAAAATACCACATACATTTTTATTATTATAAATTACATACGTTGTAAAACTTAGTCCGTGATCATGCTGCAGTTCAGTTTCATTCATTTTAATGGGACTGAGCTGTAGCATTGCCATGTGGCCTGTAAAGAAGATATCAGGCATGTTTTCTAATTCTGCACAACCTGTTAGGGCCGGTTCACATCTGCGTTCAGTTTCCATTCGGGGAGTCTGCTTGGGGACCCCCGAACGGAAACTTATATGCATAGAAAAGCGGTTTACCTAAGGAAACCTGCAGACCCCATAGACTATAATGGGGTCCATGTATTTTCCGCTCAAGTTCTGCACAAAACATGCAGAAACGTGCAGAGAGAAAAGTGCTGCTTGCAGCACTTTTCTCTCCACTTGCTTCTTGTGGAAACCACACGGACCCCACGGAAACCGTGTGGTTTCCCAGGTAAACCGCTTGCAATGTCCCCAAGCAGACTCCTTAAACGGAATGCCGAATGTAGATGTGAACTGGCCCTTACTGGCTGTGAAGTTTTGCTGTTTTGATGACCAGTAATGAGAAATTGTCTGTAATTAATCGTATTTCACTTACTTATAAGTGAAATCACCTTTGGCTTCAGCGGTGATGCAGTTTCAGGCCATGGCCCCTCTAGCAAATCTCATCCACACATTGCAGAAAAATATGTGCAGCAGAAATGCTGCAATTTCCAAAACCGTTGTGGTTTTGGAAATAGCAGCATGTCAATTATACCTATGGAAACGCTGGCAGTTCCCCATAGGTATAATGGAAGCAGAAAGTCCACAGAGGAAACCTCTGCGGACTTTCTGTGAAAAGTCTTACGGGAACCACCTTGGTTTTTCATGCAGCACTTTTTTCCTGCGGTCCGCTTTGTGGGGCCTTAGCCTTAAAGGGATTGTCCAGGATAAACTGCAATTTCAACACTAATCTAAACACCCTCCCCCTGCCTACTTTCTAAATTACTTACTTTAGCAAAAATGTATATTTACCGATATTCTTGGGGCGGTCATGTGATCACCCCAGGCACATGTTCTGATTATCCAGTGACGTCCCGTTTCGCAGTTTCCAGAAACAGAACGTCACCAATACTAACGCCCCCCCACCCCATCACACTTACCCATCTTCCTGTCCAGACTTCCTTCTGTGGGAACAGCTCCTCCTCTGAGTCCCGGTATTGTGCTGCAGGCACTCCATCTCTATTGCGCAGGCGTGAGAGGCCAGAGAAGTCTCCCACGCCTGTGCAGTAGAGATGGAGTGCTGGCTACAGCGCAATGTCGGGACTATTGCACATGTGCCGACAGACGTCAAAGGAGAGGAGGAGCCGTCCCCAAGTCTGTACAGGAAGACAGGTAAGTATGATGGGGTGGAGGGGTGGGCTGAGTTAGTTAGATGGGAAGGGCTAGTAGTGGGCAGGATAGCTAGGGAGACAGGGAGGGGGGTGTGATAGAGGGAGGGGGAGGAAGTGAGAAGGAGGTAGTGTGAGTCAGCCTACAACTACCATTATGCATTGCATGAGCTAAGACAACAGGCAGCTACACCATGTAAACAAATGCAGAGGATGCCAGGAGCTCCCAGAGAAACCCAGACATTACTCAAAACACTACTAAAGGTATTCAGGTGCACTTATTAACCCATTAATAGCACTAACCCCTTTAATATAGTTTGAAACACTGTGTGGCACTACCCTAATTCCTATGAAAGCAGTATGGGAGTACTTAAAGGGATTCTATCATAAAAAAAAAATATATATATATATATATATATCGATTTTTAACTAAAAGCACGTCGGAATAACCTTTCCCTTACGTCCTACAGCAGCACAATATGGGGTATTCATGCCCCTGTGTGTTGGTAGGACAGCCGGAACTTTTAATTAACATAAATTATACATGACTACGCTACCCTATAAGAGGGCAAAGGGACCTCCCCCCCCTCGTGTTTTTTTTCTGTCCTGTGTGGTGGGACAGGTGGAGGGAGGTCTTTTTTTTCCTCCCATGTTTTGTTTTTCCCCTAAAGTTTGTTAACTTCCTTTGGGTAGTCACCGTTACACCTCTCTTCTCTACTGTGGATAAGAAGAGGGGAGGTTTATTTAGGAAGTTTTTTTTGTGCTAGCCAAGCTTTCAACCTTTGCTCTGAAAAGGTTGATTTCAGTAGTTCATGCAGCTGTAGTTGCATGCTGCATGTTCAAAGGCCGGTATGCAGGCCACTTGTGCAGCCTTGTGGTGGAGCATTGCCGTTTCACTTACCTTTTTTTGTGCCTAGCCAAGCTTGCAACCTTTGCTTTGAAAAGGCTGATTTCAGTACTACATACAGCGGTGTTTGCATGCTGCATGTTTAGTGCAGGCCACTTGTGGGGCATTACCGTTTCACTTACCTTACAAGCTCTGCAACCACCAGAAGTGACGTCTGTCACTTTGTTCCTCCGGAACCTTTGTTTGTGTTCCGGAGACTGAATTCTCGGTCAGTCTTTTTGCGGCTTAGTTTTCCTCCTTTTGCAAGTTTATATTTGCTGAGCCTTTTTTCTGGCATCGGTCTGTATATTTTTAGCTTAATTCTCTGTACAAGGAATTAAACTTTGCAAAATTTGTGGGGGGAAGTTTTTTGTGACCACTACTTGCTCATTCCTCCTCCCCTCCTATAGAAGCCTTCATCTCAGTGCAGGAGATGACTTGTCTCTTAGTGAGGAAGGCCTCAGTACTCCACTTGGATTACAGTTCGTGCTGCTGCAGCAGCTCTGGACAGCACGGTGGCTCAGTGGCTAGAGTCCTGCGTTCAAATCCTGCAAGGAGTTTAAAAAAAAAAAAAATCTAGTTTGTATGTAGTGTGACACACTGTGAAGCTATTGAAGATTTCCAGGTGATTGATGAAACGCTTTCATCTGATGATACCTTGGAAGATTCCAGCAGACCTCTCTTTCATCTTGAGAAGATAAATAGGCTGCTGAAGTCCATCTGGTCAAGGGACTGTGATGTTGACGGGGAAGCCTCCTGTTCCACCTCTAGGGGGCCTAGGGCCTTCCAAGTGGACGAGTCACTGGAAAGACTCATGCTTGCGGAATGGAATCATCCGAAAAGAGCTCCCATATATTCCAGAAGATTTAGAACCTTGTTCTCTATTCCGGAGGCTCAGCGGGATTGGTGGGGCCTCCCACCTAAAGTGGACACGGCAGTGGCCAAGTTGTCCTGTCCTACGGTGGTCCCAGTGGATGATGGTTCTAACCTCCAGGGCCCCATGGATAGAGACATAGAGAGTACCTTTAGGAAGGTTTATTCTCTGGCCTCCGGTCAGACTTCCTTGGCTAGTGCCTCTAATGAAGTCTCAAGCAAATTATGTGCTGATATCGACTGTGGAGTCTCCAGAGACGATTTCCTAGTTTTTTTAGTTCGGTTTCCTTGTCGGCAGATTATTTAGCCGAAGCCTCCCAACATCATTTAAGGCAGCTAGAAGGCCGCCATGGTTAAAACCCTGGAGAGTGGATAATGCCTCCAAGTTCAACCTTTGTTCTCTACCCTTTGAGCCGGGTAAGCTTTGGCAGAAGCCTGGATGAGATTATGGAAGACCTTAAAAGGGTAAGACTCTGCCCCAGGCCTTTAGAGGCAGGTCAAGACCTTCCGGCCGGGGTAGAGGTTACCAGCCTCAACTCAGACCTCAGTTCCAGAGAAGTCCTAGAGATCAGCCTAGGGGTTCTGGACGAAGGTTCCCCAAGGATGAGGACAAAAAGAAGCCTAGCTTGACATCGGCTGCCTTCTTCCTGTGGCCGAGACTCCTGTCGGAGGTCGGTTTTCTCAATTTTACACGGTCTGGCAGGAAAAAAATTCAGGACCCTTGGGTCTTGCAGATTGTTCAGCAAGGTTATGCGATCGAGTTTCTTCAGGCGCCTCAGGATTGATTTATCATAACCCGCTCCCTTCGTGCGGCTCAGTAGGATATACTGGAATGCTCCATTCACAATTACATCCGCAAGGAGGCTTTGAAAGAGTCCCCCCCCCCCTTGGAGGAAGGATTCGTTGTCTACTCCCCAGTTTTATGGTGCGAGAACCATCAGGCAGCTGGAGAATGATTATAGACTTAAGATATCTGAATCGCTTCATAAAGAAAAAACATTTTCGTATGGAGACCATAAAATCCATTACATCCTTTTTCAACAGGTCGAAGTTATTCGTCACCTTAGATCTAAAAGGATGCCTATCTGCATGTCCCAATATATCCTCCACACAGGAAGCATCTTCAGTTTGCAGCCCTGCCCTTGGCATCACTTCAGCTCCTCATACCTTCACCAAAGTTGTGGCTTCTATAGCCGCCTCTATCAGGCTTCAGGGCCTTTTTATAGTGCCATACCTGGACAACTGGCTAATAAAAGTCCAGTCAGAATCGGTTTTGCTCCAGCAGTTACTGATAGCCGTTCCCTTCTCCAGAGCTTGGGTTGGCTAATAAATTGGGAGAAGTCAGAAGTAGTTCCCTCTACCCGCAGGAAGTTCCTGGGGTATCTGTTGGACTCAGACCACATGGAGAATTTCTTAACACCTGCAAGGAAAGATTAATCAAAGCGGTCTGGTTTCTCTTCAGGATACGCCTGGTATCCATCAGAACATCCATGAGAGGCCTAGGCCTGATGTCATCCTCAGCCATTGCAGTCCCTTGAGCTTTATGGCATTTGCGTCCTCTCCAGATGGATGTACTAAAAGCCTGGAACTGTACTCCTCTCGGTCTCGACAAGAAGATCAAGCTATCTCCCAGTACCTGCCTTTCCCTCAGATGGTGGATACACCTGAAAGATGGAATGTCCACGGTCCAACCTTGTTGGACCCTGTTGACTACCGATGCATCCCTCTCGGGATGGGGATCCCACCTGTACGAGAAGACCGGACAAGGAGTTTGGAGCAGTCTAGAAGGAAAGACCTCTTCCAATTGGAAGGAGCTCAGAGGCGTGTACCTGGCACTACTTCATTTTTCTCCTCTCCTCGGAGGGAGAGCGGTCAAAGTTTGGTCAGACAGCATGACGACCGTAATGTACCTGAATAGACAGGAAGGCACCAGATCATTGTCTTTCCTCAGAGAGACCGATCTGATTTTTACCTGGGCAGAGGCAAATCTGACCCACTTATCCGCAGTTCACATCAAATGTTCCCTGAACATAGTAGCGGATCAGTTGAGTCAGGGTCTTGTCGTATCAGGAGAATGGTCTCTCAATCCAGATGTATTCCATCAGATTACCCTGAAGTGGGGTCTCCAAGAAGTAGACCTCATGGCGAACAGACTCAATGCCAAGGTAGAGACGTTCTGCTCTCTGTATAAGGAGGACTATCCCTTGGCAGTGGATGCCCTGTCCATCTCTTGGAGGTCCAGGCTGGCATACGTTTTCCCTCCACTTTCCATGATACCAAAAGTATTGATGAAAGTCAGACAGAACCAAGTCTCTGTAATAGCCATCATACCATTCTGGCCAAAAAAGGACTTGGTTTGCCCAGCTCATGTACATGAGTCGAGGGACATATTAGAGGCTTCCCCCCCCCCCACCCAGAACCTGGTTTCCCAAGGAACTCAGAAGCACCAGGATCTGAGGAGATTCAACCTGACAGCCTGGAGGTTGACCAGTCCCTATGGAGATTTAGTGGACTGTCCGAAGTCTTCTTGAAGACCCTTTCCTGTGCCAGAGCAGAGTCTACCAAGAAAAGATACCATAGGATAGGTAACATCTTCAAGCAGTGGTGCTCCAGAAGAGGAGCTGATAGTTCAAACCCTACTACGGCAGAAATTGGGATTTTCTTCAAAGCAGCTAAGATTCAGGTCTTTCTCCTGCTACACTGAGGGTACAGGTTTCAGCCTTATTAGGCAGACGATTGTCCCAGGATTCCCTTATTGCTGGGTTCCTTAAGGACGCTACCAGACTTAGACCGGTGGTCTCAGCTCCAGTTCCCCAGTGGGATCTCTCGACTATTCTTTCAGGTCCTCCTTTTTGAGGAAATCAAATGTCTCTTTCCTTTTTTTTTTTTGCTTAGGGGTTAGCTCCACCTGAATTTTGTACAGCCCATTCAACCAGAGCTGTATCAACCTCTTGGGCTGAGAACAGGACCTTACCACTGGATCAGATCTGTGCAGCTGCTTCTTGGTCATCTCACCTAACCTTTGTAAAACATTATCGACTAGATGTTCCGAGTTCTGTGGCGACTGCCTTTGGACAGTCAGTCCTAGGTGTTGTAGAGCAGGGAAACCATCCCTAAGGGAATTACGTGCTTTATCCCCATATTGTGATGCTTTAGGACGTAAGGGAATGGTTGATTATGATGTTAATTTGTTTTCCCTTAGTCCTAACAGCAGCACAAGCTTCCCTCCCTAAACTTAGAAATTTTTACTTTTTAACTTACACAAGGGGGGGAGGTCCCTTTGCCCTCTTATAGGGTAGGGTAGTCGTGCATAATTTATGTTAATTAAAAGTTCCACCTGTCCTACCAACACAAAGGGGCAGGAATACCCCATATTGTGCTGCTGTTAGGACTAAGGGAAAACAGATTAACATCATAATCAACGATTAGAAAGGCTATTCTTCTCTTACCTTTATTTTTCAGGTCCGCGCCGCCGTTTTTGAGTTTGGTCTTTTTTCTTCGTTATGCAAATTGGTCTTCAGAAATCACAGGGGGCGTAACGAATGTGCATAACAAAGAAAGATGACAAAACTCAAAAACAGAGGCGCGAACCTGAAAAATAAAGGTAGGAGAAGAATAACCTTTCTAGGGGCTATTCCGACGTGCTTTTAGTAAAAATCGATTTTTTTCATGATAGAATCCCTTTAATTTTCCCAAACTACTTCTGCATGGTGTAACATGTATTGTTGTTAAGCTGAGGTTGTATGTTTCTATGTTTAAAGAGGACCTTTCACGTCCTCATGTATATGCTGTTTTACATACCGCTAGAAAGCCGACAGCGCGCTGAATAGCTGGGCAGTGAGGAACGCCCTCCCTGACAGTACTCGCTGATAGACTTGTACTGGGGGGGCGTTCCTCACAGCTCAGCGTCATCGCTGGGCTGTAAGGAACGCCCCCTCTGACAGCACAGCACTATGGACGAGTACAGAGAGAGGGGGCATTCCTTACAGCCCAGTGATGACGCTGAGCTGTGAGGATCACCCCCCCCCAGTACAGTGCTATGGAGGAATACTGTCAGGGAAGGCGTTCCTCACAGCACAGCTAGACTGTCAGGAACGCCCTCCTGATGGTGAACGGTGAAACTACGACCGCCGATATCTCCAGCCCTGGGGCACATACCGGGAAAGCCGGCAGTGCTCTGAATTCAGCGTGCTGTCGGCTTTCTAGCGGTATGTAAAACAGCATATACATGAGGACGTGAAAGGTCCTCTTTAAGACCTTCTAAGGACTAAATGTTTTTCTCATTATGTCCAGGTACATAAAACCATAGAATTCAAAGAGGTAATCCTTTATTTTTCACTTGACTCAACATGGAGGGCCCATAGAGAAATATATAATTTCAGATAATAGGTGAATAGGAAAAATCTGTTTAAAGATATGTTTCTAAAACATAGCTAGTTTGATATCTTCACTTATATTTTTTACTTGTCGATATATGCTTCCTATATAGCTGATGATCAGCTACTCAAGTATGTTCTGTGAAGCCTCACATTGCCTCTGCGTGATTTAGAGAAAATGTCGTCAGTATTATTAAACTCATATTTTTTAAATTGCTTTCAAGCTGTTTTGGTTATATACAGATATCTGTAATGCTAACAAGAGTACATAATATAATGATAAACAGATGTATTGATTTTTCTTGCATAATTTTGTGTCATGTGCAATAGTAATGCATTTCAGTTGCCCTACCGAAAGGGGTATAAATTAGACAAGGATTTGTACATTACCATTCTTTATCTAAATATCAGTGTTCTTTTTAATCTTCCTACAGATATTTGGTGTTCAGAGAAATTTCTGTCCAATGATAATATTTTGGTGACCTCTTAGATTCTGAAAAGACTGGCAGATTCTGATGTGAATAACTATGTATTCACTGTACATGTAGCTTCCTAATATAATTTTTTATGTAGTCAAAATCAAGGTCAGTGTAGTCAGGAGTAGCCAAAAGTCAAGATCAGGAATAGCACTACAAGTGCTAGACATGGTACTGAAGGACAAGGCAGGAAAATAGTCAGGAGTGACCAGGAGTTAAGATCAAGAGTAATGCTACAAGTACCAAGTATAGTGTATCTGCAGGACAAAGCAGGATCAGTCAGAAATGGGGTTAATATCAGCAACAGAGGCAATCAATTGCAATCTCATGTACTACAACAAGGAGCCAGGAAAGAAAAATATTGATCACCAGATAATGAATGAGAGAATTGGTTGGGTTTAAAGGGTTTATCCAGGCTAAAAATATTGGATGACCTATCCTAAGGATAAGTCATCAATACCAGATCCATGGGGATCTGAAACCCAACACCTCCACCAATCAGCTGTTTTCAGCAGCTGATACACAGAGAATGGAGTGCATAGCAGATAGCGCTGTTCTCTGTGTAGTGGTCAGACCAGGTTATAGCAGGTCAGATCCCATTCATTTGAAAGCTAGCTAAGTTGCAGTGACTCAGTTTCACCACTACACAAAGAATAGAGCTGTCTGCTTGATGCTCCATTCTCTGTGGATCAGCTGCTGAAAACAGCTAATCAATGGGAGTGTTTGGTGTTGGACCTCCACCAATCTGACATTAGTGACCTATCTTTAGGAGATGAGTTCAAGGACCAAAGTTACAGGGACTGCGCAGGACCAATGATGACAAACAAATTCTTTAATTCCAGAAAGAACAAACCACACAAAAGACAACAACAACACCTGTAAGCATGATTAAAACTGTGCAGATATAATAACCAGCATTTGAACATACTAGCTTTCAGTTTAGAAAAATGGCTTAAAAGTAGTATTTAAATACATAATGATTGTTATAAGCTTGGATATATAGTAAATCCTTCAGACAGACTAATCAATCAATTTGTGTATACATAATACATACACATAAAAATATATAAAAAACACACATATAGATATATACAGTGCCTTGCGAAAGTATTCGGCCCCCTTGAACTTTTCAACCTTTTGCCACATTTCAGGCTTCAAACATAAGGATATAAAATTTAAATTTTTTTGGTGAAGGATCAACAATAAGTGGGACACAATCGTGAAGTGGAACGAAATTTATTGGATATTTTAAACTTTTGTAAAAAATAAAAAACTGAAAAGTGGGGCGTGCAATATTATTCGGCCCCCTTAAGTTAATACTTTGTAGCGCCACCTTTTGCTGCGATTACAGCTGCAAGTCGCTTGGGGTATGTCTCTATCAGTTTTGCACATCGAGAGACTGAAATTCTTGCCCATTCTTCCTTGGCAAACAGCTCGAGCTCAGTGAGGTTGGATGGAGAGCGTTTGTGAACAGCAGTTTTCAGCTCTTTCCACAGATTCTCGATTGGATTCAGGTCTGGAGTTTGACTTGGCCATTCTAACACCTGGATACGTTTATTTGTGAACCATTCCATTGTAGATTTTGCTTTATGTTTGGGATCATTGTCTTGTTGGAAGATAAATCTCCATCCCAGTCTCAGGTCTTTTGCACACTCCAACAGGTTTTCTTCCAGAATGGTCCTGTATTTGGCTCCATCCATCTTCCCATCAATTTTAACCATCTTCCCTGTCCCTGCTGAAGAAAAGCAGGACCAAACCATGATGCTGCCACCACCATGTTTGACAGTGGGGATGGTGTGTTCAGGGTGATGATCTGTGTTGCTTTTACACCAAACATATCGTTTTGCATTGTGGCCAAAAAGTTCGATTTTGGTTTCATCTGACCAGAGCACCTTCTTCCACATGTTTGGTGTGTCTCCTAGGTGGCTTGTGGCAAACTTTAAACGAGACTTTTTATGGATATCTTTGAGAAATGGCTTTCTTCTTGCCCCTCTTCCACAAAGGCCAGATTTGTGCAGTGTACGACTGATTGTTGTCCTATGGACAGACTCTCCCACCTTAGCTGTAGATCTCTGCAGTTCATCCAGAGTGATCATGGGCCTCTTGGCTGCATCTCTGATCAGTCTTCTCCTTGTTTGAGATGAAAGTTTAGCGAGACGGCCGGGTCTTGGTAGATTTGCAGTGGTCTGATATTCCTTCCATTTCAATATGATCGCTTGCACAGTGCTCCTTGGGATGTTTAAAGTTTGGGAAATCTTTTTGTATCCAAATCCGGCTTTAAACTTTTCCACAACAGTATCACGGACCTGCCTGGTGTGTTCCTTGGTCTTCATGATGCTCTCTGCGCTTTAAACAGAACCCTGAGACTATCACAGAGCAGGTGCATTTATACGGAGACTTGATTACACACAGGTGGATTATATTTATCATCATCAGTCATTTAGGACAACATTGGATCATTCAGAGATCCTCACTGAACTTCTGGAGTGAGTTTGCTGCACTGAAAGTAAAGGGGTCGAATAATATTGCACGCCCCACTTTTCAGTTTTTTATTTTTTACAAAAGCTTAAAATAACCAATAAATTTCGTTCCACTTCACAATTGTGTCCCACTTGTTGTTGATTCTTCACCAAAAAATGTAAATTTTATATCCTTATGTTTGAAGCCTGAAATGTGGCAAAAGGTTGAAAAGTTCAAGGGGGCCGAATACTTTCGCAAGGCACTGTATGTATGTCACTTTTGTAGATTTGAAGAACAACAACTTTAAAGTCTGCAAATGAGGCAGTTGGGACAAGCCTTCAGCTCCTGGCGCACTGCTCAGACCCCTACCACCTCCTGCCTGCACTATCATTTACAGTGGGAGTTGATCCTCCCATTTCTATGACATCACCTATATTATCTAAGCAACAAGCCCAGTGCTCCCACAGATGAAGGCTCACTGGCAGTGCACCAACTGCCTCATTTGCATAAGACTTCAAAGTAGTTTTTTTTTTTTCAGAACATCTACAAAAGCGACATACATAACAAAAGGTAGTCATGTTGTTGGCACAAACAATGAAAGATATTGTAATATCTCATAACAGAGATGACCATTTTCAGTCATATAATATACCCAATATTTTTGGCATATCAAATCAAAAGTTTGTATATTCTCTCTGTTTGCATGGGTTGACAATATATCTGTAAAGCACTGCAGAATTTGACAGCGCTATTTTAGTAAGCTAAATAAACAGATCAAATCAAATTTTTACAAATGTGCCTTAGTGTGCCACTGCTCACTGGGATACTACATTTTTAAAGGAGATTACATTCCAAATCCAGTTACAAAAGTTAAAAGCTGAATAGTACTAAAACAGCTTGAATCCTTCAGTAGTCCCATATAAACTATGAGAAAGGAAACCTCACATTCTTTAGGAGAAAACTTGTGCCAAAACCTACAAAGTAATCATCACATGCTTATGTCTAATAAGTCGAAAATCTGAATTTTCAATACGTGGCACATCTACAAGTTATGTCTTACCAAGTAAACTCCCATCTGTTTATATAAAATAGATTCACAGAAATAAACCTAGTATTCTAACTTTATTGATTACATAGAAAATATACACGTGCTCTGTCGCTACTTTGTTAGGCCAGGTTCACATAGCCCAATTAAGTGCAGTTTTATGCTTTTTTTTTTTTTCTTCAATCAACGCCAGTATTGGATTATTGAAACCCTATAGCTTGCCCATCTCTGAGCAATAATTGTCCAGCGTACATGAAGATAAAGATCATCAATACTTATTTATCATTGATTTTCATTTTTCATTTGATTTTCAACTGCCATAAAAAAATTATTACCAGTAGGAATAATTATAACTTTTATAATTTTTATAGAACAATACATACTGTATAAACAAAAGCATCATATAGGAGAAAACAGTGAATAATATGACAGTATAAAATCCGGGTCTAAGTACCATAATGTTAATATGTATCTGTATGAAGAATAACCCAAATAGCAAATCAAATTACATCTAAAAAGAAGTCCTGTAGTATGTTGGGAAAACAAAAATTGTTAAGAAAACAACAGGAAGAAATGAAATTAAAATAGAAGATAAATAAAATGAGGAAAAGGAGAAGAAAAAAAAAAAACCCAAAAAAAAAACCAGAAAGCAAATAAAAATGGAATGAGAGAGAAGGAAAGGAGGAAAACTACTTGATGGGATGGGAGGGCGAACAAAAGGTTAGTAGGTCCTAACACCTAATACTAAAGGTCTCAGGCAGCCTCGGTGTTGCCACTAAACCAATGGGGAGAGCATCACTATCTTTAAATAAAGACCAGCAAGCTTTATTTCTAATGAATTTATCACACTTTACAGTGTCATCTGCAGCAGTTATCCATTATAAATAAATTATGTACGGTAACCCATTCTTGTGGGACAGTGGTAGACTTCCAGTACTTCAAAATCACATTTCTAGCAGCAATATAAAAGTGTCTAAAATGCCTTTCGTCAGGGATGGCCCATACCCATGAATGGTGAGTAAGAGACATATGGCAGACGACATCAGAAAATCACTCTCAGTAAGTGAATTTTAGAGCGTACATAATTTTTCCCAAAAGAGAAGGTGCAGTGAGCATACCCACTATATGTGACTTTGTTATTCACTTGACTTTCAGGATATCAGATCCTCAGTACACAATTTTTTAAACCACTTTACATTTGTCACAGGTTGCACACGGAATCTAGGTCTTCCATATGTGTTGTTGCAAGAAGGTTTCCTTTGTCTCCCAGCATAGTCTCAGGAGCTTGGAGCAGATACCAGGACATGGACTGTTACACAAAAATAGCTGTACAGGGCCATTGGATAGTATCAAGCTGTGAAAAAGTATTTATTCCCTTACATTATTAATAAAGGGCACTATTTAAATGGGGTACACATGGACATTATTAATTTAAAGATGTACTTGGGAGTATTATTCATTATGGGGGTTATATTATATTACCATATATTTTATAATTGGGGGTAGCAGCAGGATGGAGACTTTATGTAGGTCAGGATAATGTGGGTTGGTGCCTGGAAAAGTGAGCAGCTAAAGATGTCTGTGCTGCAAACTTTACAGAGACAAGTCACAGCTGGAAGAAGTGGCCATGGAGGTCCAGAGGTAAGAGAAGGGAAATGTGACCGATTAGTCAGAGACGTCACCTGTAAGTCACAAAATGTTACTGCCCTGTATTCACGTAAATGGTCTGTAGAGCCCTGTGCAGAGCTGATATCTACCATGATACAGTCATCTTATAGTGATAATATTGGTATACCTAAGTTGAGGGCCCACTTGGACATGTTTTTTCCCCTGTGCTGAACCCATAGCTACGCCTCTGGTGTCAAGTTGTAACCACAATAGTAAATCTGGGCCATAATGTTATAATAAGATCATTGTTAAAGATTGCAGGCAGTATGTGGCAAAAATTAGATATTCTGAATCTTTATGAGTTATGACTCATTCCTTTGAAGTGAAATTGAATTGATTCTGTAAATGTCTCTCTGTTTCATGTGCATTATATATGATACAAATGGGTAGGTGAAGCTTCAATGTTTACATTGCATTATTCTGTGTAGATGTGCTCTGTCACATACTGCATATGCCCCATGGCCTCTCTTATCTTCAACAAGCTCTCCGCAGTAGGTTGTATCTATCAGAAACATTAATAAAAACACACTGCTTGTCATTTGGCACCTCAGGAAGAGGAAAAGTAATGTGTTTTACCTAGCCATTTCTAGCATGCTAATTCGAATGACTTTGTATGAAATTATTGTACGTGATTTACGTTACCAGAGCTGCTTGTGCCTTTTAATAGACTTATTAAGCTATGTGAAAATGATCCTGTATATATGCTACATTGCTTTAATAAAATGATTGAAGAGTTATACCCTCCTTTATTAAATGAATTCTGCATAGGGTGCTCTATGTGTTGCTTTAAATTGTATACTGTGAATATTGGAACAAGTGCTCTCACCAGAGGCATTGCTAGGGGTTCAGCATAGTGGGGGAAAACGTATCTGAGTGGACCCCCGATATTACCACCATACAGTGAAAATATAGTGGTAGATATCGGTTGTACACAGGGCTCTGCCGACTATTTGAGTGAATACAGTGCAAGGGGGGGGGGGGGTGCTTACACATACAAGTAATATTTCCCTTCCCCCACATAAGTAAAAGTATGTGGGGGGATAATTACTTGTGGGGGAGCAATATTACTGTAATAGTGCCCCCAGGTAATAACCCTCCTCAAAATAATACTTGAAAAATCACTTTTGAAAAGGTTGTTGCCATAGATACCTTCAGGCTTAAAGAGGACCTTTCACGTCCTCATGTATATGCAGTTTTACATACCGCTAGAAAGCTGACAGCGCGCTGAATTCAGCGCACTGTCGGCTTTCCCGTTATATGCCCCGGGGCTGGAGATATCGGGGGTCTAAATTTCACCATTCACTGTCAGAAGGGCGTTCCTGACAGTCTAACTGCACTGTGAGGAACGCCCTCCCTGACTGTGCTCGTTCATAGACTTGTACTGGGGGGCGTTCCTCACAGCTCAGCGTCATCACTGGGCTGTGAGGAACGCCCGCTCTAACAGTACTCGGCTATGGACGAGGACAGAGAGAGGGGGTGTTCCTTACTGCCCAGTGATGACGCTGAGCTGTAAGGAACGACCCCCCAGTACAAGTCAATGAACGAGCACAGTCAGGGAGGGCGTTCCTCGCAGCGCAGCTAGACTGTCAAGAACGCCCTTCTTCAGACACACTCGACAGCTGAGATGACATCTACAGTAGGTGTAGAGTCAAACCATCCGGGGCACTTGCCAAAGGTGTCATTTTCTTCATTAATTTGTAACTGATGAAAATTCAAGGCATAATATTAGGTGCTCAGGATATCAAGGCCATCAGGGAATTTTACTCTTTATTGCTTGGCAGACTCTCAGACATGTGCTACAGTTATTCCTCTATGAGTCAGTCTGGAGGGTTTTATTGAACATGCATAATCTGAGGCCCTGGTCTTAAGAAGTCCCTCTACTCTTACTTGGGCAAGCAAATACCCTATCAAGTGGATACATTCTTATGTAAAATACCTGTAAGGGAATTGCTAGTTGTGCAATTCCCTAGTGCTGCTGCTGAAAAGGGAATAAGTGAAGACAGACAGTGATCCGTAAAGTCAAACCAGCCCCTGTCCATGCCTACTTGTCTTAGCTATCCTAGACAGTAGCAAGGCAACTTGGCGACAATCCCTTCTCTGAATAAGCAACACACAGAACAGGACAAGACAAAACAACACAGAAGCAGAGTCAGCAAGCCAAGGGTCAAAACTAGAGAGACAAGGAGTACCAAATCGAAATCCAAAAGAGTAGTCACAAGGGAAGCCAAAGGTCAGAAATAATACAGTAGGGCAAGTAGGAAGCTAGCAAGGACCAAGTCACAGGACAGAGTAATAGCCAGCAAACCTGTGTGGGCTGATGACCTGTATATAGGAAGTCCAGGACCTGACCCAGACTTGATTGATAGACAGGCTGTCAATCACACAGGCAAGGCTAAGATTAACTGTTAGAGGAGCAGAAAGAAACAAGGTGCAGGAGACGGGTGTGGCTGAAATTCAATTACAGAGTAGGAGTACTAGGACAGTGTTCAGACTGAGCAACAAGAACCTTAAGCAAGGAATCAAACTGAACACGCCTCCTGCCCTGCAGCGTGCGAGCGGAGGGTGGTGCAGAGACCCGAACAGGCAGAGACGTTATAATACCTAAGAATTCTGAGTAGCAAAAATTCCTGTCTTGGACAAATATCAAAGTCTAGCTTGAACATCTTAAAGGGGATCTTTAAAGCGAGTCTGTCACTAGTAAATTGGTTATAAACCTAGTCACAATACCTTGTAGAGGTGATTCTACAGTTTACAAATGTGCATGTGTTATTCAGCTTTGGAGCCCCATTTTCATATAAATTGTTTTATTCATACACAAATTAGGGAAAGTGCTTTGGGTGGTGTGCCTTAGTTTGCCTGGGCTTTTATTTCAGCTCCCCCCTAATTTGCATAAGAATAAAAATGCGATTTACATCTAAATGAGGCAGCAAAGGTGAATAACAGAGGCATCATTGGAAACTGTAGAATCACCTCCACAAGGTAAAATGATTAGGTTTATAACCAATTTACTGCTCACAGAATCCCTTTAAGGCTGAAGCCCCACGTCGTGAATACACGGCAGCCTGGGGACTGGATTTGGCTATAGCCGCATCTGGATACATAGTGTGTCAGCAGCCTAAAAGAAGCACCCAAACAGCACAGCTAACACACGGATTGGTTTTCATGGACCCATATATTAAAAATTAATTGACAGGGCTGCAAGGTATAGGACCTGCTCCATATTTTGCGTCTCTTCAATTTGGCCCAGACACACAGCCGCAAAAACTACAACTGTGTGTATGGGCCCATTGAAATGTATGGGTCCGTACTTTTATCCACAATTGCGGATAAAAAGTACAGCCGTGTGCATTTCAATTTAACATCTCCATGTGCCTCATATTAATAACAATTAACCCCATCATGTCCATCACATTTACCTCTGTGTGCTTCACATAAGTGTTACTAAAAAGTGAGAGACATGGCGGTACTAAGTAAATATCTTCATCATTAAGGTCCTTTATTAGTACCTCCATATGTTTAACATATTAGTAACCCTCATGTGAAGGACACAGGGGTTAATGTGAGGGGCATGATGTAGTTAATTGCTATTAATATGAGGCACATGGAGTTACTAAAACTAAATTAATAACCCCAAATGCCTGACATTAATAGGAATAGTAACCCCAGCATGTACCAGGTGTTTTTTTTTTTTTACTTTCACTTTACAGCTGGGAGCTATCCTCCTCCTCCTCCTCCTCTGGAGCCTTTGCAGGATGCACACTACAGGAACATATCACTGTAGCAGGCAGGGTCCTTTTGCTGTACAGTGTTGAGCTCCTGGGCTTTCCTCACCCCTCTCATTGGTAGGCAGATAGGGTAGCAAGAGAAGAGAGCGCGTCATATACCGCTGCTGTAGCAGAGCACTAAAAGGATGCTCTCTTTTCATTTAATACTTGCAGGTCCCAGACAGGCAATGTGCTTACTACCGGGCCAGCAAAATATGCCATGCGTGCCAAGAGTGGCACGCGTGGCACTAGACCCCTGCTCTAGTGTCACCTTTTGGAATAATCCCAGATTATAACATTATCCAGACCCACATGTCTTTCTCAACAGACCTATTATCATTGTGTTTGATGAAAAGTTCCCAGATCTACTTGCTTCTAGAAAGGATTTAAAGGGGTTTTCTGGGGCAAATATATTGTTGATGGTGGCTAGACTGGGTTATGGCACATCAGCTCCCATTCACTTAAGAGCAGTTTCCTACCTGCCCCATTCTCTGCACAATCATTCTGAAACCTCCGTACAATAGGTTGTAGCAGTGGGACTAAGCTAATGGTCATGTGTTTAAGATGGGGAAACAGCCCTCTGTTATGAATATAACTGTTTCTGTAGATAAGTTTATTTTTTTTATAAACTGACATTTGTTTGTTTGACCACAAGAGGCCACTGTTACCTCAGAAATAGAAGAGACTGTAATTCTGTAATTCCCTGGAATAGTGACGTGGAGACCCTGTTCTGCAGAGGAGGAACAAGAGAGAGAGAGAGTGTGTCTGGCAGCCATCTTAGCTGTGTGTGCTTCTGAGCTTTTAGAAGAAGAAGGGCTGAAGTGAGAGGAAAAGACATTCTTAAAGGATTACAGACATATAACAAGAGTGCTGAAGCAGAGACTGTTTGCTCAGACAGCATCCTAAGGTGAAGATTGCTATCAAGGACCGGCTGAGAAGTGGCCCTGTCAGTGAGACCGCATGTTTGGATGAGCCCTGCTTTCAGTGGTTCCAAAGAGAAACTACAAGGTACCCAACAAATCTGAAACAGTAAAAGAAGTAATCGTGCACGCACCGCATTAGTTTTTTGGCGAAAATTTCTTGGGACTGAATAAGGGCCTGTAGTTCGATTAGTTAGGCATCCTCATCTTCACAGGTCACACTACTGGTGAATTATCTACCTATTCGGTAGTAAGGACTCAGAGAATTCTATTGAGTTGTAACTCTCAGAGAGGAGCTTCTGAGGAAGTCTAGAAGCGACATTTTATACGTTGTCATATTTCTTTGGCTTGCAAGCTGATCTATTATGATATTTACTCGGTTATACTTTGTTTGTGGGGAATAGAGGTATTTTGATAAGTTTGTAAGCTCTTGTGTTATACCGCCGGTGCCTCTATCCCACTCATTGAATTTTTCCTGTGACTAGGGTGATAAAAAGGTAACAAGCGGCTGGTTAGTAGCAGCCTGCAGATAGGTAAAAGCTTGGAGTGTTTTGAAGCTGCACATTATAGGGCACCGCGCTGTACAACACCAGGGCCTCAGTTTACTGGCTGAGTGTATGTAAATAGTTGAGAGTGTTTTTCTGGTAAATAGGTTTTACTACACTGAGTAAAATCTTGTTTTTTACTAAATTGATTTGGAGTTGCTTCCTTTGTTCCTGACTTCGCTGTATCCTGGGGAGCCCACCCCGGTACACGGCTTACATGTGACTACCAGCACTGGAACTTTCTGCGAACTTTCTGTCTAAAGTGCTGTGGGAAGAACTGTGATGCATTCCCTCTCGTGGGGCCTTAGCCTAAAGGTGTATCACAAGAAGTTCAACACAGAACATTTTTGGATATGTAGCTCTCCATCAGGTACAGAACTACACTGTCTGAGAATATAAAACACAAAAAAACTGCAGCTATAAAGAGCATTTTATGCATTTACTTTAAATAGTAAAAAACTGCAGCAATGTATATAATCAGATACTGTATGTATGTGTCATTTATTCTACTTTTTAATGTGGCACCATCCAAATTGTACAAATGATTTCCATATTTCAGTTAAATACTAGGCTTATGCCAAACATTACAACCAGTTGATCAAATCGTCTTTACAAAGAACCCCGGAGTCTTTTACCAAGATAACAATGTTCTGTGGTTTTCTCTCTCTGTTTGTTTCTCTTTCCCATATAATTGGATTACCCACAAAAAATGAAGTGACAGAATATATGACTGCCAGATGATGAAGTGTTGTACTGCTTGTGTACTGCAGATTGCGCTTTTTATGATGCAAGCAATACAGAAGATAATAGCGACTTGCATTTTAAGCTGAATTCTCATTTTTCTTACAGAGGCAGGGAGCAGGACATTAAAATGTTAGCAGCTGCTAGGTATATTCAAATAAGCTATAAAACATTACTGTATATGTATGGTGAGGCACGAGAGGAAATGGCAACCACAACCAGATGCTACAAGGATTCCCTTTCATATTTCAAGAGTATTTTCATTACAAACATACGATGATGCCAAAAGAGAAGTGATCTCTGCAGTGCCCTCCCCCCTTACTGCACTACAGAGCATGGAAAAAAAATTTTACAGACTGGAACAGATTTTAAAAATGATTATGAGACAAAATAATCCATAGTTAATAATGCTCCATAGTAGAATTTAGGGTTTGTGCACATGGTAGCCCTTTACTTTAAAGTGTAAATCTACTTTAATTTATTTTTTTCAGAAGTCTATACATTTTGCAATATACTTAACTATAGAAAAGTGCCTTCTTTATATACTTGTTATCTTTGTGAGTCTGTCTGTACACCATACACAGGCAGATCAGTTTACAATGAACTCTATGGAGTGGGGAGGGGTGAGGAAGAGAGATATAGAACTAAGGCTGGGTTCACAACTGCACATGTACTCCGGTCGGGGATTCCGGCCCCCGAACCCGTTTAAAAAAATGCCTTTTCGGGCGTAAACTGGACTGAAACCCTACGGACCCCATTATAGTCTATGGAGTTCGTGGGTAACCGCTTTTTAAGCAGATTAGGTTCCCATTCAGGGGGTCCCCAAGCTGAGCCCCCGAATGGAAATCCGAACACAGGTGTGAACCTAGCATATAAGGAGTCTGTCACAAGAACTCAGCATATCCACCAAGCCCTGCAGATAGATAGTTTAGAGTTACCTGAATCAAACAGTGTTTTCCCCTTGTGAATCAGTGCCTCCATTGCTGAGATATTGCTTTTTTTGTCAATATGTAAATGAGTTCTTTTGCATATGCTAGGTGAAAAGCTGATTATTAATACAGACAGCATATGCACTGTTAGCTTTCCCATGTGTGCAATGTACAGTAGTTCACAAACACTATGTGAATAGAGCCTTACTGAGGTAACCCTCCCCCACCATTCATACAGTTACTGACAGTGGTGGAGGTTCCGTCAGTAGGTGTGTGAGTGGAGGGTACTTTAGTAAATGTACAAGTGGAGGAGGCTCTAAGTGAGTGTATGAGTGTAGGGGGGGGGGGGGATTAGTAAATGTGTCAGTGGAGGTGAAGTAGATCCTTATTAAATGTATGAGTTGAGGAAGGTGGGCCTTTAGTAAATGTGGAGGGGCAGGGGACCCTTTTGGAGGAACAGTCTACTTTTAAATCAAGTCCCTCTATCCTTCTTTCCATCTTAAAGGTATTGTCAGGGTTAAAGTTTTATTTTTTAATTAGGTCAGGGGAGGTTAAAAAAAAAAAAAATGTAAAAAAAACCCCCTCACCTGTCCCCAATGCTCCGGGTATCTCCTAGCGCGGTCCGGTCCTGCAGCTCCGTTGTGGTCTTCCAGCGGAAGTCCCCGCCGCACGTGACCGCTGATTTTAATGCCCGGTGTCTCGCAACAAACAGAAAATGGCTGGAGATGGAAAGTCAGTGGTTCCACAGAGACCCACCTCAATGAGTGATCATCACCAGATATTTTCTGTGTGTCAAGACACCAGGGATCAGAGACAAGGGACCTTAGAGTCGGATTGGATAGAAGCAAGTACCCATTTCTGTATTTTCTGCTCGACTGGTACTATTTAAAAGAAAAAAAAAAAAAAAAAAAATCAGCTGGTAAATCCTTCTAACAGAAGTCAGCAAGGTTTTAGTAATATAGTTTTCTGGTCATAAAACTCCATGAACAACATTCAATAATTTAGCACTTTCTGTTGAAAGAGCAATTCACTACAGTGAGATAATGAGAATGTCAGTGTACCTGCGCATTGTTTCTTCCCACTACATCTGAAGATTTAATATGCAAGCATAGATCTCCAAGACATCTCTCATTATATCAGACTATAATACTTGGAGGTTCGGTAGTTAAGGCAATTTCAAATTAATACCATCTGGAATGACCCAAGACCCCAAAGTTATAATCTAAATCAGGGGTCCCAAACTTTTTACACAGGGGGCCAGTTCACTGTCCCTCAGACCGTTGGAGGGCCGGACTATAAGAAAAACTATGAAAATCCCTATGCACACTACACGTATCTCATTTTAAAGTAAAACAAAAAGGGAACAAATACAACATTCAAAATAAAGAAATAGTAAATTTAAGTCAACAAACTCACCATTATTTCAATTCCAGCACTCTGCCCCCATATAAGTCCAGCTCTCTCCCCCATATAGGTCCCATGCAGTCTCCCTCATATAGGGCCAGCTCTTTCCCCCATATAGGTCCCATGCCCCCCCCATATAGGTCCCATGCAGTCTCCCCCATATAGGTCCCATGCAGTCTCCCTCATATAGGGCCAGCTCTTTCCCCCATATAGGTCCCATGCCCCCCCCATATAGGTCCCATGCTCTCCCCCATATAGATCCAGCTCTCTGATCCCCTTCCATGCCCAGTAAAAAAAAAAGTGAAAATATACTTTACCTAGCACTGCAGCTGCTCCCGCGCTGTGGTCCCGGCTCCTCTGTCTTCGGCTGTAAGGCCTAGATGAGCACGTTGTGCGTCATGACGTGATCATTCTAGGTCCGGACGACGAGCGCCGAGCATCTACACAAGAACGAGACTTCCCGTGTAGCGCTCGGTGGGTTATTTCAATTGTAAGCGCCTGTGCCCTCACAACTGAAATAACAAAAGGAAATTGCGACGCGGGCTGGGTGCGGATGACGAGCGCCGAGCGTCTACACAGGAACGAGACTTCCCGTGTAGCGCTCGGCGGGTTATTCCAATTGTAAGCGCCTGTGCGCTCACAATTGAAATAACACAAGGAAATTGCGACGCAGGCCAGGTAAATGGCCTCCGGGGGCCGGATGCGGCCCGCGGGCCGTAGTTTGGGGACCCCTGATCTAAATAATAATAATAATAATAATAATAATATCTATAATAATAGGAACATTTATTGCCATGGCTCAATGCAGCATTGCTTGTTTGTGGGTCCTTTTTAAAGCGTAACAAGATTCCTTCTAAAGATAAAAAAAAAAAACCCTTCAAATCAGTTTGTTAAGAATACCTTGGGTATGCGACTTTTTAAACGGCATTGACGCAAAAATTGTGTGCCAATTACATTTTTATGCTTCCCTCTATACTTTCTGAAAAGGGGCATGGTAAGGGTGTTCCTGCGGCCCTGCCAGATTTAGCATAGTTTACATATATCAATTCTCTGCCATACAGGAAGACTGAAATCTGCGCCAGCTATGAGCTAGTACAGGTTTCAGTCTAGGTGCACAGAACTGCCAGAGGATATGCTAAAATTAGGATGAGACATACACCTCATCATAAATTAAGCATATCATGTGTGGGTGCAGGGATATGAAGGACAGTGTGATATATGCATGAAAATTATCCCGTTTTGCGTTTAGTTATTGCTGTCACTTACTTTTAATGGTACCAAGGTGTTTTTCGTAATTGCCTTTTAAAATGTCCACCAAATCTATTCACCGAGAAGAAGCTGCTAGTATACCTGCTAGTTACTATATGTAACAGCAATGGCTAAAAAAAAGTGATTGAAAATATTGCTGTTTTAATAACATCAAAACGTAATGGCTAATTGTCAGACAACTTTTTCAAAGCTTAAGGCTAAGGCCCCACGTGGCGAGACTCAGCCATCAGGCGCTGTGGAAAGACCGTGGCGGAAACACATTGCGTTTTATTCCGTAGTGCTTTTCACAGAAAGTCCGCAGAGTGTTCCTCTGCAGCCTTTCTGTCCCTATTATATCTATATGGAAAAAGGTATAATTAGGTTATTAATAATAACAGGTATAATTGACATGCTGCGATTTCCAAAACCGCAATGATTTTGGAAATTGCAGCATTTCTGCTGCAACATATTTTTCTGCAATGTGTGGATGAGATTCGCTAGAAGGACCATGGCCTAAAACTGCATTACTGCTGAAGCCACAGGTGATTTCACTTATAAGTAAGTGAAATACAATTAATTACAGGCAATTTCTCATTACTGGTCATGTGGTAACAGCAAAACTTCACAGCCAGTAATAAGAAATAGCCTGTAATGAGTTGTGTTTCACCTACTTATTAGTGAAAGAGTATGTAACTCCAAAACTGAGTGCAGTTATAACTGTGTTTGGAACACTGTGTGATACAACTCTTTAAGGGGTTGTGCAGAATTAGAAAACTTCGCTATCTTCTTCACAGGTCACATGGCAATGCTACAGCTCAGTCCCGTTAAAATGAATGAAACTGAACTGCAGCATGACCACGTGACCAACGGACATGATGTCACTTTCTGAGAAGATATCAACCATATCTTCTAATCCTGCACAACCTGTTCAGGGAGGAAAGATATCAGCACTGATCTTAGAGAAGCAACTATTGCTGCCCACCAATCTGGGAAGGGTTATAATATCATTTTCATTTCAATCAGTTTTATTAAGATTTTTATAAGGTCATATTACAACATTCAAAAAAGCATTATCGGATATTCTACTGAAGTAGCTATAAGTCAAAATAAACATAGAATAAACAGGGTACTAATATGCAAGAAGATATGTTAGTTATCTAAGAGTTGTTGGGTTGTTAGGATAGAATAAAGAGGTTTATACGGGTATAAACAACAAGAAGTGACAGTAATATTAGTTATGATCTTCTGAGGGCGGCACAACCGGATTTACGGCCGATGCAGCTGGGTCTTTAATGTCCACGGAAGCCAGTTCTTTTGGAATTGGCTGTCCCCAAGGACACCATGGGAAAGAACTCTTTCATGTTGGTAGGTCAGTTCCACCATGGTCACTAGGTCTCCTCTAGATGGAATGTTAGCAGACTTCCAGTTGCGTAGAAGAGCCAAGGACGCTGATAGTAAGGCATGGCCAATCAACACTCTATGTACAGCTGGGAAAGAGTCGATCTGCAGAAATAGGAGTGCCAAAGCTGGTGAGGGGGGTATGGAGTATCCCACCAGAAAAGAGATCCCCCGGAAGACGTCTTGCCAATACGGCACTACTTGGGGACATGTCCACAATAAATGGAGTAGAGTTCCTTTCTCACTACATCCCCTCCAACAGGAGTTCGAAGTCTGCGGAAATATTCGGTGCAGTCGCTCTGGGGTATAGTACCAGTGGAGGAGAATTTTGACAGTGGTTTCATAATGAGTTGTACACCGGAAGGTCTTTTTCGCAAAGGCCAGTGCTCTCTGCCATTGTACGACCGAGAATTGTTGATGAAGTTGCGTTTCCCAGCTGAGTAACGGAGTAGATTTGACCAGACGGTCTTTAGGGCCTATAGTGTTGTAGATGGAGCTGAGGGTCTTGGTGGCTGTGTTGGGAATTTTGAGGAGGTCCAACAGAGATTTGTTATACAGAATTTGTTTGTTGTGGTTGGAGGTTAGGAAGTGCTTGATTCTCAGGTATGTAAAGAAGCAAGTGGAGGGTAGGGAAAAGGTGGATTGCAGAGACTGGAATGGGATCAACGATTCTTCACTCCACATCTGTGAGATAGAGGTGATACCCGACGATTTCCAGATGGATAAATTGAGATCTAGAATTGCTAACTCCAAGAATTCAGTCGGGGCCCTCTTAACGTTTAGTGACTGTTTCTTTCCTGTAGAGTGGTGGATATGTCGCCAGCTGTTTATAAGGTGTTTTAGAATTGGAGATGTAAGTGAAGGTACCACCTCAGTCCAGAGGGAGTAGAGAAGCCAAGATTGGAGGTTGTGTTGTGGAATCATATAAGACTCGATACGTAACCAGGATTTGTGAGCGTTGTTGTGCCACCAGTCCTTTAGAGTAGAAAGGTGTGAGGCCATATAGTAATCATAGATGTTTGGTACTCCCAAACCTCCTACTCCCCGTTTCCTGTGCATAATAGAAGATGGGAGTCTTGGTTTCTTGGAATTCCAGATAAGCTTGTTGAGCATAGCATTAGTTTTCTGGAGGAATATAAGAGGGGGAGCTACAGGAATAGTTCTGAATAGGTATAAGATTTTTGGAAGCAGCATCATTTAAAAGGCAGATATCCTGCCTAGCCATGACAGGGTATGTTTTGAGTAAGATTGGAACTCTCTCTCTAGATCTATCAGTTGATACATGTAATTGGCTTTGGCCACTTGTGTAATAGAGGGAGTGATCTTTATTCCCAGGTAATCCAAGTCTGTCGACCTCCAATCATAAGGAAATTCCTCTTTAAGCCGTTTCAGAAGTGGCTTGGGGACTCCCAACGGGAGAATTTGCGTTTTAGACTCATTAATTTTATAAAAGGAGAGGGCTCCATATTCTTTGAGAATTCCGATAGCAGCTGACAGAGAGGATTCTGGGTGAGTCAGGGACAGTATGATATCATCCGCGTAAAGGGAGATGAGATGAGATGAGTCCAAGATTTTCACTCCTTGAACTCTGTTGCTTTGCCTCAGGGTCTGCGCCAATGGCTCAATGGTGAGTATAAAAATCAAGGGAGAAAGGGGGCATCCCTGTCTCGTTCCATTCCTTATAGTAAAGCTATCCGACAGTGTACTGTTGGTAAACACTCTGGCCGATGGAGAGGAATACAGATTGGATATAGCAGTGAGGATAGGGCCAGAGAATCGCATTCTCTGCAGAACAGAAAAGGCGAAGGACCAGTTAATCCGATCAAACGCCTTCTCGGCATCCAAGGCTACCATCAGGGCTGGAGTCCTCCTGCGTTCCAGCAGATCTATCAGATGGAGGACACGTCTGGTGTTATCTGGAGCCTGGCGGCCCTTGACGAAGCCCACTTGATCTGCACCTTTAGTTGGGAGAATGGGAGCCAGCCGAGCTGCTAAGATCTTCGCATAGAGCTTGAGTTCCGAATTTAGCAGCGAGATTGGCCTGAAATTCTGCGGTACATCAGCTGGTTTGCCTGGTTTAGGAAGGGTGATAATTAATGCCGCCAGGGATTCGCGTGGAAGCGGTGCACCTAACATAGCGTGGTTGAAGAAGTTCATGAGATATGGGGCAAGTATTTGTTGAAAGTAAATTAGATACTCGTTAGAGAAACCATCTGGCCCTGGGGATTTGCTCTTAGGTAAGGACTGTATGGTTTTCAGAACTTCTGGGAGAGTAATAGGGGCGTTTAGGGCCGAGAGATGGTCATCTGTCAGGCCTGGTAATTTTAGGTTGCCCAAGAAGCCGGACACCAAAGTGGAATGATCTGGCGGGAGAGGAGTATGTTCTTGTAGATTATAAAGCTGTGCGTAGTAATCTTTAAAGGAATTGGCGATGTCTCTCGGGTCTGTTAATTGTACTTTGGTTATAGAATGCTTGATGTATGGGATCCTTGATTTAGCTGCTCTTGCTCGTAGTTGTCTAGCCAACAATCTGCCGGTTTTGTTGCTTTGGGAGTAAAATCGAGCTTTAGATTTTTTCAGAGCTTTTTCGTAGTCTTGTAGCAGAAGCAAACGTAGATGTTGTCTAACCTGGTTGAGTTGTTCCGAAGTAGTCGGATTAGGGTTACTTTTGTTTGCAGCTTCCACAGTACGAAGTGTAGACATTGCCTCCTTAATTGCTTTCTGACGTTCTTTTTTTATTCTTAAGTGTGCCATGGATGTACGCTTTATGAGCATTCCAGAAAGTATAGGGGTCATCGGTAGAGGTGGAGTTTGTCTGGAAATAATCCTGGAGGTCTTTTTCTATTATCGGGCGATAATTAGGATGACTCATGAGGTAAGTGTTATTTCTCCAGAGTCTAGTAGAGGAAGGTGGTGTCTTTTCTTCTATAGTGAGAGTAATAGCTGCGTGGTCAGACCACGTGATTGATTCAATTGTAGATTTTATGGAGCTCATCAGGGTCGGAAGGTCTACCAAGAACATGTCGATGCGGGAATAGGAGCCATGGACTGCTGAGAAATAGGTAAAGTCCCTTTCGCCGGCATGATGCGCGCGCCATATATCATGTAGATTTTCATTATGCGGAAATTGATGCAGGCAGGAGGTGCTCTCCCTACTGGTGTTAGTCGAATCCAGAGAAGGGTCCATTATGTTGTTAAAGTCTCCACAAATTATTAATTCACCTTGTTGGATGTCTTGAATTTGTCGTTGGACTTTATGCAGAAATGCCAGGGTCTTTCGGTGCGGAGCGTATACATTGACTATTGTAAAGGGGGCATTGTTGAGGAGGCAAACAATGATAAGGAATCTGCCTTGGGGGTCTGCTCTTTGTGCTGTCAAAGAGAATGCCACGGAGTCTCTAAAGGCGACAAGGACTCCACGTTTTTTCGATCGGTGGTGTGCATGGCAGATTACAGGGAAGGAGGGATGTTTTAGCCTGAAGGCGTCCTTTTGTAGAAGGTGAGTTTCTTGCGCACAAAACACGTCCGCAGAAAGTGAGAGAGCCTCCTTCCAGATGTATGTACGCTTCTGTGGGCTATTGAGGCCTCGGACATTGAGAGAGGCCAATTTAAGCACCATATTGTCACTGTAAAGTGAGAACGTCCGGAGTGTGTTAGGTCCTCAGGAGAAGGGTAGGCAGTGTCGCAAGTGAGAAGATCAATAAACAAAATGAGTGAACTAACGGTTCAAAGACGAATACAGGTTGACTGTATGTTTGGGGGTATCTATTAGAGGCTTGCCGGTTAAGCCACTAGAGCAAAGGGAGGTTGTGCACCTAAGTATAGAGGTGTAGCCATCCTGGAAAATAATTTATGATTTGTAGGAGATCCTCGTCCTGCAGTTGAGGGATGGGAGGCACTTGCCGTATCTTGAGGAGATGATATTGGTATCCTCCAGGTCGATAGCAATGCTTTACCCTGATTCAGGTTGTGGATGGTGAAGGTGGTCCCTTCTTTCAGGATGATCAACTTCACAGGAAACCCCCATCTATATTGAATTTTATTTTTTCGGAGCGTTGTCGTGACCGGGAGCAATTCCCTGCGGAGGCGTAGGGTTGTAGCAGAGAGGTCTGTGTAGAGCTGTACATCTCTGAATTTGGGAGGCCAAGATTTCTGCTTGCGAGCTGCTTCTAATAATTTTTCTTTAACATGAAAGAAGTGAAATCTAGCCAATACGTCTCTTGGGATCTCATCTCCTAGGTGTCTGGGGCGAGGAAGCCTATGTGCTCTGTCAATAATGATATCCGTGTTTGAGGAGTCGGGCAGTAAAAATTTGATATATTCCTTTAGGTATGGAAACAGATCAGCTGTTTGAACCTGTTCTGAAATGCCTCTGAATTTGATGTTGTTTCTACGGGAACGGTCTTCCATATCGGCCATCTTCGCCTTGAGGTTTTCAACATCGTCTTCAAGGTCATTGTGTGCATCAATGATTTTGTTATGTGACGTAGCTAGGTCGCCCATCTTAGTCTCAATATGCGTTACTCGCTTATCCAGTGCACTGACCGAGGACTGGAGAGGCTGTAGCAGCTGTGTAAAGTCCGCTTGAAGGGAGCTGCGGAGGGCCAAGAGCATGTCTCTCAGCGTATGTTCAGAGGCGGGTCCGCTGGTGGTTGGGAAGCCGTCTAGGCCAATCGGTGGTACGGATGTAGAGGCCTCAAAGGAAGGTTGGTCTTTGGAATAATCTAGGTCTCCAGGAAGTTCCATCCGAGGCTTTTGTTTAAGTGGGCTAGTATTCGGAGACAGTGGCTGTCGCAGAAGAGAGCTCCGCTCCTTGGTGGATTGAGCCGATGTAGAGTGGTTTTGCTGTGTTGCATATCGGATATCGTCAGGTGTGGGAGGTAGATGAAGATCCATCAGTTCTTCGGCGTGGTTAAAGTCTGCCCCCTCTATGATTGTCACAGTAATTCCTGCAGCAGTCGTGGGCATTGAGGGTATAAGCTCTATTTGGTCAGTGGGTGGGAGGCCCGGTTCTCCGTCTACGCCACGGTCCCACTCAAAATAATTAGTCAGGTTATTGTCCGTTTTTTTGGCGGGTTTCCTACCCTTCACCATATTGGCAGGTAATTATCTCCAATAAATTCAACGTTTAGAGGTATGATATACCAGAACAGGCTATTTGTCGCTGATGGTTGCTAGAAGGTGCACTAAATCCCCAAAACTAGGTCGCCATCACCCAGAAGGTAGGAACCAGTGAGAATTCTGTGAGGAGGATGCGAGCTACGGCTCGGTGATATTGCAGCCAGAGATTGAGGTATGGAAGCCAATTGATAATCACAGAGCTGAAGTGGCGGTGTAGGCCTGTAGAGGGCAAGGATCCTGCAGAGTAGGAGTGCCAGTGAGGGTCCGTTTAGGGCCTAGTTATGCCTAGATGGAAGGGAAGGCAGAGGACCAGGTCGGGGGTCTCCTTAATGCCTATGGAAGGCCTCAGCACTCCCCCTCCCCTTGCTGTCCGCAGTAGATCTCTTACCTGGGAACCGAGTCACAGACCTGGGACAGGCGAAGTCGTCCAGGGATGTAGGCCGCCTCCGCTGAGTGTCTGGGTCTGATGCTTCCTGCTTCAGGCCTCAGCGCGGTGTCCGCCGCTCCAAGCGAGTCGCCGCTCCGCGCGGCGGCCCGCACCACACGGAGGTATCGCCGCCGCTGCCCTCCGATCCTGCAGAGAAGCAACGTCGGCAGCGGCAGAAGAAGCAGGGAAGAGTGCGGTGTCTGGGCCGGCCGGTATGTCAGTCGAGGTGTGGAGCAGATGCCGAGTCAGGAGCCCGGCGGTAAGGTAGGCCTCAAGTCCCCGTGCTACTTTCTCCCCGTGAAGGTGTCCTCCAAACTGCCACCGGAGTGTACCCCAAGGTGTAGGGGAAAGCCCGGAGGCAGGGGCCCGATATTGATGCTAGGATGCTGGTACAATCCCTTGGATCACGGAGATGCTGGCAGGAGCTCACAGAAATGCGGCCATTAACGTCGCCGGCTAGCCACGCCCCCCTATAATATCATTTTCAAACAATTTGAAGTCCATCATTCTGCAATGAGAAAGATTATTCACAAATGGAAAACATTTTATTACAGTACAATTAGAAAAAAAAAAATGGAGTAATATCATGTATTAAGAACAAAAAAGCAGGGGGCACTCACCAAAGCGTATCGTAAAAGCAGACTTTTATTCCAAAGAAAAAAAACGGGGTCTGGAATGGTTGCCAGGTGAAAGTCTGTTTCACCAGCATTTCCGTAGGTATAACTGACATGCTGCGATTTACAAAAATGCAACGGTTTTTGAAATCACAACATTTCCACTGCGGATATTTTTCTGTAAAGTGTGGATAGAATTAGCCAGAATCCCATCCACTTTGCAAGTTCTGTAAAATGCTGCTGCTTTTCCTCTGCAGACTTTCTGCTTCTATTATACCTATACGGAAAATGCCAGTGTTTCCTTAGGTTTAATTAACATGCTGCAATTTACAAAAATGCAAGCGTTTTTGAATCGCAGGATATCCACTGCAGATTTTTTAATGCAATGTGTGGATGCGTTTTCTGCCGCTGCATTTTTCGCAATGCGGGGCCCCCACCTCAAAGAGAATTTTCTGTAGATTTTAGAAGTGGATTATTGTATATTGCACAGAGGTTTTCATTAAGTATGCTTTTCATGGTCAAGGCATGATCATGTATTCCTGAATATTCTCTTTGTGGGAGCTAAGGACACTCAATGTCAACTTGGTACTTAAATCAAGAGACTGAATTCATTAACTAATCAATAACTGGATAACTGGTCAGCATAGGAATCCATAATATTCTATATTTAAAGATGTGCAGAATACAACACAACCACACACAGAACAACTGTATAACATAGAATTTCACAAAACAGAAATGAGCAAAATATTACATTTCAAACAAATGATACATTTTCAATGAAGATCAGATTTTGGATAAGTAAGCTCTGGTGTATTACCCTGGCATGGGCTGCAGGTTACATTGTTATTGCAAGAATGATGATGATCCTGATTCTACTTGAAAACTTAGTCTGTGATGCAGTAATTTTATATATATATATATATATATATATATAGTCAACGCGGGACCTTTGGGGGGCTGGTTACCAGGCAAGTAAGACACGTGGAGGAGTGGGTAAAAGTTCACACTAGTGCTTTATTGGGAGGATTTCACAGAGTCCATAACATAAAATGGCTTTCAGTAGCATAGGGCTACACAAAACAAAATGGCTTGTTTCAGCTAAGTGGCAGAAAGTCCAGAAACACAAAATAGTCTTTAAGACAGAAACAGTCCAACAGGCTCACCAAGTTAGCAGTTTGTCTCCACTTTCTGTCCTCCACACAGGCAGTGTGTTTGTGGCTCAGAACCACCATCAGAAGAGAGCCACACCCTCCTACCTGGTTAGTGTTAAAGCTTCAGCTTGACTCTAACAAAACCCAGGACCAGAGCTTTGAGGCCGGGTCTGTAATCACACCCAAAACCCTGGATATAGATTCCAATCCATTACCTAGGGAAGAGGAGCCACCTTAGGGGAAGGTATCTTCCCTCCACAATCTTTCCTGTCTACAATATATATATATATATATATATATCTACACTGAAACATTAATAACCAGACATTAAATTACTAAACCTGCATCTCCATAACATGGTTGAATAAATTAATTTGTGTTTATTGAAAACATTTTTTTTTCAGGAATAAACATTAGTGACATTAGTGGCCTCTGGTAAGGAACTGGTGATACAGTGCCTTGCGAAAGTATTTGGCCCCCTTGAACTTTTCAACCTTTTGCCACATTTCAGGCTTCAAACATAAGGATATAAAATTTAAATTTTTTGGTGAAGAATCAACAAGTTGGACACAATCGTGAAGTGGAACGAAATTTATTGGATATTTTAAACTTTTGTAAAAAATAAAAAACTGAAAAGTGGGGCATGCCAAATTATTCGGCCCCCTTAAGTTAATACTTTGTAGCGCCACCTTTTGCTGCGATTACAGCTGCAAGTCGCTTCGGGTATGTCTCTATCAGTTTTGCACATCGAGAGACTGAAATTCTTGCCCATTCTTCCTTGGAAAACAGCTCGAGCTCAGTGAGGTTGGATGGAGAGCATTTGTGAACAGCAGTTTTCAGCTCTTTCCACAGATTCTCGATTGGATTCAGGTCTGGACTTTGACTTGGCCATTCTAACACCTGGATACGTTTATTTGTGAACCATTCCATTGTAGATTTTGCTTTATGTTTGGGATCATTGTCTTGTTGAAAGATAAATCTCCATCCCAGTCTCAGGTCTTTTGCAGACTCCAACAGGTTTTCTTCCAGAATGGTCCTGTATTTGGCTCCATCCATCTTCCCATCAATTTTAACCATCTTCCCTGTCCCTGCTGAAGAAAAGCAGGCCCAAACCATGATGCTGCCACAACCATGTTTGACAGTGGGGATGGTGTGTTCAGGGTGATGAGCTGTGTTGCTTTTGCGCCAAACATATCGTTTTGCATTGTGGCCAAAAAGTTTGATTTTGGTTTCATCTGACCAGAGCACCTTCTTCCACATGTTTGGTGTGTCTCACAGGTGGCTTGTGGCAAACTTTAAACAAGACTTTTTATGGATATCTTTGAGAAATGGCTTTCTTCTTGCCCCTCTTCCATAAAGGCCAGATTTGTGCAGTGTATGACTGATTGTTGTCCTATGGACAGACTCTCCCACCTCAGCTGTAGATCTCTGCAGTTCATCCAGAGTGATCATGGGCCTCTTGGCTGCATCTCTGATCAGTCTTCTCCTTGTTTGAGATGAAAGTTTAGAGGGACAGCCGGGTCTTGGTAGATTTGCAGTGGTCTGATACTCCTTCCATTTCAATATGATCGCTTGCACATTGCTCCTTGGGATGTTTAAAGTTTGGGAAATCTTTTTGTATCCAAATCCGGGTTTTAAACTTCTCCACAACAGTATCACGGACCTGCTTGGTGTGTTCCTTGGTCTTCCTGATGCTCTCTGCGCATTAAACAGAACCCTGACACAGAGCAGTTTCATTTATACGGAGACGTGATTACACACAGGTGGATTATATTTATCATCAACAGTCATTTAGGACAACATTGGATCATTCAGAGATCCTCACTGAACTTCTGGAGTGAGTTTGCTGCACTGAAAGTAAAGGGGCTGAATAATATTGCACGCCCCACTTTTCAGTTTTTTATTTTTTACAAAAGTTTAAAATAACCAATAAATTTCGTTACACTTCACAATTGTGTCCCACTTATTGTTGATTCTTCACCAAAAAATTAAAATTTTATATCTTTATGTTTGAAGCCTGAAATGTGGCAAAAGGTTGAAAAGTTCAAGGGGGCCGAATACTTTTGCAAGGCACTGTATATGATGCCACTTGTATGATGGTTTGTGTGGTCACATGAGGAGCAGAACTTACAGCAACAAGGCGTTGGCATGAGACTGAATGGACACTGACGCAGGGGACAGGTGAGTAAGCTTTTTTTTAAATTTTACCCCTGCTATGCAGTATTTCAAGGGACTGGCCATTTCTGCTTTCTCCCAAAAACACTGCCACACACTGTATTAAGTGAATAGGGCTGAGTTTACTTGTCGAACACATCTTGTAGACCATACAGTTTCTAGAAGAAAGCAGTCAGATGTTTCTAATCCTGAACAACCCCATTAAAAAGTTTTTCTTGGATCAAAGTATAGATGGCCTCTTGTTGGGATAGGCTATCAGAATGATGGGGGTCTGATGCTCTGCTGCTAAAAATAAGATGGCGTGTAGGCAGATTGTAAAAAAAAAAAAATTAAGAGGCTGCATTGCTTAGTCAAGTGCTGTGGCTCCATCAAGCAGTTGATCGGTGGATGTATCCAGCTACAGGTGCTGCCTCCAGCACATCTCATTTCACTAGAGATCTAGCACTGTCAGTAGAAATAGAGAATAGGGGCTACTGAACTGAAACAGAGAAATGGGGCACAGCAATTAAGTGTGCAAGCAAATAACAGTGGGGACAATGGCATGCAGAGAACCGAAAAGCTAAACCATGGCTCCTATCCAAGTTTCAATAAGGGGTCCTATAATTATTTATTACTTCACTTCCCAAGAAGCAATTTTAAAATTTTTATTTTTGCAGAATTCAAAAATACAATATTGCACAGATGTACAGTTTGTCATAGGCACCATCTGTTCTATATCTGCTGATCCTTAGTGAAATTAGCATTGCCATTTTGCTAAAAATGAATCAGTATACAGTAATATGCAGCTTATAATATGCCTGCTCAGAGGCATAGCTTGAGACTCCTGCCCACAATATAAAATCTGTAATTGGGCCTCTATTTACCATGTGCCATTTATAACAATGATATATTTTATGTAGCAGCAGACCTTTTGGGGCCCCCTCAAAGTCCAGAACCAAGTAGCGACTACTACCACTACACAACCTGTAGCTACACCATTGTCCCTTTTTCTTGCCCCCTCATTGTGATTTTTACAAGCAACATTTAACTTTTTATCTCTACCCCTCTCCTATTTTATCCACTCCTGTCTTTTTGCTCCAATCCCCCTTTCCCTTTTCATTTTGTTTCCTTTAACCCAACAATCATCTCAATAGTACACATATTTTGTATATTGCGGTTGTCTTTTTTGTATAGATTGTTTACTCAGGTGCATCTTAAAGGGGTTGTCCGGGATAAAATTTAATTCCTATACTAATATCCCTCCCCTGCCTACTTTCTAAATTACATAATTAAGCAAAAATGTATAATTATAAATTTTCTGATTATCTGGTGACCATCCGTTTCCCCGTTTCTGGAAGCGGAGCGTCACTACTACTCCCCTCCCCCATCCACCCCATCATATTTACCTATCTTCTTTCTTTCCAGGCTTCCTTCTGCAGGGAACGACTCCTCCTCCTGCTGTGACGTCAGCCCGCACGTGTGCAAAAGAGCCAGAGTCCTGGCTTTGTGCTGAAGCCAACACTCCATCTCTATTGCGCAAGCATGGGAGCCCGAAGTAGCTGCCCATGCCTGCGCAGTAGAGATAGAGTGAAGGCTACAGCACAGTGCTGGGACTGCTGCACGCTGGCAGAGTCACAAAAGAGGAGGAAAAAGATAGGTAAGTATAATGGGGTGGGGAGGGGCTGAGCTGGGAATGGCTAGCAGTGGGTTGGAGAGCTAGGGAGACAGGCAGAGTGTGTTAGAGAGGGAGGGGGGAGGAGTGAGAGGGTGATAGTGTGAGCACCTACAACTACTAGAATGCATCGCATCAGCTAAGGCAGCAGGAAGCTACACCATGTAAACAAATGCAGAAGATGCTAGGCGCTCCCAGAGAAACCCAGAAATAACTCAAAACACTGCTAAAGGTATTTGGGTGCGCTTATTAACCTATTAATAGCACTAACAGACCTTTTTTTTAAAAAATATTTTTTGCCCGGAAAACCCCTTTAGGCTACGGCCCCATGTTGTGGAAACGCAGCTTTTTTTGTTGCAGATTTTGTTGTGTTTTTTTGAGCCAAAGCCAACAATGGCTACAAGAGGAATGGGAAATATATAGGAAGTTCTTATACTTCTGCCTTCTGCTCAATCCACTCCTGGCTTTAGCTCAAAAAAACGCAACAAAATCTGCAACAAAAAAAAGCTGCTTTTTCCGCAACGTGGGGCCGTAGCCTTTAGAAGCTCTCTTTTGTCTAAGTACATTAGAAGTTGTATGTGATGATCTCTTATGGTTTTACTGTGTATCTGCATATTTTATTCAATAAAAATGAAATGCAAAAAAAGAAATATGTGCTCACAGAGACAATTTCTGCCATGAAGTTCAGTGCTGGTGGAAGGCAAGACATACTTGTACATGTTCTGAGCTGGAGGTCAGCAAGCAGATACGTGTCTGATTCCTTTCACAATAAATGCTATGCCCTGAGGACAGAGAAGCCTATATGGCTAAGAATGTGTAGTATTTCTCTTAATTTACCTGCTGCAAATGCACACAAATATCTATTTATCCAGAGTATTATCTAGAGTCAGTAGTCTGTGAATGGATGCTGCTTAATGTTTTCTCTCTATTTAGATAACAGTGCACTGCCCCATCTTGTAACGTGCTGTTAGCCTAATAATGTATGTGGAAAGTATAACAAATTTAATCAGGATTGTTCCTCTGAAGGATCATTCTGCATGATTCACTAATCCATAGAATACAATCAGAAAAGTCCATAATTATTTTCCTAAATGGATTATCCAGGGACTTTAATTTACCTAATTAGGGTATTTGTTCAAGCTGGGCCTGGGGGTTCTAGACTGGTTCTGCTCACGGGTCACATGATCAGAATCAGCTCCCGTTCTCTGGGTCACTCCACCTCCTCCCTTCTCTCCAGTATTCACAGGTGCCTATACTATGGGGACTGTCTTTACTATAGTTTGATAGCCACCATCACAGGTAACCATCTATGAAAATGGGAGAAAAAGGAAGAGGCAGAGTGACCTGCAGCACTCTGACACAGGGGCTGGTTTCAATCAAGTGACCTGAGGTTGGAACCAGCCCAGACCGTCAGGTCCAGCTTGAAAAATTCCCAGAGAAAGTAAGTTAAATTAAAGTGTATCTCTATTAATAAACAACTTTTCATAAATGAAAAGTATATTTAAATATAATAAAGTTTGTAATATATCTTATTAAGGTGATCTGTTTCCTTCACCGCTTATTAAGCTGTTATCCTGCTCTTTATCCTCAATCTCACTGTTTGTCTGTCTCCGTCTTCAGCCGCACACATATAACTCTATGGAGCAGGGAGGTGCTGAGTAGGATTCTCCTGCCTCATTCTGTGTACTAGCCTCTAAAGTCCCTTTTATTGGGTACTGTATATAAATCAGTTTAATATGCCAGTATCATTTCATAGAGTTGTGATTTGGAGGAAACAAGTCTAATGCTCACACTACCGATGTTCACGGGCATGCTCTACTTTTTGATGAATCGGAAGCATACACATACACATTTTCTTAGACCTCACTCTCCCATTGAAAGAAAAATGCCATGCTGTTGCTGACTTAGCTGTAAAAAAACATGACCGAGAATCATCATGGTTGTGTGAATATAGACTTAGAAGTTTGTCTATATCTGTGGGGTAGTTCAGTGAGAGGTTTCAACAATAGAAATGAATATGAGGTTATATAACAACAAAACAGAACATGTCAGCCTATCACCAACCCAAAATGGCTGCTTACACTGAATAAATTATATTGAACTTTACAATAATGAGGGGAGAGACAACAGTCTTTCTGTAAATTACATACTGAATCCTGTATCGGATTCCCCATTAGTGAGCGATCATGGCGACGGGCCGTGCCAACTGAGAGGGCTCTGCGTTCCATCTCTGGAACGCATGCCATAGGTTCGCCATCACGGATCTAGGCTGACAGCGGTGATCGACTTTGTGGAAACAGGCAACCTCACTGAGTGGGCACTGTCTCAGAAATTCCCATAGATGTGAATGGAAGTTAGAGAAACAATGAGCTATACTATTTCCATAAGTTGTGAGATGCGGAAATAGCATAGCTCACTTGTAATGGAGTTACAGAAACTTTGCAGCTCAGTGATCCTGGATGTTTCCATAAACCCAACCACTGTTGAGACCTGGAGGCAATACTCGCAATCAGTGTTTAACCAATCTAACACCTTGGTCCATGATGATTGCTGACCCTGCACTGCACGATCCATTGACATGACAGCCAGGAGGCTATTGAAGGCTCTGAGGCTTGTCATTCTATGTATTCTATTACTGGCTGCTTTAGGCAGCCTGTAATAGAAGTACAGCAATTTTATCAGATCCCCTGGGGTTTTAGTCACCTAGGGGGACTAAAACTAACAGTTAAAAAAAAAAAAAAAAGTAAAAAAAAATATATAACAAAAAAATTTAATTTTAAATCACCCCATTTCCCTAGAACACATATAACAATAAATAAATAAAGTGAAATACATAAATATTAGGTATCCCTGTGGCCAAAAATGCCTGGCCTATAAACTTCTAAAAATATTTTTTGCACACCGTTTATCAAAACTGCCGTTTTTTTGCTGTTTCTTCTCTCATAAAAATTTGGATAAAAAGCTATCAAAACAATAGATATTCCCAAAAATGGTATAACTAAAAAGTACACCTGGCCCTGCAAAAAAAAAAGACATCTTATGCAACCCCATACATGGAAATATAAAAAAGAGTGTCAGAATATAAATTTGGAATTGTCATAATTGTACCGACTCACAGAATATAGGTGACATGTCATTTTGGACAACGTAAGAAAAACCTGTAAGAAAGTTGCACAAATGCAGTTTTTCTCTAATTCTACCCCACAAAACAGAAAACAGGCAAAAATACCTAAATACCACAAAGGTCTGTGAGTGAGAATTATTAAACCAAAACAAGAAACTCACTAGACAAATAATAGTTAAACACATATTTATTAAGTAAAAAATAAAAAAATATGATAATATGTAGAGGGAGGAAAACATGAGAAAGTAACCATACATGAACAAAATCGTAGAAGGTCAGTACATGTAAATTAAGTAAGTACAAGACATACAAGAGGAAAGGAAAGTCCAGATGTGCATAGTTAGATTTATAACCATGTATACAAGCTACCAGACTGGTATGCAATGAAGAAAATCATAAAAGCACCTAAACAGACAATACAAGATTAATATAATAAACTGTAAGACATAATACCGTCCATGCACAATGTACTTGCCCCATCACACATTTCGCCACCAAGGCTTTGTCAGGTTTTAAAACTGTTTTTTAAAGCAATGCCCACGTCTATGTGCTTACATTCAGCTTTACACTTCCAATTTTATAAAGAGGCGCACAGATGTTTTATCTAGTCGATTCATAGCATTCATTCTTGGCATGCTCCACTGTATGTTGTATTGCCTGGGTGTTCAAATGGTAGCTATGATAGGTTTAAAAGCTGGTAATTGTCAACAATGGTCTGGCGCAGCATTCTTATGAACAGTGCGGTACCTGCAATGGCTCTGTGGTGGGTGTTGGTCCTTATGGCCACAGCAAGGTGGCAGTAGATTTACTCTGTCAGTGGTTTCCAGAGCTGAGCCCAGAAGACGCTAATTCATACTTCCACACACTCTCTGTCTCAGCCACTTCACTTAAGTAAGTCACTCACAATGTCAAGAAGGAAACACACTTCTTATACTTCTGTGCTAACCGATGTGAGCAACAGTACCCATAGGTTGCCGTTTACCCAGGATGGCCTTAAGTTAACCTACCTCTGCCCTAACCTGTATTGGTCAAATAATTCCTCCCCTCAGGCACTGCAGTCCTGGTTATAGTACATTCAATAAATCATAACCATTGTTTAATATTTGCACTCCTATATACTATTGGAGGAGGCATCAAACAGGTGCCAACCCACTTGCAGAGGCACATAGAAGTACTTACTGTATAGATCCTTACCATAAAGTCCCTTATATATTTGTGTACGTGAACCCTAATCATCACTAACAGACATTTTTTTATATTTCATATATTCTAAAGGAAATCTGATAAAAGTAATAATTATAATTTACAGATCAAATATTTGTAGATGTTAAGAACAGATTAAATGTACTGTAGGCATAAAAACAAAACACCACAAAATCTGGATTTATTTTACTCACATTCTTCTTCATTGCCTTTCTTTTGATTTGGCCACTAAAACTAAAACTGAAAAATCCAAGTATTTCATTGCCTTGAGATGTTTGGATCTTGTGTGTTCAGACCTTAGGTGGCCACATATTTCCTAGTATTTCCTAGTCTTTCAAGAGCAGTACAGTAGGGGAAGTATCATAGGACAGGTTCACACAGGGTTTGGGAACAAAAATACAAATGGATAAAATTTAAGTTAGTATTCACTACTCTTTCTTTTAGCTAAAAAAATGAAACAAAACAGAAATAAAAACAAAAGAAAACAAAAATTTGAAAAACAGAATATTGTACATCTGGCCTTAGGGTTTGTTTGAATATGCCAATAGTGCTGTAGCAAAAATCTGTTCCACTACTGTACTACAAAAAGGTATGTCTGAGCATAGCTTAAGGCTGGGTCCACATCATGGATGTATAGATACTGAGTCAGAGCTGCATCTATTCGATTTTTTATATGTGGTGAATTTACCGTATATATCCATTGAGTAGATGGACTTGGAGACCATTGTCAATACCATTGTAGTGCATGCATACTGCAATTTTGTTCCACATGGAAGAGTTGTGTGATGTGTAACATGCCACTACTGTGGGTAAATGTGCACACTAATGTAAAAGTACCCAGCACATGGACCAAAAATACAACTGTGTGAATAAGCCCTTAGTCCTACTTTGTGACACAAGTATTCATTGCTGGTTCCATGTCACTTTATTTATTTATTTTTTTAGACATAAGTACATCACTGATGATATGTTCACATCTGTGCTTGGAGGTCCATTGGAGGACCAGAAGAATGGTCCAGCTGATGATGGAAGTAATGACAGACACAAATGTATCCAAAGGAACCCTACTGACTTTTTTTCACCCTACCATTATTACAGTCAGTTGCTCTCACCCCCCCTCCTATTACAGTCAATTGCTGATCCCCCTCTGCCTGTGTCTGTTCCCATTAACTCTAATGTAAACATGAGAGAAGTTTTTTTTCTGTAGCGTTTTTCACAGAAAGTCCGCAGAGTTTTCCTCTGCGGACTTTCTGCCTCTATTATACCTATACGGAAAACGGCAGCATTTCTGTAGGTATAATTGACATGCTGCGATTTACAAAAACATTTCTGCTGATTTTATTTCTGCAATGTGTGGATAGGATTAGCCAGCAGCACTTTTGCAATGTGGGGCCCCGGCCTTAGGCTACATTCACATTGTAGACTAGTGTACACCTGAGGATAATTGGACTTCACAGATCCCTCATAGACATGACGCTACTGAGGGATCCATGAACTCGGCCCGTCAAATGGAATGTTACATTTTTTCTCAGATCAGTCACATGGGCCATTAAAACAATAGCCGTGTGAATAGATCCATTCAAGTCTATGGGGCCATCTACTGACTTTGGAAAACTGTAATGTGAATGAGCCCTTAATGTCTAATGTATTAATCCCGTGATGGATGAGAGCAGCACGCATTGAACAATGGTGGTGTGAACCCCCCATAATCTGATGAAAAAGTCAGGCTTGCATATCTTTTTCGCCTTGCAATTTCTTATGGATCTGTGCTGGCTGGACACCTGGCATAAGTGTAAACGCAATCTTAAGGTTTATGAAAAATATGATGAGCTTATACCATGTTTATGATGCATCAGCTTTCTGTGTTTGATTTGCACAACCATAAACCAGATAATTATTTTAAGGACCACTGAGCAATTCTTATAAATATTAATTTCCAAGATATCAGAAGAATATGAACAGGCAGCAGCTGCGGTACGACGGTGCATACATCATAGAGTGACGCTCTATAGAGAGCCACACAGCCCAGGCTGCTGCACGTCACCGCCTTAGTAAGCAGACCCTCCACTAGCGACCCCCAGTACCTCACAGCACTCACTACTCCCTGTGCCCCGCCCGCCGGTCACTCTGCCAATCACAGGTCAGATCTCTCCGTAGCCCCTCTTCCTGCTGACCAATGAGCGCGCCCCTGACAAATCTCGCCCCTGTGCCTGGTAGCACCAGACTGTGGACGCGCAGCGAGTGCTCGCATTATAGAGGCAGAGAACGGCGGAGGTAGTACATGATGTCGGGGGGAGGGGGGGACCGGAGCTGACAGGAGCTGCCTGTCCGGGACCGGATACAGGTGAGCGACACCGCTAATGACTTCTACAGTGACTTACTAGGAGATACGGCTCCTTGTGCTAATACTGTCCCGTACTGTGTGCATAACCCTGCATTATGGAGCAGCGCGTAAGTTATTTTATGCCAATGTGTTATGGGGGCATCGGCATTGTCTATTACTTTAGGGTTGGGGCACATTGGTACAGGGTAATTATTCCGTGCCGGGAGTATGGAGTCGATAGCCCTAGCGGGCTGGATGGATGTGTGCCCAACGCCTTGAGGTATTCAGTGATTCTGTACCCCAGAACTACTTGCATCACAGAATATGGCATCTGGCAAGTGTGAGCTTTATGGGCATTGTTGTGCACCTGGGGTTATTGGCCAGTCTGTGCTGGGTGTCTGGTCTATAGGCTGCTAAGTAGCTGGCACATAGGTGGCTTAGTTCCTACTACAGAACTACTTTTTTACCGAAAGCTGGGGTTCCTGCCATGTTGCCATATCTTGCCCATGGGCGACTTCTTACTCTGTCCTAGGTATGTGACTCCTGGCAAGCTTGCTGTATGTTTGAGCAATGCCTGGTTTCTGGAACAAAAGCAGTTAATTTTACAATTCCCAATAACTGTCCAAAGAACGACTTTTTGCCCAGTAGTCTGTATGTGGCACTGACCAGACTCTAGCTGAAAACAGTCTGTGCTTTTAGATGGGCAGAAGATGCATGGAATAGCCTATTGTACCAATCGTCCGATATCCATGGAGAATGTGTAGTTTTGTGAAGTCTTTCTCAGGGGTCCTGGAGTATTTACCAGATTATTGCACAGCTCCACATAGCTCGTAGTCATATACAGATACATTTATCTTTCTGGTGCTTTGTCTTTTGTTTTAGACATACGGAGCGCGTCAGTGCCCACAATGAAGAAACATTGACATTCTTCCACTTCAGACTACTTCATATAGATTTTTATATATTATTAAAGTGTGCTCACATTTTGTGGCAAGAATACACAGCTCTGATCTTGAATGTATACCATGAGTCAAATTGACAGTGATTTTGTAGATTTGGAAAAGGAAGGTATTGGCAAGTTTTTTTTATCTAGTCTATAAAACTTCTTACTGTCCAACTGCAAAAAAACAAAAAACAAAACAAAACAATTGCTACTCTTGGTGCTGCTATCTCATTGTCACTTTGCACTACTTGAAGAGATCAAAAGTAATGCTGATATAATGGGGCATGTCTGCTAATGTAGAGTTTTAGTGGAGCGTGTACCATAGTTTTTGTGTGAGGTTTTCAAGGTGAGACAAAAAGCAGGATATAATACTTTCTTCACATAGATATTAGATCGTGTTAAATCCTACCTGAGATCCAACATGTCACACTAAAATATGTAGCCCACAATATGCTGTGCAATATGATTTTGTGTAATAGGCCAGAAATAACACGAAAACCTGTATGCTTGCCAGCATTCTCTAGAACATCTTAATGTATGAATCATCAGATCTACAAATGATAAATTACAATTTTGTCATCCCTGATCTGTTTGCTGTATACAAGTGGAAATTATACTAAGTTATTACAACTGCATTTTGATTTGCAAGATATCGGACTTTGCAAATCATTTTTATACCTGATTTGTTGCTCCTCTTTTACAGCAGTAAGACTCCAGATGTTTTGGTCTAATTAATGGGTATTAATGAATTCCTATTTATGTAAGGCGTTAGTATAATATGCGGTCTTCAGCTAGTTTTAGATTATAGTGATAAAGCTACTGAAGAGAAAACCACATGTGTAGTGTCTACATGTGTTACTGCATGTTTAGTTTTCCAATGGGAAACATCTCCAGGAACATTTCCTAAAATATTCTAAAAAGTTCTGCATCTTTATTTTCATATCCGGAATATACTGTCAAATTGGCAAAATATGGAACTCGTAGTAAAGTTCAAAATTTTGCCATTGATGTTACCAAAAATTTTGTGGCAAATTTACAATGGATATTTACTGTTGCAAAATATATCCTGTGTGTATCCACACACATGAAACTGCATCTGAAAACATTGTTAAATTTTTCCTGACAAACTTTCATGTATGGTCACCTTTAGGCACATCTAAAGGATTTCTGGGTTTGGCTAATTGCATTTCAGTTATGCAACCTAAAGCTAATGAATGGGGGTTTACTAAAAATATATAAGAGATATGACTTATTTATGTCCTTTTTTTGTAGCTAATGTTTGTTTGCCTTTTTTATCTTTGGACTTCAACCTGGTCACTCCCAAGCTGCTGATTTCTACTTTTCCTGAGTTCACTTACTTGGAAGGTGGGATCTTTTGATGTTACTACACTTACCCGTGTCTCACAAAATATGTGAGTGAAATATAAAGGGGTTGTCCGGGATAAAATGATACTTTTACCCTACACTAAGCACTCTCCCCCCACCTAACTTGTAACTTACTTTAACAAAAATGTATATTAACCCTGATCATGTTACCGCCCCAGGCACATTTTCTGATTTTCCGGTGACATTCTGTTTCCCTGTTTCCAGAAACGGAACGTCACCAATACTAACCCCCCCCCCCATCCCATCATACTTACCTGTCTTCCTATCCGGATCTTCTGGCCACGGAACGCAACTTCCTTCAGGGGGGCTGGCACCTCCTCCCCTCTGACATCTGCCGGCCTCCCACGCCTGTGCAGTAGAGCCGTAGTGCCGGCAGACTGCAAGAGCAAAAGGACCCGGCTGCACAGTAGTTAGTGATCTACTGTGCCCTGAAGATCCAGACAGGAAGATAGGTAAGAATGATGGGGTGGGCTGAGTTAGTTAGGAAGGGCTAGTAGTGGGTGGTCTAGCTAGGGAAACAGAGAGAGGGTGTGAGAGAGGGAGGGGGATGTAGTGTGAGTCAGCTCTGAGTGAAGAGCAATGCATCATGGTAGTTGTAGGATAAACGAACAGGAAGCTGCACAATGTAAACAAATGCAGATGATTCACTCAGAAAACTGCTAAAGGTATTTGGGTGTACTTATTAACCCATTAATAGCACTGACTTTTTTTTTTTTTTTTATATATATTTTTGTCCAGAAAACCCCTTAATACCTCAATCTCATCAATGGTTTTAGAAATCGCAGCATTTCCATTTTCCTGCAGTATGTGAATGGGATTTGCTAGAATCCCATCCACTATGCAGTGACTGTAAAACTCTGCATTTTTTTTTTTTCTGCTGTGTTTACGATACATGGGGCCCCAGCCTAAAAATTCGGTAAATCCCAGTAAAATTGGTTGAAACTGGTTACAGATCGAATGTGTATACCCCAACTTTTGCTTTTTATGAGTAACCTGGTACAATGCACTTGAGATTACAGCCTTATCGATAATAAAGTGTCTTTACAGAATGCGTCGCGTCTTGAGAAGTTTGCGTTTTATAGCTGGGAAAAGGCACTGAGTTTGCCTGTGGTTACAGCAGCCTTGGTGTGAATGTTGCTAATAAGGAGGCTTCTGTGTGTATAATTTCTATGCTGTTTGCGAGTAAAATACATTATGACATGCTTCATGAGAGATGACATATCACAGTTACTGATCTGACTGTGTGTATACATTGGATAGGAAGTTGTCACATTCTGCACTGTCAGTACATGTGGCATGGATATGTCACACTTTGGTTATTAAGAGGAGAACTTGCCCTGACCTCTTCTCTAACATTATGTTTGTCTAAACTCATAAAAACAAATAGAATTTATGATGCAGATTTATTGTGTTCAGCAGTTCACAGGTTGTTCAGAACACACAGTGAGAACATGTATGTACAGTACATTCCCATACATTTTCAAAGCATATATGGTGTTCTTCTGGCTACATTTCTGCATATTAAATTGTTAAAATGGTAAATGATACATCTGGAATGTATAGAGATACTAAAAGGGAGCAATTGCGTCTTAGGGGGTGTTCACACTACTGTTGGTGACCGTCAGTAGTGTCCGTTGCTATTGTCCATTACAAGATTTTAGCATCGGACACTAGCTGAACCGTCAGAAATCCGTTAAAATTTCCATTCATTTCAATAGGTTTTTATATTGTTTCAGTTAGTGTCCGTTTACACCTAATCCGTCAGAAGTCCGTTTTTTTTCCGTGGACAAAAAATCCTACATGCAGGACTTTTTTGTCCGTTTGGAAAACGGATTCTTGACAGATAGCAAGTGTCTGTTATTTTTTTAACATTGAAGTCTATGGGTAACGGACAGTAACTGATAGCCATCAGTTATTGTCCGTTATTTTATGTCTCTTTTTTTTTCTGCGCATGCTCAGAAAGCAGAAACAAAGAATAAAATGGACAGTGTTAGAAAACGGACACTAAATGATGCTAATGTGTCCGTTTTTTTTAACTGAACCATTAATTGGATCAGTTAAAAAAACTGACACATTAACATCAGTTAGTGTCCATTAATGTCTGTTATGATAGGTGTCCGTTTTTCTTTTTTTTTTTTTTTTTTTAAACGGACACCTTCATAACAGAATCCAACGGTAGTGTGAACCCTGCCTTAACCCTTTAAGGACTAAGCCAATGTTCATTTTTATACTTTTGAATTTTATTCTCTATCTTCCTAAGCCTATAACTTTTGTTTCTTGTTTTTTTTATTGACACAGTTTTATCTGAGAGCTTGATTTTTGCAGGACATATTGTGTTTCACAATGCTGCTAGTTATTGGTGGCCTGGGAAGCTGGCAAAAAATTCAAAAAGGGGTTAAACTGGGGGGAAAAAAAAACAGCAGTTGTACCATTTTCTTACTGGTTTTGTTTTCACCTCATTCAGTGTATGGTAAGTGACAGGTTAGGGTGGGTTCACTCTTGCGGCGTCACTCCGTCCACCGCGAATCCGACCTAAATATCAGAAAACTGGATAGGGAAAGGTTTGCGACGCTTTGCTTAAAAACCCATTAAACTTGATTGGGTTTTTAAAGCAATGCGCGGGTGTGCGCTTTTACTCGCTGCGAAGCCGTTATTTTTTTCCTGCATGTCCGACTTTGTTTCCGACGAAAAAAAACGGCTTCGAGGCGCTGAGGTTCTAAAAGTCCCAGGGCAGAAAAAAATGCATAATGGACAGTTTTATAAAGTTTAGCAAATGAATATAATTGAAACTTTCACTGCTTATCTATCACTTATCTGCAGCCACTCACATACCAGCTGTCCAGTGTATGTGCAGGTCAGTTACAGAAGGAGTCCTATATCACTTTTAGTAGAAGGCAGACAGAGGGGTGAGAATTAGAAACATTAGCAGACATGGCTTTGTGGAGAATGACAACAAGGTTGGCAAGGAAAGAAATTGACTATAAGGCTGTTGTGTTACTAAACCTGATGTTTCCTGGGCTGCTGGGTGTTGATGCCAGGCCTGAAGGGAGGATATGACTTAACAATAAGGTCCCTTTCACATGAATTATTTTTTTGTCCAAGTGCTGTCTTTGAAAAAAAAAAAAAGGACAGCAAATGGACGTCATCTGTGTAATGTTCATGTTTCATCCATTTTTCACAGATTCATTGCTAGGTGATGATGAAAAATAAAGACTGCATTTTTTTGGGGGACAAAAAAAATGGCACACAGATCTGCAGATCGAAAATGGATTCTGTACATCCTAGTGTATTTCCATTTTTTTTTTGTTTGTAAGTACAGTAGGTTGTATCGATATAGAGTTGTGTGTCTCCGCAATGTAGATCAGCTTATTTGGCGACTGTACAGTGATAACAGTTTGACAAGGAACTCCCTGACAATATAATGATGTAGTACATGGTAGTAAAGCTGTACTAAATTACCACACTGGCGTGTGCTGCTTTGGCGAGATTACAGTGTGGTTTTCATTGACGGTTTCAGCTGTTGTTGGGTAGTTTACTTCATGCCAGCCATTGCAGAAGTTTTGGCAAACCCTTATGCACAAGCATCTATAACACTGGGTTCCAGTACTGTGATGTGACACTTTTCTACAAGAGACGGATTTTATTGTGCAGCGCTGGCATGACGGCAGTTCTAAAAATGTAGGAAAAATTAGCCAGACATCAATTCTCCTCGGAACAGGTTTAAAGAATTACACAGTCAATTAGGAAGCGAAATAAAATATCAGAAATATATCCTTGCACTATATAAGCCAACTGTTGCCAAGTCCTTGACATTTACAAAGGCTAAGATTGTATATGTCGTGCATGTAGCTTAAAGTGTGAACGTGCTACGTTTTGTTTTAATATTCTGGTCTTTTAGTTTACTTCTTACTTGTTTAGTTATTATATATTGAAGAAAACATAGATTCATATATTGATCTTCACCGTGGTCTATAATTATGTGGAACCCATCTTTTAAACATATATATATATATATATATATATATATATATATATATATATAGTAAAACTCACATTTTTGGTAAATTGTGCAGTTGCTAAGTTTCTAGCATATGCAGCCGTATCCAAACAAGGTTTCAACAGTACTGACGATGATAATTGATAGGAAGCTTGCTTGTTATTAATTAGAAGGATATTATACATTACCAAGGAGTTGGGCTTTGTTCACATCATGCTTTGGTCATACATCAGACCCTAGGTTCACACTAGCATTGACTTATCTGTTGTTCTGGTCCGTCAGAGCACCAGAACAACAGATAGGCCAACTGCTGTAATAGCAGTTACACATGGAGCCTGGTGGACCCCATTGACTATAAAACTAAATCAACTGAGGAAAAAGTCCTTTGTGCACGACTTTTTCGTCCACCGATTTCAGGCGGACATTGCGATGGACTAGAGAAGTGGTGTTCAGTGCGCTTGTACAGATGTAGCAAGGGTTAACATGACTAATAACGCGTTAACAACACTGTGGCACAGAATGTTAACTTAACTCTTTCAAATAATTTTTAACGGCTTTTGTTGTCTTCTGAGATAGGTTATCACGCTGCAGACAGTCAAGCTTAAACAGTTATACATCTGTATATAGAATAAGAAATGATGCTGAGAATTACCGCCAGTATAGAGGGCTGTAGATGTGGAACTGTATAGTGACTATTGTGACAGGACAAGGGGAAAAAGTGGTAGGAGGATTTTACATTTCTTCCAGGTTTCTGTCATATACCTTCTAAAAGCAGCTGGGAAAGCTTGTAGAAAGAACAGCTGTGTTCCTTGCTGTAGGGTTTTACCAAAACCCTTGTAAAAGATCTGGCTGCTGGAGTAGGGAGAGTTGGGTGTCTCTCTACTCCATTCAGCCACTTCAGGTATTTGAGGTGAGTGGGATTAATTCCTTATATCCTGATGTGTGTATAAGGGCAGCCAGCACTCAGGTAGATGGCTCTCTGCTCCTGGGGAAACCACTTGTGAGTAATACTGCTGTGTATTGTGTTTAGGGAGCTGTCCCGTAGGCCCAGCTCTCTGTAGTTAGGTACCTGTGTTATAGGTAGTGGCCAGACAGCTAGGATTTATTATGTATTGTTATTGCTCTGTATGCCTGAAAGCACTAATAAAACTGGTTGCGGCCAGTTGCACCATACCTGGCTGGACTGGACTCCTATCGCTGTGCCAAAAGTGCTCGTCTATCTGAGAGACGACGACCCCCAAGCTAATCCAGTCACACTATATATATATATACAGAAATCATGCAGACACTGAGAAGTACACCCATTCTTTAGGACAAAAAAAGTAGTAATATGCAATATCTGAATACAGGGCAAGAGTAATGCTACTGTGCAGTGTCTATATCCAAAGTAATAGAAGTACTACTTTAAGGTATTCCGATCCTTATCACCACAGTGAAGGTCAAAAGGATACTGTCTTGTAATCTGTCACATGCATGGGGAACTATGGCTAAGTTTGGTATATGCAGATATACTCAAGGTGCATGCAAATATGATATGAATACATCCTTGGTTCTCTGACCTTTTATACAGTGCTGGCCAAAAGTATTGGCACCCCTGCAATTCCTGCTCAATTTCTTCCAGAAAATGATTACAATCACAAATGCTTTGGTAATAATATCTTCATTTATTTTGCTTGCAATGAAAAAACACAAAAGAGAATGAAAAAAAAAGTAAAATCATTGATCATTTTACACAAAACTCCAAAAATGGGCTGGACAAAAGTATTGGCACCCTCAGTCTAATACTTGGTAGCACAACCTTTAGACAAAATAACTGCGGACAACCGCTTCCGGTAACCATCAATGAGTTTCTTACAATGCTCTGCTGGAATTTTAGACCATTCTTCTTTGGCAAATTTCTCCAGGTCCCTGAGATTTGAAGGGTGCCTTCTCCAAACTGCCATTTTGAGATCTCTCCACAGGTGTTCTATGGGATTCAGGTCTGGACTCATTGCTGGCCACTTTAGAAGTCTCCAGTGCTTTCTCTCAAACCATTTTCTAGTGCTTTTTGAAGTGTGTTTTGGGTCCTTGTCCTGCTGGAAGACCCATGACCTCTGAGGGAGACCCAGCTGTCTCACACTGGGCCCGACATTATGCTGCAAAATTTGTTGGTAGTCTTCAGACTTCATAATGCCATGCACACGGTCAAGCAGTCCAGTGCCAGAGGCAGTAAAGCAACCCCAAAACATCAGGGAACCTCCGCCATGTTTGACTGTAGGGACCGTGTTCTTTTCTTTGAAGGCCTCTTTTTTTTTTTTCCTGTAAACTCTATGTTGATGTCTTTTCCCAAAAGCTCTACTTTTGTCTCATCTGACCAGAGAACATTCTTCCAAAAAGTTTTTGGCTTTCTCAGGTAAGTTTTGGCAAACTCCAGCCTGGCTTTTTTATGTCTCTGGGTCAGAAGTGGGGTCTTTCTGGGTATCCCACCATAGAGTCCCTTTTCATTCAGACGCTGACGGATAGTACGGGTTGACACTGTCGTACCCTCGGACTGCAGGGCAGCTAGAACTTGTTTGGATGTTAGTCGAGGTTCTTTAGCCACCATCCGCACAATCTTACGTTGAAATCTCTCGACAATTTTTCTTTTCCGTCCACATCTAGGGAGGTTAGCCACAGTGCCATGGGCTTTAAACTTCTTGATGACACTGCGCACGGTAGACACAGGAACATTCAGGTCTTTGGAGATGGACTTGTAGCCTTGAGATTGCTCATGCTTCCTCACAATTTTGCTTCTCAAGTCCTCAGACAGTTCTTTGGTCTTCTTTCTTTTCTCCATGCTCAATGTGGTACACACAAGGACACAGGACAGAGGTTGAGTCAACTTTAATCCATTTCAACTGGCTGCAAGTGTGATTTAGTTATTGCCACCACCTGTTATGTGCCACAGGTAAGTAACAGGTGCTGTTAATTACACAAATTAGAGAAGCATCACATGATTTTTCAAAGGGTGCCAATACTTTTGTCCACCCCCTTTTTTATGTTTGGTGTGGAATTATATCCAATTTGGCTTTTTAACTATTCTTTTTGTGGTTTTCCATTGACGACAAATTAAATGAAGATATTATTACCAAAGCATTTGTGATTGCAATCATTTTCTGGAAGAAATTGAGTATTATCTGACAGAATTGCAGGGGTGTCAAGCTGCTGAGATGTGTATTAAGTTGTCTTGCAGCAGTAGGGACACACAACTGCACAGTGCACACTGCAACTGTTGAACTTTTCATTTTTTAATTAAATTAAGAATGCACTACTACAGTCAGTCAGTGGACGGTGCATGGGAAGCCACTTCTGGTACAAGTGGTCCCTGACATACTGCTTCTGCAGGAAGAGATAAGTAGCGTCTGTGTAACGCCAATAAGCTAGTAAAATTGTCAGGTTCTGACGTTAGAACATGATATTTCTAGAAATATTATTTACAGACTTGTCAATGAACATTTTCTTTAACATTTTATAATGGTATTATTTTAGAATATACAATACATCTGCTTTCATTATGTGATGTCTCATTCACAGGACAAATGCCGCAGTGCTGACACTTACAGCTATACTGAGCAGTTTCTTTAATTCTCTCTGAAGTGCCCATAGATGTTGCTATGTGACAAATGGATGCTGCATGCTTTTCCTATGAAGTCATTACAACTTCTGTCATAGAAACCCACTGTTACCTCTAATGGGGAAGTGTTTTTTTTTATTTTTTTTTTTTCGCTTAGTTCGGTTGAGCAGGTGCCCCCCACTGTGCATAGGTGTGCATAGGCTATGTTCATATATACGTTGCTTTTTCTATTCTTCTGTTCATCATAGGAACGAAGAACTGAAAGAGCAGTTAAAATTGATTCAATTAATAATGGACACCAATGGAGATCGACAAATCTTATTGACTATAATAGGGCTATAAACTGGACTGCAAAAAAAAAAATTTAAATTATCCAGAAACAAAAGTATTAAGAGGTCCAAAAGCAGACCACAGGTATTTATTCGGTAGCCTGGAACACTGGTTCCAGGCTACTGGTAAATCTCAAATAACATTTTCTGCTGGATGACCCTACCTACATTGTGCCATTTAGAATAGTGGTATGTTTTATGTGCCAAAGGGTCCTTTTGGGGCCCTCACAGTGTAGAGCCCGGTAGCTATTGCTACCTCTGCACCACCTATAGCTACGCCTCTAGTCAAAGTAGTACCCCCTCAGCCTGATATTGTTAGGGCAGGCAAAGCTTAAAGCGAACCTCCAGTTATAAACAACATTTCATAAATTAATAGTACAGGTGAAAATAAGAAAGTTTGTAATATATCTTATTATGGTGATCTGTTCCCTTCACCACTTAAGCTATCCTCCTACTTGTCTTCAATCTGCTTGTCTACAAAAGATTCTGTCTCCAAATCCAGACTCATTGTCTCATTCTGTGCACTAGTAGCCTCTTATCTACAAGCCTAGCAGTGTTAAAAAAGCATTGAGTAGCCAAAAGCAATTATTTCAGTGTACAGTCATGGCCAAAAGTTTTGAGAATGACACAAATATTATATTTTCACATGATCTGCTGCCTTCTGGTTTTTATGTGTTTTTGTCAGATGTTTTTATCAAATACAGAAAAATAAATTCAATTAATATTATGAGTAACAGAAGCTTATATTGACAGTTAGAATGAGTTAATGCAGCAAGTCAATATTTGCAGTGTTGACCCTTCTTCTTCAGGACCTCTGCAATTCTCCCTGGCATGCTCTTAATCAACTTCTGGACCAAATCCTGACTGATAGCAGTCCATTCTTGCAGAATCAATGCTTTAATTTTGTATGAATTTGTTGGTTTTTGTTTGTCCACCCGTCTCTTGATGATTGACCACAAGTTCTCAATGGGATTAAGATCTGGGGAGTTTCCAGGCCATGGACCCAAAATCTCTATGTTTTGTTCCCTGAGCCATTTAGTTATCACCTTTGCTTTATGGCAAGGTGCTCCATCATGCTGGAAAAGGCATTGTTGAGCGCCAAACTGCTCTTGGACGGTTGGGAGAAGTTGCTCTTGGAGGACATTCTGGTACCATTCTTTATTCATGGCTGTGTTTTTAGGCAAGACTGTGAGAGAGCCGATTCCCTTGGCTGAGAAGCAACCCCACACATGAATGGTTTCAGGATGCTTTACAGTTGGCATGACACAAGACTGGTGGTAGCGCTCACCTCTTCTTCTCCGAATAAGCTGTTTTCCAGATGTTCCAAACAATCGAAAAGGGGATTCATCAGAGAAAATGACTTTACCCCAGTCCTCAGCAGTCCACTCCCTGTACCTTTTGCAGAATATCAGTCTGTCCCTGATGTTTTTTCTGGAGAGAAGTGGCTTCTTTGCTGCCCTCCTTGAGACCAGGCCTTGCTCCAAGAATCTCCGCCTCACAGTGCGTGCAGATGCACTCACACCTGCCTGCTGCCATTCCTCAGCAAGCTCTGCACTGCTGGCAGCCCGATCCCGCAGCTGAAACACTTTTAAGAGACGGTCCTGCCGCTTGCTGGTCTTTCTTGGGCGCCCTGGAGCCTTTTTGGCACCAATGGAACCTCTCTCCTTGAAGTTCTTGATGATGCGATAGATTGTTGACTGAGGTGCAATCTTTCTCGCTGCAATACTCTTCCCAGTTAGGCCATTTTTGTGCAGTGCAATGATGACTGCACGTGTTTCTTTAGAGATAACCATGGTTAACAGAAGAGAAACAATGATGGCAAGCACCAGCCTCCTTTTAAAGTGTCCAGTGGTGTCATTCTTACTTAATCATTACAGATTGATCTCCAGCCCTGTCCTCATCAACACCCACACCTGTGTTAATGGAGCAATCACTGAAACGATGTTAGGTGGTCCTTTTAAGGCAGGGCTGCAATGATGTTGAAATGTGTTTTGGGGGATAAAGTTCATTTTCTAGGCAAATATTGACTTTGCAAGTAATTGCTGTTAAGCTGATCACTCTTTATAACATTCTGGAGTGTTCACTCTTTATAACATTCTGGAATGGCAAATTGCCATTAGAAAAACTGAAGCAGTAGACTTTGTAAAAATTAATATTTGTATCATTCTCAAAACTTTTGGCCATGACTGTATTTTCTAGCAGCCTATTATCCACCCTCCCCTCCTCATAAACTAATATGTAGAAAGTAACTTGGCCTGAAAAGTGGAGAAGTAAACAGATTTCTTTAAGATATATTACAGTATTTCTTATATTTACCTGTACTATTCATTAATGCAGAGTTGTTTGTAACTGGAGGTTCGATTTAAAGCTGTACTGGTCAGTTGTTTAAGTATTACTCTGGCCCAGCATGTGCTGAAAAACATCTAGTAGCCTGGAAGTTGGATAAGAATCATTATTATGGGCACTGAGGTCATTTTGAGTCTTTTATAATATGTGCATAATTCATGCACACTCCTGTATTATGGCACTGTTTTGTACTGCACTGTAATAAGATTGCAAAAGGTGTTCAAAGGGCCTTCACGATGTCTCCAATTTTATTCTTTTGGAACCTTTTTTTTGCATAGGCTTCTATATTAATCTGGCAGGGAAAAACTGTGCTATGCTCCTTCAGACTCTATCTGTACAGAGGTATTGTCCCTTAAAAGTGTTTGCCTCCTTTGTGGCAGTGCACGTTTGGTGTGCCATCTGTACAGGCTTCATTGCACTGGTCTCTGCAAAGCTGTGATAAAGATACCCAGTGTACTTGCAGACAGTCTTTTCTGCCGCTCCAAAATGCTTGCAATATTCTCAGTTGGAGTTCCCATAAGATTTTGTGCTGCACAATCTTGTGTTTAAGTTTTTCTCCTTGGAAACTGCTTTAGTTTGCAGATCCTCTGTTAAAATGGCCAAGTCTACACTTCCTCCTATGAAGTTTCCATTGGTTTTGTGAGTAACATAACTTTTTTTTTTTAATACTCTTCCTATTACTGCTCTTACAAACTGTTTTTATAGCATATATAATGTTTTAATAATGTTAAGAAGATGTTTAACGTTTAAGAAGATATATTAGCCCCTGTGCTTGCTGCAGGGTTATGTGTTCAGTTGTTATCTGAATGTGCAGTTTTTTAGTTAAAGCAGACCTACATATTATTATGTACAAAGCTTTTAAAGAGCATCCCCACCAGGTACCCCAGAAATTGTAGTCCTTCAGTTCTCTTGCAAATAGTACTTCAGTACTTCACTTTAACCCCTTAACAACCAATGACGTACCTGTACATCATTGGTGACATGGGGATGTATGGAGAGGGCTCAGGAGCCTTCACCGATTGCTGCTGTTAACCCTTTAACCGCTGCTAATTGTTTGACCACGGCGTCTAAACTGCGCAGGCGCCACCAGCGCTGCCATTTTACAGATCGCCGCCCTCCTGAACGTCATCGGAGGGCAGTGATTGGTTGCCATGACATTCGGGAGCCTATTGAAGGCTCCCAGGCTTGTCATTGCATTAGATCTATTCCACACTGCCAGAGGCAGCGTGTAATAGAGAGGTAGGCATTTTGCTATTCACTGCAATACAGTAGTATTGCAGTGAATAGTATAAGCAATCAAACCCCCTAGGTTTCAAGGTCCCTTGGGGGTCTGATCATAAAAGTAAAAGAAGAAAAAAAAGTTTTTAAAAGTATATAAAAAAAAAACAAACAAAAAAAAAACACAAGTTCAAATCGCCCCCTTTCCCTAGATCAAATATAAAAGTAAATAAACAAAAGTAAATATAAACACATTAGGTATCCCCCCGCTCCAAAATGCCCGAACTATTAAAATATTTATCACATACGGTGAATGGCGTAGTGGCAAAAAAAAAATCAAAATGGCCAAATAGCGTTTTTTTCAACACTTTGCCTCCTATAAAAAGTGATCAAACCATCAGATCTTTCTCCAAATGGTATCAGTAAAAACATCATCTTAGCCTGCATAAAAAGACGCCATACCCAGCTCCATATACTGTATGTAAATATGAAAAAGTTACAGGTGTCACAATATGGCGACACAAATTTTTTTTTTTCTATTTTGCAAAGTTTTTCATTTTTTAAAAGGTATCAAAACATTGCAAATACTACATAAATTTGGTATCGCCGTGTTTGTACTGACTCGCTGAATACAGGTACCATGTCATTTTACCACACAGTGAGTGCCGTAAAAATTAAACCCATATGAAATTGGCGCAAATGCATTTTTTCTCCAATTGCACCTCATTCTGAATTTTTTCCAGCTCCCCAGTACATTGCACAGCATATTGAATGGTGCCATTACAAAGTACAATTTGTTTCGCAAAGCCAAAAATGGGGAAAACAAAAATGCAAAAACGAAAAATGACCCGGTCCTTAAGGGGTTAACGGTTTCTGATTTATCTAGCAGATGCTAGATTTCCAAATGTGATCTGTCTCATCTGGATTGTTGTGTAGTTATACTGTATTTTGTATCTACCATCACCCATTACTGCACTGCCTGTGTGCTTGTGCGCTGCCATTAAGACCACAGGACTACACAGTAACTTAAAGGGAGTCTATCATTGCAAAAAAAAAAGTTTTTTTAAATAATCACACTGTATTGTAGCCTTTTTAAAGGCTATTCCAGCAGTACCTTTATTTTCAAGATGCAGCATGTAGATTTTGAATAAAGTGACTTTTCCTCTTTAGCTGCAGCATCTTCAGAGAGCATTGGGGGCGTTTTATTTCTTCACCGTGCACAGCTGCGTCATCACTGGATCCCGCCTATTTATCCGTCTTCTTCTGAATGTAGAGCCTTCTTCCTAGTCTTCATGCTAGTGGCGTCACTAGCATCTTAGCGCTGCTCTGAAGTCCGCCTTTCTTGAATTCCAGCGCATGTGCAGTATGCTATAAGGACGGCGCATAACAATAAATAAGTAGGGTCCAGCGATGATGCGGCTGTACTCTGTGAAGAAAGAAAAGTCACTTTATTCAAAATCTACATGCTGCATCTTGAAAATAAAGGTACCACTAGAATAGCCTTTATAAAGGCTACAATACAATGTTATTAGTTAAATGAACCACTTCAGTTCCAGGCCAATTTCTCTGGTTCAGTATAACACATTTTAGGGTTTTTTTTCATATGTGCGGTTTTGAGGGCTATAACATTTATATAATTTGGGTTATTCAACTAATTTAAATTTTTTATGTCTTTTTTCGGTGACACATAGGGCTTTATTTTGATGTTTTTATTTTTTTATATCTGGAAAAATAGAAACAACAAAAGAGGAGGGAAAAAGTGTCCTTTTTTCACTTTTTTTTTTTTTTTTTTTATTTTTTTTAAAAATTTAATAGCACAAAGTGGTACTAAAAAAACTATATAAGGCCGGGACCCCATGTGGTGTAAACTCTGCGATTTGTCCGCGATGGAAATGCTGTGGAAAAAAAAAAGCGGTGTTTTACAGTCAGAACAAAGTAGATGGGATTCTAGCTAATCGCATGGCCACTTTGTGGAAAAACCGCGTTGCAGACAGGCGGCGATTTCCAAAACCGACACTGTTTTGGAAATCACAGCATGTCAATTATACCTACAGAAATGCCGGCAGTTTCGCCATAGGTATAATTGAAACAAAGTCTGCAGAGGATTTTTTTTTTTTTTTTTTTATATTGTGCCCCCATAAGGTCATAATAGACCTTTTGGGGCATCTGAACACTGTTTTTGTGGGGGAGGCTGATTCCCCCTGTAAGCGTGGGTTCACACTACCGTTGAATATTTGTTATTATAGTGTTCGTTAAAAAAACAAAAAAAAAATACCTATCATAACAGACATTAACGGACACTAACTGATGTTATTGTGCCCATTTTTTTTTTTTAACTGATCCATTTAACGAACACATTAGCCTCAGTTTCATTTAGTGTCCGTTTGTGAGCATGCTCAAAAAAAAAAAAAAAACGGACATGCGACAGATTGGGTATATAATGGACACAAGATAAAATCCCATTGAAATGAATGGAAATTTTAACGGACGGTTCTGCTCGTGTCCGTAGCTAAAATCTTGTAACGGACGCTACTGACGGTCACCAGCGGTAGTGTGAACGCCCTCTAACTGGGGCTGATACATTTAGCCCTAGTTACAGGAGGAATGCAGCCTCCTGCCCATACCTACAGAGCTGATCTGGGTCTTCTAGGACCCAGCAGCCCTTACAGTTTCTGATATCCAGCGGATCATGTGACTGCTGGGTCAGAGGGGAGCCGCATCATGGCAGCTCCCATAGCTGTGTATACAGCACTCTTTGAGCACAGTGTACACAGCGATCCGGAAGGCAGGGACGGTAATAAACCATCCCTGCCTTCTCTAGGGGAGCTCCGGCTGTAGTAACAGCCATCTCTCCGCTTCTGCAGCTGTTTAAAACTGCAAGGATGTACTGATATGTCCTTGCAGAACAAGACACCCACTATATGGATGTAAAATCCCAATGGGCGGTCCGGAAGTTGTTAAAGGGAGTCTTATCACCTCCCCCAAGCATACTCCACTATCAAGACCATATTACAGAGCTCATGACAGTGATAAATAATATACCTCTGTTATGTATGTCACTCTTGAAGATTTGGAGAAAAAATACTTTGAAGTCTTATGCGAAGTCTTATAAGGCAGTTGGTGCACTGGAGGTGGGCCCTTCAGCTCCCTGGAGCACCACTCTTGCTTCTCAAGTAGGATTGGTGATGTCATAGCAGTGGGAGGAATAACAGGAGGTGATAGGGGTCTGAGCTTCAAGAGCAGTGTTTCAGAAAGCTCAGGGCCCACCCCAGTGCACCAACCGCCTCAGTTCCATAAGACTTCAAAGTTGTTTTTCTCCAAAAAAGCGATATGCCTAACTAAGGTAAGATATTTATCACTGTAATGTTCTCTGTTGACAGTTGAGTATGCTTGCGGGAGGTGATAGACTCCCTTTAAAAGTGGGTAAATAGTGATTTAATTCCCATTCAAGTCTATTGGACACCGCTGCAGTACTCTTAGTTGCTGCTATTAAAAGTATAGTGAGGGATCACTACAGCTTGCTTGGGCACAGGGAACTCAGCTGATATGTGAGGGTCCTGACAGTCAGACCCCTGGTGATCTAAAATTGATGTCCTATCTTATGGATTGGACAGAAGTTTTCAAAAAACACCTTGACACCTTACTTCTCAGCGCCGTACTATTACATCGTGCTCAGCATATAGATAACGCTCAGTGCTCTAATAGTACAGTGCTCTAATACCTGGGCACAGAAGCTGTGCCTGTGGCATTACTTCTGGGTGTCAGCTGTAGTACTGTCCACCGAAGCCAGAAAATACTTAACCCCTCAGATGCTATAATCAACATCTTGGACACCTGTGATGAGAAGTTTAAAAAGTTAAAAGTAAAGCTAACAGAAAAATAATAAGTTAAAAACATCTTTTTAATTTAAAACACACATAATGTAAACAAAGTAAACAAGCATGTTGGGTATCCACATGTGTGTGTATGAGTCCTCACTATCCAAAAAAAATGCTGTAAAAAAATATAAAAAATCCTGCAGTGTGCAAATCCCTGCAAAAAATGGCAATAAAAAAATGATCAAAAAGTCATACATACCAAACATTGGTACCAATAAAAACTACAAATTTTCCTGCAAATAAAGAGCACTGACATTGCTCTGGAAACAAAACAGTAAAAAAGTTATAGGCGTCAGAATATGGTGACCCCAGGAAAATCATGAATTTTTTGAAAAACGGCATTTTATTAGTAAACGAGGTAAAACCTAATACAACCAATATAAATGTTATCACCGTAATTGTAATGACCTGCCGGACAAAGTAGCCATGTTGTTTTTAATGTAGAGTGAACGCTGTAGGAACAAAATGCAAAAAATTATAAAATTGTGTTTTCGTTTTTTGTTTTTTCACATGGACTGTGCAGAAATGTTAATAAAAGCCGATCAAAACATTATATGTACGTACCCCACAATGGTGCCAAATAAAAGTACAAACTCGTCACGCACAGAATAAGCCCTCCCTAAGCTACGTCAACAGAAAAATAAAAAAGTTATTAATTTTGGAAGGCGGGGAAGGAAAATATGAAAAAAGTAGCCAAGCGTTAACGTACAAACTAGTTTGGTTCCTTACAGGGTTAAGCTTTTTAGAAAGTTGTTAGTGCTGGAGCTGAGCTGCATTGCTCAGCCTCTGGAACGATTTGCTTGCTTGTCTGCTGACTCTATCCTGGTACACTTTATATTCTAAATATCCACAGGATCTGTTCACTCACAGTCTGTCACTGTACTCACTGTTTAGTGTATGTGGAAGATTTATTATCCCCCTAAGAGGTAAATGAAGTTGCAGCTAGGATTTCCCTCTCCTGGGGTAAAAACTTAGTTTGCTGCCATATACATGTACCCAAAAGCACTGAAATAGGTAGCTGACCAGTGCTGCTTCAGAAATACCTAATATGAAGGGTGACAATGGGGTAGGACACAAGAGAATAGAGCAGGATTCCTATAACAGGAGAAAGTCTGTGGGAACACTCTAGTCATAGACATAACCAACTCCAAAAAGGATGAGGTACTTGAGTAGGTAAATAGTTACTGACTACTGTGTCTAATGGGCCAACTGCTGGTAGATTCTCCTGTCCCCAGTGGTTTTCCTTGCATGAGTTGTGCTTTCCTGTGCATTGGGATATGTGACAAACAGCCAGTTTTCCTTGCCATGGGGGCTGCTGTGTTTGTTCAGATCTATTTTGAGTTTTGAATGTCTAAACAAAATGCTGTTATTGCTGCGAGGACAGTCCTCTGTGTATATTCCACATCTCTGCCACGCAGTCATCTTGGTTCATTGTCTGCTACACTTCCAGGAGATTTTGTGGATGTGAATTTGTTGCTGTTTAATGGCAATCACATTCCTGGAAAAACTGAGTAAGACAGCTCTGTCTGAGAAAAATCTGTGTTGTGGCTTAGAGGAGAGGTTTCGAGTAACTGTGAGACCTATTGCTGGTTCTAGAATGTAGCACATCCTCCTGTTTAGTAGGTTTTACTGTGACTAGCATAGACGTATACTTAAAGATCAGGTACTAATGATTGAGGTGTATCATTGGTAATTTCCTTATTATATTAGTCTTTCACATTGTACGAAGACCTTACATATATAAGAATGGGTTGTCGAGGGTATAGCTTTTCATGCCACCCTTAGGATAGGCCATAATTATTTTATACAACAATCACTTGTATTGGGCTGCTTCTGGTGCCCATACTATCCTCAACACGGAGCCAGAAGCAGATTACACTCTTTATGGCTACACTCCGTAGGATAATGAGATGAATGACTCTGTCTGCCATGAAAGGGAGGATGAAAGTGAGCTTGGGGATCATGCTCTTGTAGTTTGAGAGGAGGCTGGGAGACATGACTACAGTTCCTTGAGATGTCAACTATGACACACACTTTCCTGGCCTTGGATGAATCTTCATCAAAAGAGTTAGAGGATCATGTTAACTACACGTTTATTACGCACGTGGAACAGTTTATATCACTGGCTACATTCATTATATAAAGACAAGCTTTTAACATCCTTAGGGCTTAAAGGGGTTTTCCGGGCAAAAAAAACTTAAAAAAAAAAAAAAAAATTGTTAGTGCTATTAATGGGTTAATAAGTGCACCCAAATACCTTTTAGCATTGTTTTGAGTACTTTCTGGATTTCTCTGGGAGTTCCTGGTATCCTCTGCACTTGTTTACATGGGTAGCTTCTTGTTCTTATCCTACAACTACCATGATGCATTGCTCTTCACTCATATCCCCCTCTCTCTCCCTACCCCCCCCCCCCTCCGTGTATCCCTAGTTAGCCCACGCACTACTAGCCCTACCTAACTAACTAACTCAGCCCACCTCTTCATACTTACCTGTCTTCCTATCCGGATCTTCTAGGCACGGGAGATTCTTCTGTCCTTCTCCTGTTCATGTCTGCCTGCGCAATAGATTCGGAGTGCTCCAGCTCTATTGCACAGGTGTGGAAGGCTGGCTCCTTCTCCACTCCGGCTCTGTTGTGCAGGTGCCGGCAGAAGTGAAGGAAGTGATAATTCATGCCCAGAAGATCAGGACATGATTGGAGGGGTGTGGGGGAGGCACCCTTTTTCTTGGTCTCCACACAGTATAATGCCTCACAGTGGCCCCTCCACACAGTATAATTCCCAACAGCGGACCACCCATGAGCTATTATTATACTTGGGGGAGGGGGGGTGTCTCTTCAGACCCCAGAGTATAATGATCAGAGGCCCAGGGGAGGTGACAAATATAAAAACCAGTGTCATCGCATAATGACGCCGGCCTGGCCCACGTGACATCTGGAACATCAATAAAGAGGCCCAAGGATTGCAGGGAGTCGCATTGGAGTGCGGGAGAGGTGAGTAACAGTGGTTTTTATGTTTATCACCTCCCCTGGGCCTCCGATCATTATACTCTGGGGTCTGAAAAAATAATAGCAGTATTTGTTGGGGTTTGTTGGCGGCCTTACGAGCCGGAGTGGGAAAACTGTAAGTAAATAGGGCCCATTACCTGCTGGGGTTACTCCAGTCGGTAACGGCCTATTTAAAAACAATGGCTACAAAAGGAATGGGAAATATATAGGAAGTTCTTATACTTCTACCTTCTGCTCAATCCAATTTGGCTCAAAAAACCACAACAAAATCTGCAACAAAAAAAGCTGCTTTTCCGCAACGTGGGGCCGTAGCCTCAAGTATATACATTTACCATAACTTATTGCTTATACATTTTTAAGCACAACTTATATAAATTCTGTGCACTTTTAGCACCTGTCATTTGTCCATAGCTGCTTGCATGCATTTGTGTTTCTCTGCCAAGCTCAGACAACTGTGTAACCTGAACGCCAGGACACAAAGAACAAATGAGTTCCATACTTCTGAATCCACGCCCCTCCATATTTAAGGAATGTTTCAAACGTGTTCTTACTTATGGTGACTAACCATGTCAACAACAGGTAGATCAACATTGTGTCCCATGACTCACTGAAGGCAGATGCTACTAGCTTTGAAGAGCAGTGCACTATTGGGTGTAAAATAACATGTAACATTTCTGTTTCAGCAATGTGTCATTTTTCTGCATGTCATAGACATCGTTGCTTGGTAGCAAATACTCCAGAGTGTATACTAATGATTTCAGCTCAGTCTAACTTCCTTTGTAGGAATGTATTAACATTTTATAAATCTGACCTGAAAATTACACTGTTGTACTTTGCGTTCATGGTAGATATACCACCAGGATGTTCAACTGGTTCATGTGGTTGGTCTTTTTTCAATCCCGTATAAATCATTTGTAGAACTGTGTAATGTTCTCCTATGGATAGTTAACCCATTGTACCTAATGAAACCAATATATTGTATAAATCCACTTACTAGCCCATGTAGATTAGTTTGCAGTAGGGTTGTCATCAAGCAGACTTCTCGAATCATTGCACCTTAGCCATGCATGTAACTCCATGAGAACATATTGGCAGCTGTGGTGTCCTCACATCCCATATGATTTATTGTAACAGAATAGAGCTCTAAATGTTGGCTCTGATATCTCATCTGCTTTGGCCATTCTCCAGACTGAATGGTTCTCGTAAGTTAATTCATTGTAGCCCGCTTCTTTACTGAATGCCTGTCTACAGCTCCTTATTAGCTATGTCTAACGAAAGGCATACTCCCATGCTGTGTATATATTACAGTAGTAGGGTAACTGACATAGATGTACTTGTTAGGTCAGGATTTGGCAGTCATGGCTTAAAAAGAATGTTCTGGAATGTAGATTAGAACAAAATAAGCCATGCAACAAGTGCATAAAATCAGTTTACAGCTGTACTTCCATTAGTTGCTGTGCTTGGTCTTGCGGTGAATATAGTTCTTCCTGATATTGGCCTTACATATAACATTAAAGGGGTGGGCTCAAGGTTAAATGTTGTTTCTTATCCACAGGATAAGGAATGGGGTTCCTATCAGAACAGGGCCCGTTCCCCCATCGAAATGGACTGATAGGCTGAGTATCTATACTGCCAATTCATTCATTCACAGTGGTACTGCCTGAGATAGCTGAGCACTCAGATGTCTTCAGCAGTCCCATAGACGGTGAAAGAAGCTGTAGTGTGTATGCTTGGTGTTACACTTAATTTTGATGGGGAAGGGGATTCCTATTCTTGTTTTTCTTGAGGTCCAAACAGTTGGACCATGACAATCAGCATGGTATCCCCACAGGATAGGGGATAACATTAAAATTTGGTTCAACACCTTTAACCCTTTAAGGACCTGGCTTATATTGGCCTTAATGACCTGATCCTTTTTTTATTTTTTATTTATTTTTTTATATTTCTGTCGATATAGTTGATTGAGGGCTTGTTTTTTTGTGGGTTGTGTTATATTTTTTTCAGTGGCAGTATATATATCTTAGTGATTAACTTTTTCTTAACTCTTCATGATGATGAGTGGAAAAAAACAGAAATTGTCATATAGTTTATGCACTATATATATTCCACAGTCAGCGGAGCAAAATTTTATGTTAACAGAACATTCTGCAGGTATGGCGATACCCAATATGTATAGTTTTTTTTGTTTGTTTTTTAATTTAATGCTTTTGCTCCGAAAAAAAGACTTGGTTTAGACATCACCATCTTCTAAAAGCCATAATGGGTGGAGCTGTGTGAGGGCTTTTTTCCTCGGCAGAATGAGTTGACATTTTCATTGTTACCATTGTGGGGTGTGTATGACTTTTTGATAGCTTTTTGTTAGGTTTTTTAGGAGGTGGGGTGAGCAAAAAACAGTGTTTTGTTTTGTTTGTTTTTTTAACAATAAAACAGTTTAACAGCATCTACTTTATGAGTTAAATATTATGGTAATTAATAGTTGTTATGGATGTGGTGATACTAAGTGTGTGTGTGTGTGTGTGTGTGTGTTTTTTTTTTTTTTATTTTTATTTTTTTTTTATGCACAATGGATGCCATAGAGCAGGGGTGTCAAACTCATTTTCACCGGGGGCCACTTCAGCCTCACGGGGTACCTTGAAGGGCCAAGATTATTTTACACATGTATAAAAGTAACTTCTCCTTAACAGATAAGCGAGCTATTAAGCAGTAGTTACATTTTTACATTACTACTGTTACAATCAGCCCTTTGAGGTCAACCAGGAAGAACATAATGTATTGTTAAAACCTAAGACATTGGCATGTTACATACTATCCTCATCCTTTTCTGAATATATAAAAAATTAAGCACTATACAAATACTGTTTACCACTGCAAACGGTATTATGCTCTATAGTTGCCTCTGCACACGGTATTACGCCCCACAGCGGCCCCTGCACACGGTATTATGCTCCATAGTTGCCCCTGCACACGGTATTATGCTCCATAGTTGCCCCTGCACACAGTATTATGCTCAATAGTTGCCCCTGCACACGGTATTATGCTCAATAGTGGCCACTGCACACGTTATTATGCTCCATAGTGGCCCCTGCAATCGGTATTATGCTCCTTAGTGGCCCCTGCATTGGTATTATGCCCCATAGTGGCCCCTGCAAACGGTATTATAGTCCACAGTGGCCCCTGCACATGGTATTATGCCCCATAGTGACCCCCCCCACCCATGAACTATTATTATACTCTGGGGTCTTTTCAGATGCCAGAGTATAATGATCGGAGACCCAGGTGGTGACAAACATAAAAATCAGTGTTACTTACCTGGGCCCCGGTGCGCTCCCTGCGTTCGGCCTTCTTCAATGTCGCACAGACCGGCGTCGCGACATAATAACGTCGGCCTAGCTCACGTGACGCCTGGGACGTCACCAAAGAAGGCCGAAGCCGTGTGGGAGCAGCATCGGATCGCCGGAGAGGTGAGTAACTCTGGTTTTTATGTTTATCACCTCCCGGGGTCTTCGATTATTATACTCCGGGGTCTGAAAAGCCCCCGGAGTATAATAATAGTAGTATTTGATGGGGTTCGCCGGCCGCGGCCTCACTTACCATCCCCGCTCCTGTACACAGCCGCTTCTGCGTCCCATAGCAGAAGGGGAAGCGGGGGCTGCCACGACCAGCAGCGGGGATCGGTAAGTAAATAGGCCGTTATGAGCCGGGGATGCTCCAGCAGGCAACGGCCTATTTATATATATAAAAAAAAAACTTATCTTCACTTACCTGCGATGCCTTGATGCAGCCGCCTCCTCTTCTTGTCTGCGTGTCAGCGTAGGCGGCGTGATGATGTCATTGTATTGTCGCCTGTGCTGACATGCAGAGGTCTTGTAAACCAGCCCAGGACAGGTATCGCGTAGCTTTGTTTTTTGTTTTTTTTTAAGCGGCCTGTCCTGGGCTGGTTTACATTACATAATGTACATAGACAATAAAAAATGCCGCGGCCCTGCGGGCCAGATAAGTGCCGGGCCGGATAACAGAAGGCAGCGGGCCGGATTCGGCCCGCGGGCCTTGTGTTTGACACCTGTGCTATAGAGTACTGTTATACAGATCCAGAGATGTCACGGTTGCCATAAACAACCACAAGTGGTGTTATCACTGACTCTGGCAGTTACAGCGGGAAACTGGCTTTCGGTAACAGATCGGGCCCGTTTACACAGCAGAATCTGATGATGATTTTGAAGTGGATCCCAGCTGAAAATCAGTGGCATCTTCCTCCCTGATATAAATAAGTAACTATATTAATATTATTAATACATTAACAGCAATTCTCACCATTAGTCCAATGTAATCAGTCCAAAAATCTCCAGTATAGCTCCACTCTTTAACTCTCCTGCGGTATCCAAGTTCATTATTAAAATGAAACAAGGAAAAGAGTGCAACCACAATAGTGAAGCACTTTAGACTAAATGACAGGAAAAACATGCTTTAATTCTACTCACAGACATATAGTTAAAAGCCTACATAACCGGTAAAAACACTCAAGCCAAACAAGGCATCCCCTGATCCACTCAAGTTTTGCTCTAGCAGCTTCTTCAGAGGCCCGACTCGGCCTGATTGACTTAATATAACTCATGCTAGTTTCCTGGCATAAGTTAGAATGGAAACCTAAGCCAGTTCGTACAGTACGCCAGTCTTAATAAATTTACCCTACTGTTTCCCAAATAAATTCCACACTAGATTGTCAGTTTTTCTCCGACTGGGCTTACAAAGCGCAGTTGGATGCAGTGTGTGGCTAACAAGTGGATCCCAAAGAATGGAAAAGGCACAATCTCCTATTTGTTTTTATTTTATCCAGTATCCAATGTTTAAAAAAAAAAAAAAAAAAAAATTCTATGTATTGACTACATAGAAATCTATGGCTGTGAACGGATTCCTGTTAACATTTGTGGCTTTCAAGCAAGATTTGTTTCCTGTGTAGTTTTCCCAACGGAGATGTCCTAATGAGTGTGTTTGGATGTTTAGTGATCAGATGTTAGCACATATGTTACTGAATAAATAGAGGAGGAGGAGACAGACACTACCCTTCGATTTTTCAGGCAAACAGATCAATATGCGGTTCTGTGGCCTAATCTAGTATATAAATAAGATGTAAAGCTACTTCTTTAGACATTTTGTGTACAAGCTGCTAATGTATTTCCCTGATTTATGCTGAATAACCATGGGACCATAGCATTGCGTGTGTATATTATGTGCAACCCAAATATATTTTTGACAATTTCAAGAATGTGAGAAAATAACTGAGATGTTCTTTAGTCTGGTCATTCTCTGTATTTTATCAATGTATTGATCATCTGCTTCAAAGTGAAGGATTAATAATATGAAGGGTGGACCAACGGACCCATATGCAATTCCTTATTTATGTGCCTAAGAAGTTCTAGATGGTGGGAAGGTAATATATTCAGTGGAAATGTATACAAAGAAAACAAATGTAAGTCTAGGTTCACACCTGCGCTTGGTCGCTGCTCGGAGTTTCCGCTCCCCATTCTGCTTTAAAAATGCGGAGAGGAGTCCTGCGAGCAGGACTTTTCTCTCCCAAATTTTTCTGCCCTTTTCAGGCGGAAACCTTGCAGCCCCCATTATAGTCCCCGAGTTTCTGCTGGTAACCGCTTTTTTTAATTGGATTAGGTTTCCATTCATGCAGACCCCACGAAAGTAAACCCGAACACAGGTGTGAAACTAGCGTCAGTTTTATGGTTTGTAATTTCTAGTGGATGGACACAAACAAATCCTGAGAGAACTAGCCAATGTTGTTGGACAGTATGGTGGCCCACAAGTATACAGTCACTCTCCATAGGAATGAATTGTAATTGTAGATATGCTCTAAATGAACAGGTATTCGTGACAAAATAGGGAGATGCTTTTTTTCAGTTGCAGAACAATACCATGAAGACATTGGCCCAGATTTACTGATGAATAGACAATGTAAATGTAGATCTCAAGAAGATTGCAATTTCTCATTGTGCCATTGTAAATATTGATTGTGATTATGAATGCGGTCCAAGAAATCCATATCTGCTAGATTTTTAGTTTCAAGTCTCATGCCGGTTTGTTAGGATAGACTTCAATATATGGCTGTACTCACTATTTGGAGCAGAACCATAAAAAATGGCAGTGCCGAATCCATGACATGATGGGGCACCAAAGGTGCCCAGTGGTCCTTATTGCCTGTAATTCCATCTTCTTTCTTCCATGGAGCCTGGCCCGGCATGTGCTATTTTATCTGCCTTTTTGAGATGGAGCCCCATATGGATCTTCAAGTTTAGATGTGAATTTGGCCCTAGTAGCACATAATTGTGACATCTCTAAATCTATATATATATATTTTTCTTTTGCTGAGATCTGGTCACATTTAGGAAAATATATTTATCATGGGAACACGGATAGCAAATACGGAGTGTAAATACATCCTAAGGCTGCATTCACAGCATCCTGCTTTTTGCATCAGTCATACAGCTGTCACATGATTAGTTCTGATTATTTATTTTTCGGTTTGATTTATGTTTATACATTTGTGACTGTATAGATTTATTTATTACACATTTATATAGCTATGAAAATACATGATTACATGTACTATTGATGGAATGAGCAGTGGCTATTTCTGGTTCTGTCGAGTACGAGCACTGAATTTACTAGGACTTATAACGTAAGTGACATTTTTATTGAAACCTCTTTTTATCACACCTCTTTCTTAAATATGCAAAATAAGTGCCCTGTCTCATAAGAATAAGAACTAGAATTCCTATACTAAGTATTTATATGATATTCCACCAGGCTAACATGCAGGTTACATTTACACTTCTTGCATTTAGAATTCAGGAGGCAAATTTTAATGTTCTGATCACTTCAGATGAAACCCTTTTCATTTCCTGTACACATGTAACCTGCGACCAGATATTGGTATAAACCGTAATGCTCAAGTCTAGACGTGTGCTCTGAAATTAAGAAGTGCTATGTAAAGACATTCCCTATGTGTCTGTAATTACAGATCTCTGGGCCCTTTTATCATCTCTGCTGCTCTGTTTTCTGCATGGTCTCTCTAGCTGTCTGCACCTGTTAAATGCACAGATTACTGGATTCTGGGTATTATTATTTCTAAATTTGTATCCTTCCTGAATAAACTACAGAAGCTTTCAAGTTGTAAGTCTGTGATGTACTTGACTGAGCTGTACTGCTCTGTTCTTTAGTAACACATCCTTATGGCAGTCATCTTTACAAATCGTATTTTAATAGTCACAGTTGTTGTAACATACTTTGCATAAATCAGTAGTACAGTTAGTTTTAACACCTACCCCATCCCTGCTAAAATTGACTTTCACTCATCTCTGTTTCATCCGGCTCAAGATGGATTCAAGTTGGACCGAAGATTATACATGTCTATTGTCAGTGGAGAGCAGAGGGGAGCTAAAAGTGTTCAGGCAACAGACTGGCCACAGAGAACCAGGTGAATCCCTGGTGGTCCCCATCCCTTTCATAAGCAGTGTACAGCGCAGAGGCAAGCTAACCAGTATCTTCCTTCCATGAGCCTTTCCACCTCAGTGTTCCTGTGGCCCCAATCCTCAATCATTGTTCAACATTTTGTTGCAGTCGGAGGTCTGCTGTTGTGTGCGCATGCATCCTATGCTTACAAAGCGAGAGTCAGTCATTCGGTTACTGATAGGGCCCCATGACGCTGAGCTGTGAGGAACACCCCCCCAGTATAGCACTATGGAGGAATATTGTCAGGGATGGCATTCCTCACAGCGCAGCTAGACTGTCAGGAACGCCCTTCTGACAGTGAACGGTGAAATTTAGACCCCCGATATCTCCAGCCCCGGGGCACATAACGGGAAAGCGCTTTCAGCTTTCTAGCGGTATGTAAAACCGCATATACATGAGGACGTGAAAGGCCCTCTTTAAATACTTGTTAAACTTAGATGCATTGGAATAGGTGACATATTAGCAGTCTGTACTGTACTGGTTGCTAAGAGGAAAGGCCTTTCAGAAAAAAAGAGGAAACATGGTTGATACACCCTAGCTATGATTGTGAGGAGATGGTTACAAAAGAGAAAGTCCTTGGCAAAATAAAGGGCATATAAAGGATGTTATGAAAACAATATTTTCTGAGAACATTGAACTTTTTACTTTTCAGTGTAATGCCCCTTGACTTCAACACACTTATTCCACTTCAACTTCAGTGTTTCGACACCCTCAGAATAGAAGGAGACTTCTTGCTGCTGCAAGAACCCTGTTACCGCCTCTCTTACTGCATTGTCATCAGGAAATCATTGCCTATGCAGAACTTTCTTCAGGTTATAAAAGAGAAAGTAATCACTGGGAGTCAGTTCTGGATTGTAGGGTGGATGGTTAACCCCTTAACGCTCAGTGCTCAAAAATGCCCAAACTATTAAAATTTTTATCCCCTATGATGAATGGCATAGTGGGGAAAAAAAAATCAAAGTAGCCAAATGGTGTTTTTTTCAGCACTTTGCCAACTAAAAAAAAAAAAAAAAAAAAAAATTGAATAAAAAGTGACCAAATCATCAGACCTTCCCCCAACATGGTATCAGTGAAACGTCATCTTGTCATGCATAAAAAAGACTCCATACCCAGCTCCATACTTGCAAATATGAAAAAGTTGCAGGTGTCAGAACATGACTTTTTTGAAAAGTTTTTTTTTTTTCATTTTTAGAAAGGTATCACATTACAAATACTATATAAATTTGGTATTGCCGTGATCGTACTGACCCACAGAATACACGTAACGTCATTTTTACCACACAGTGAATGCCTTAAAAATGAAACGCATATGAAATTGGTGCAAAAGGTTTCCCCCCCCCCCCAATTCCACCTCATTCTGAACAAACATGTTAGATGTTCCCACTATCCCACAAAAATAGCGTTAATCATCCTGTACAGTGAACGCCATTAAAAAATATTTATACCACCAAGCGCAAACTAATGTTTTTGGTCACTTGGCTTAACCAAAAATAAAATCAATAAAAGTGCTCAGAAAGCCATACATACCAAACATTGGTACCAATAAAAACTACAACTTGTTCTGCAAATAAAGTGCCCTGACATATCTCCGTCAACAGTACAGTAAAAAAGTTATAGGCGTCAGAATACTGTAACCCCAGGAAAATCGTTTTTTTTTTCAAAAAGTGACGTTTTATTTGTAAAAGCTGTAAAGCGTAATAAAAAAACGATAAAAATATGGTATCGCCGTAATCGTAATGACTTGCCAGACAAAGCTGCCATGCCATTTTTAATGGGTGAATGGCATAAAAACAGAATGCAAAAAATTAGGATAGAATTGTTATTTCACATGGACCCCCAAAACATGTAACTAAAAGCTATTCAAAACATTATATGTATCCTAAAATGGCGGCAAATAAAAGTACAATTTGTCACGCAAAGAGTAAGTCCTCACATGCTGTATCCACAAAAACATTTTAAAAAAGTTATGAATTTTAGAAGACTGGGAGGGAAAATGTGAAAAAAGTCCCCAAGCATTAATGTATAAATTGCTGTTTGGGCACAGCCAGGCACAGAAGGGAAGTAGCGCTATTTGGTTTTTGGAGCACAGACTTTGACGATTTGGTTTTTGGACACCATTGCACTTGAAGGGTGTAGTTTCAAAAATGGGATGACATGTCTGCGGATTCCACTTTACTGGCAATTCAGCAGCTCTGCAAAAGTGGCATGGTGTCCAAAAACTAAAATAGCACTCCTCTTTATGAATGTGTTAATTTTAGGGCTAAATGAATGTATTAGTGGAAAAAAATGAAATCTCTAAATTTCACCTCCATATTGTTTTGTGAAATGCTTAAAGGGTTAACAAACATCCCAAATGCTGTTTTGAATTATTTGAGGGGTGCAGTTTTGAAAATGGGGTGACTTATGGGGGTTTCTAATATATAAGCCTTTATAATCCCCTTCAGAACTGAAGTGGTCCCTAAAAATTAGTTTGGGAAATTTTCTTGTAATCTGGAAAATCACTTTTACACTTGTAAGTCTTCTAACATCCAATATAAATTAAAAGACGATGCAAAGATGATGCTAATATATAGCAGAGATATGATAGATATTAATGTGTTTGGGTGGTATGGCTATTCCCCCCCCCCCCTCAAATTTCCAACTAATTTCCTAATATAAATACAAAAATATTCATTAGTGTTTACCACTAACATTAAGTACAATGTGTCACGAAAAAACAATCTCCAAATTACTCGGGTAAGTTAAAGCGTCTCAAAGTTCTTGCCATATAAAGTGACACATGTCAGTTTTAAAAAAACGAGGTCTGGTCCTTAACACACTTTTGGGCTGTGTCCTTAAGGGGTTAAACTCCATGAAGCTACATTCCCTGATAGTAGCTTGTGATTTGCAAGACTTTGAGCTGGCACATTGTCGTAAAGCAGCAACACACCTGCCGAAAACTTCCTGCAACGTTTTTCTTTGATGGCTTCACATGATGCCTTTATTGTTGAAGCATAGGTGTCATCAGTAATTGTTGTCTTGTGTGGCATGAATTCTAGTAATGAAACACCTTCTGTATCCAAAAAAAACTGTTGCTGAGCTGACTACTGCACACACAATTTTTTTGGAGTTGGTGCTTCCATTGCATGGTCTCTTGTTTGGTCTCAGGATCATGGTTGTGGACCCATGATTCTTCACCTCTAACAATCAGAGTATAGATGTCTCCTGGATTTTTTCAAAGCATGTCTAAATTCTATTGGCTAAATTGCAGGTGACATGTTTTTTGCTCAGGTGTCAACATTTGTGGCACCCAACAGGAATTCTCCTTTGAAATCATCAAAACATCATAAATGATACTGGAAACCGTGCCAAGTGAAATGCCTCATTCATAAGCTATAACACTGACTTTGACTTAATGATCTTCCATAATCATGGCTCCACTTTATGCCACATTTCCTCTGAAGATGCTTCGACAGGTCATCCTGAACAACTTGGTCCAAAACTTTACTTAGTAGTGGGAAGGTGCATCGTGTACAGCAATCATCCTTTCATTGATTTCTTTAGGCTTCTTTTCTTCCTTTGTAAGGAATTTAATAACAGAGCAATGCTCCAAATCCCTCAATTTTTTCCTAGACCTGCACTGTGTACCGCACTTGCCATCCAGTCACTTCCTGGGCTTTCATCAGCCTGAACAGCTAGAGTGTGTGTGTGTGTGTGTGTATGTTACATATCTAGACATGTCTTAACCTGCACAGACAAGCTCCACTTTCTAACACTGACAACATAATTAGGTAGATAACCTTTTGAACACCCCTGGTATGTGGATTGTATCTGGAGAATAGTGAGGAAGTATTGGTAGTAGCCAAGTTGTACAAAATTCAGAGATTAAGAGCAGGGCTGTGGAGTTGGAGTCGTGGAGTCGGAGTCGGTGCCTATTTTGGTGGAGTCGGAGTCGGTATAAAATAGACCGACTCCGACTCCCAAAATATATAATAAATTGGTACAGTTAGTAGTACAATGCAGTATGTGCTGAATATATTTTCATAAGAATTTGGGAAAATGAAATGTTGAAAATGCTGAAATGTCCTGTAAAGGTCTGTTCTATTCCTCATATAATGATGGGACTGAGTTCTGAGTGAACCTATAAGGTTTAGCACCATTATCTGGAGTAAGCAAGTCAGAGTCGGAGTCAGGGGAAATTGAGGAGTCGGAGTCGGGGCTTTGGCGTACCGACTCCACAGCCCTGATTTAAGAGGAGAGGTTGATGAGTCAAAACCAAAGTTTTGGCCTCATTGGAGGCATGTACATCTGAATAGCAGTAGCCTATAGAGTAAGTTGCTGCAGTAATCTAAATGGTTCATAAGCACATTATGTAGAGTTTTGTTAGGTTCAAATTAACTCTCCTCCAGATGGAAGAAAATTGCCTCTCTAGTGCCACCTATAGGTAGAAATCCTCTAGGTTAATGTCTGTATAGGTAGAACTAGTATAATGTTGTACCGTGTTAGCCATTGAAAGTAGTGGAAGAGTGAAGAAATCAGGCGATACCTTTTAGAGGCTAACTGAGTATAATTATAAGTAAGCTTTCAAGAGTACTGGCTTTCTTCTTCAGACATGGTGTTATACAAGAACTGAAAATTCACAGATTATTTATAGGGTATAAATAATCTGTGAATTTTCAGTTCTTGTATAACACCATGTCTGAAGAAGAGAGCCAGTACTCTTGAAAGCTTACTTATAAATATACTCAGCCTCTAAAAGGTATCGCCTGATTTATTCACTCTTCCACTAGGTAGAACTAGAGCAGGGGTCAGCAACCTTCAGCACTCTTGTTGTTGTGAAACTACAACTTCCAGCCTCAGCAGCTGGAGTGCTAATCTGCATACTTTTCGCGGGGAGCATTACCTGTTTGACTCCCTACAACAGCTGGATCTCTACAAGAAGAATCGGTTCCAGTTCCATAAAAATCCTAATGCTGCATCTACAAGAAGTCACACTTATAAGCTATTCGCTCTTAAGTTTGCATCAATGAAGAGGCAGAGTTTTTTTTGTTTTTTTTTTAATCTTTATATAGGAAATGTGTACAACAAGGAAAGGTCCTGTACATTCTCTGCTGCCCTGAGCAGTGTTATATGTTATGTGTAGTACATTGATCTCGGTATAGTGCAGTTGTGTTTTGTTGCGGTGATGCCTGCAGCTACCCATAATCTGTGCAGTAGAACAAGTAACAGATAGATGTCTTTCTAAATAGTTGACATCATTTTTCCTAATAGTACTTAAAGGAGTTTTCCCAACACACAACTTTTTTTTTTTTTTTTTAAATTGAACAACCATGCAGATAAACCATCTGCGCTGTACCTGCAACTTAATCAACTCCCGTGTACCCTCTCATTCAAGATCTGTACCCCAGTACCACCATTACATTCAGCTTACAATGACCAGAGTGGGCACTCCTTACTATGGACCATGTGACTGCATACTAGCAAACTATATTTCCCAGGTGCATCTTGCTTTGTTTGCTTCCTAATGGAGATCATTCATGCAATGCTCATGCTCCATCTGTTATGCAGCCTTGATCTAATAAGCAGCTATAGGGAAGTCATAGACAAACTCATCCTAGATGAAGATGGACTACAGGTTGTATCCATTGGTGACCGTGCTCAAACAATGTTAGGGAAAGGGAGAGGGTTTCATTGGGCGTTTTCTAGAGACATATACATTTTGCTAATTGCTTTCAATGGATGACAATGATATTTTGCAAAGTACTTATACTTCTTTATCTCTCCTGTGGTGTTAGTATGCTAAGCACAGTCAGTCACAGTTCCCTGAAATCTCAGTCTCTATCTAAAAATCAATTGTGGCTTCCTTAATTGTCAGCGATAGAGGCTACTTTATAGCTGTGATTGGTCCCAGTCATTTCATGCTGACCTTCTCCACATAGTGGAAGAATCTATAAATACTGCCAATGTGCGTCAGTACATCATAATACAATTGTACTCTGAAGCAACGGTTGCTGCTGCTGCTTCTTTGTGACATTAATACGTAAACTCTTTAGTTGGTGAGGCAATCCACTGAAGGGCTGACTCACTGTTAACTCTGCCTGTCAGATCCGGTTATGTCCTCTGTCCTCATCCTGTAAGCTCTCTGGTCAGTCTTAGATGCACTGTGTGTAGAACAGTAAGGAAACTCTTTATTAAAATTCTTTGGAACTGATGGTGGTAACAGAATTACTGGTAAGGTATTTTTATTACACACTTAAATGTTTTTTTATGAATGTTTTTTTTTTTTTTTTTGTCTAGCTTAACAACTTTTTTACAATCAGTACAGTTTATGCCGTACATATTTCAATTTGCATACAGGGTAAAGGCACTTTGGTTGAAGAGGACCTATTTCCTCTCCTGATGTTCCTATTTTAGTAAATACTTTGATTCCCCATGAAATAATAATTCTGCATCATCCTTTTTTGTAACTCTACCTTGTGCAGCTCCTCTGTTAATTCTTCTTAGTTTGTGAATAAACTGACAGCTGGGTGTTACCATTCAAAGAGGTGTGTCCCTATACAGTCTGGCACTGATTGGATAGTATAAGACTGCCAAGGGACACGCCTTTAACAGGTAACACCCGTTGTCAAACATTTCTCAGTGGAGTAACAGAGGAACAGCACCATGAAGAGTTCTAAGAAAAAAATGCTCAAGGGCTGCTATTTTATGCTGGAAACCAATTTATTTACTTAACTAGAAATATTAAGTTAGGAAACTTTAAATAATTTCCACAAATTATCAGCTAGACATCAACATTTCAACCCCCACCAATGTTGAGAAATAACTGGTTGCACTTCATAGTCAGGTGACTGCTGATACAGGATATATTGTAGTAAGAAATGGATTTAATTTTCTTATGGTTGCTTTAGTTTGTTTCTTTTTAACCTTATTCCAGATGGTAATTTTTATTTCTATTGTATTCTTTAATTGAAGGTTGGCTGCATCACGCAACTTGCCTTTTTGTCTATAATAGTTAACATGAGTTTACATTTTTCTTCTGCAGATAAAGCAGATGGCGCTCACCTTTTTGGAGTAGAATCTATTTGGCATGCTGTTATAAATAAAACTGCAACAATTCCATCCGTCTCATTCAGGGAGGCCCGGCTGTCAAGATGATTGGAAAACTAAAACAAAACTTGCTGCTGGCCTGCCTTGTAATAAGCTCAGTGACTGTGTTCTACTTAGGTCAGCACGCAATGGAGTGCCACCATCGAATAGAGGAACGCAGCCAGCCTGTCAAAATGGAAAGCCCCAAAGCAACACTAATGACTGAGCAAAGAGCAAATTCTAGTTTTGCATATAACAAGGACATGCCATTAATATTTATTGGAGGAGTACCTCGCAGTGGAACTACACTAATGCGTGCTATGCTTGATGCCCACCCTGAGATTCGATGTGGAGAAGAGACTAGAGTTATTCCGCGAATCTTGGCTGTCAAACAGATGTGGGCACGCTCCAGCAAAGAAAAATTACGCCTAGATGAGGCTGGTGTTACAGATGAAGTGTTAGATGCAGCCATGCAGGCGTTTTTACTGGAAATTATAGTTAAACATGGAGAACCTGCACCATACCTGTGTAACAAAGATCCATTTGCTTTAAAATCTCTGTCTTATTTAGCCAAAATATTTCCCAATGCCAAATTTGTGTTGATGGTGAGAGATGGACGTGCTTCAGTGCACTCAATGATATCTAGAAAAGTTACTATTGCTGGCTTTGACTTGAATAGCTATAGAGATTGCTTGACCAAGTGGAACCGCGCTATAGAGACTATGTATAATCAGTGCATTGAGGTGGGCTACGACAGGTGTATGATGGTGCATTATGAACAGTTGGTTTTACATCCTGAACGTTGGATGAAAACATTACTGAAATTCCTCATGATACCTTGGAATGATGCTGTGCTACACCATGAAGAGATGATTGGCAAAGCCGGAGGTGTATCTCTTTCCAAGTAAGTATTAGTTTTATAACTTTGTCATGAGCCTGATCAATGTCCATGTATCCTATGTATATCTTCTTGCCAGATTCCAAGACCACTGTATCATTATTTCCCCACAAAATTTCAGCTATTGACATTGCTAAATGAAACCTTACTGTACGTTTAGTGGTTTTTCATGCTAGGTGATCACATAATAGGACAACTGCTCTAAAGAAATGTCTCTGTGAGCACTTTCTTTAAAGTGTAACTAAACTTTGGCCAACTTTTGATTTTCTGGCAGTATTTGTGTTATTAATAAATTTTGTAATATACTTTAACAAATTTTGGCTCCTTTCTGTGAAATCCGGCATTTTGTTATTCTTTCCCTTGCTTCTCTATTGAGAGCAGTTACTGCCTCTCACTGTAAATGTGTATGGCATACCGGCTTGTAGTACAGGGAAGTGTAAGATGTAGAGAAAATGAGGGTAGGGGAGGATCATTTCAAACAGATATATCAGGAGTTATAGGTGTCATATATGAAAGTGATTTTCTTCATTCATTTGACACTAAGGTTGCAGTGCTAGCTGTAGTATTTCCAAAGCTATCACTGATTGAATACACAGTCGGGATTGGGATATTTATACGCAGCTGTATAATATATATGATATAAATATCTGAATCTCAAATGTGTTTGCAACGAGTAATGAATGATTTCACAGAAAGGAGCCAAAATTTAACAAAATATATTACAACATTTATTAATGACACAAATTCTGCCAGAAAATCAAAAGTTGTGAGAAAGTTTAGATATGCTTTAAGCCATTAGACCAATAAACTTTCTAGGTCTGTCACTAATGGACTTTATACCAATGCATATGACTTTCTACATCATGTGCATCAGAATCCCTTTGTAGTGGATGTCTGGCTGTGTGCTCACAGTCTGGCGCCCACTCCTAATGTCTAGAATCGGAGAATCTGTGATCCTGAAGATATAAAAGGGGGTTTACCACCTCCCCTAAGTATACTCAACTGCCACCATCGCATTACAGCGCACATTACAGTGATAAACAACCTACCTTTGTTATGTATATCACTTTTGTAGATTTGGAGAAAAACAACTTTGAAGTCTTATGCAAATGAGGCAGTTGCACTGAGGGAAGGGTTTCATCTATGGGAGCACTGCTCAATAGGATGGGTGATGTCTTGGTAGTGGGAGGATCAGACAGGAGATGTTAGAGGTCAGAGTGGCAAGAGCAGTGATCCAGGGAACTGAAGGTCCATCTCCAGTGCACCAACTGTCTCTTTTGCTTAAGACTAAGACGAAGTTGTCTTTTGTCCAAATCTACAAAAGTTACATAAACATAAAAAAAGGAATGTCTTTTACTATGATGTGCTCTGTAATAATAATTATAATCCTTTAGTTATCATCATGGGAAATTGTGTGTTTACAGCAGCAAAGATAAGCAATACAAATACAACATATACAAGAATGTTCCAAGGTAAGAGGCATTTCATTGATAGTAAACAGACAGATAAGAAGTAGGGGGGGGGAGGGAGATATCACAAACTGAAAGATATTTCAGTTCTCTGTGTGTAATGATTTCCGCTTAGGTCGGTGTTGGTTGTACAGCCTAACAGCAGGGGGGAGGAAAGACTTCCGATAGCGCTCCTTCTCACACTTAGGGTGAAGTAGTCGGTCACTGACAGTACTGCCCAGCGCTATTATGGTCTCATGCATGGGATGGGTCTTATACTCCCGCATGGAGCTCACCACAGACAGTATCCTTCTGTCACCCACCACCTGCACTGGGTCCAGGGGTATCCCCAGGACAAAGCTGGCCCTTCTAATCAGCTTGTCAAGTTTACTTCTAACCCTGGTCGATATACTGCTCCCTCAGCAGGCCACTCCGAAGAAGATGGCTGATGCCACTACAGAGTTGAAAAGAGTCTTAAGAAGTGTTCCCTGGACTCCAAAGGCTCTCAGCCTCCTAAGCAGGTACAGCTTGCTGTGGCCCTTCCTGTTCAGGACCTCCATGTGATCAGCCCAGTCCAGCATATTATTAAGGAGCACACCCAGGTACTTATAGGTGTTGACAATCTCTATGCCCGTCCCCAGGATGTCCACTGGTTTAGGGGGGCATCTGCATTTACGAAAGTCCACCACCATCTCCTTGGTCTTACAAATGCTAATCCTCAGGTGGTTCCGCTGGCACCAGTCCACAAAATCCCAGTTCAGTTCTCTGCACTCCCTGTCATCTTCGTCTGTGATGAGGCCTACTATTGCAGAGTCATCAGAATACTTCTGTAAGTAGCAGCTAGAGGAGTTGCACCTAAAATCTGCAGTGTACAGTGTGAAGAGGAAAGGGGCAAGAACTGTACCCTGAGGTGCCCCTGTATTACAGATCACGGTATCTGACACACAGTCCCAGGCTCTCACATACAGAGTCCGGTTTGTGAGGTAGTCTAGGATTCAAGTGGAGAGGTGGTGGTCCACTCCAGCAAGGGTCAGCTTGTCTCTCAGCAGACCTGGCTGTATGGTGTTAAAAGCACTGGAGAAATCAAAGAACATTATTCTCACTGTGTTCCCTGGTTTCTCCAGGTGAGAGAGAGCCCTGTGCAGAAGGTGGATGATGGCATCATCTACCCCAATGCCCGGCCGATAAGCAAATTGAAGAGGGTCCATAACGGGGCTCACTAGAGGGTGGAAATGTGTGAGAACCAATCTCTCTAAGATCTTAATCAAGTGGGATGTCAATGCTACAGGTCTGTAGTCATTGAGGTCCATAGGTTGAGGTTTCTTTGGAACCGGTACCACACAAGAAGATTTCCATAGTTCAGGGACTATTTCCAGCTTCAGTCTCATATTAAACAAATATGTAATTATACTACACAGCTGCTCCCCACGATTCTTAATTAGCCTTGCACTGATGTCATCTGGCCCTGCGGTTTTCCCTGCCTTGATCTTTTTCATTTCCTTCCTCACCTGGGCATGTGTGAAGGTCAGACTATGGTCAGATAAAGACGGATTTCTGGATTTACTGGTCTGGTGGGAAGTATCCGCAGGAGGTGAAGTCATTGTGGTAGGGGGAACTGACGGACATGCTGGGGTGGGAGTAGCTGGTGTGTGATTAAATCTATTGAAGAATAGATTTAGTTCGTTAAGCCAATTACCATCTGCCTCTATCTGGCATACAGACTGCCTGTGACCCGAAATTGACTTAAGCCCATCCCAGACTCCCCTTATGTCTTTTCTTTCCATTTGCTTTTTTTATTTTTTCCTTATAATTGGCTTTTTCCTGCCTGATTTGACGCCTAAGCTCATTCTGTACCTCCCTCAGCCCCACCTTATCTCTTGTCTTGAATGCCATCTTTTTCTCCTTTAAGTAGTGTTTTTGTACCAGAATTAATCCATGGTTTGTTGTTAGAGAAACACCTCACCACTTTTGTGGGTACTGTATTGTTCATACAAAAATTAATGTAGTCCGTTATGCAGTGTGTGTCCTTCTATATCTTCTCCATAAGAATCCTGCAGCACTTCCCATGCGGTTGTGTCAAAACAGTCCCTCAGAGCCTCATCACTCTCCTCAGACCATATCTTCACTGTGCGGGTGCCAGATGGTTCTCTATGTACAAGTTGCTTGTACACAGGTCGGAGATGCACTAGGTTATGACCAGCCCTACCGCCCCTGGGAAGATCGGATGAGTTATATGCCTGCCTCGCATTAGCAAAGAACAAGTCTAATGTTTTGTTCTCTTGTGTGGCAGGTGACATACTGTGTGAGATTGGGCAGCGTGGATGATGGAGAGACATGGTTGAAGTCTCCAGACACAAGAAGAAGGGCCTGGGGGTGTAGAGACTGCAACTGGCTCACCTTGTCTTGTAGGACTTCAGAGGCAGCATCAGCTTTCGCAGAGTGGGGAAAAAGGCAGCTATCATGATGACATGTGATAGTTCCGATGCGATAATGTGGAGGCAGTAATTGAATATGCTTGCAGAAGGTGGTAGACTCTCTCTCTTTAGATCTTTAGATGTGGCAGTCAATAGCAACTGCAGCAGTTAAATGGCTCCAGAAGGAGGGGCTCCCTCTGTTAGGCATATACATCTGACAACGTGATCACTAGGTGCCGATGTTTTTACTTGGCAGCTGGGGTTCTAGTGAAGGTCCCCAGGGCTGGTTGTAGTGCAATCTTATTTGCCAGTGGAACAACCTAATAGACTTCCTATCAGGTTCAGACACAGCCAGCGTAAGTAGTGCAGTGTATTATGTAAGCGAACAAAAAGTCACAAGTTTAAGCCCCCTAGGGGGCATAAAAAAAACTACAAAAAAATTGAAGTAAATTTTCACAAAAGTTAAAATAATGATTAAAAACACTAACTCATTTTGATTTTTTTTCCCCACTAGCTATCTGTATCTAGATATATTATATAGTCTATCTATTTATCTCTCTACCTATCGATTTTTTTTACTTTTTATTTTTAGATTCCTTACGGCTTAATGCATTGCAATGTATTGTAAAATACATACACGTCTATTACTGAGGTTTCTTTTTAGTAGCAGGTGCTTCACTTATCAGCACTCTGATGATCACAGCTATCATGTATATAAGATTGAGAATCATCCACCGGTCACAATAGATGATTTCACAGATTATCTACTCCCCACTCTGTGCAATGCCCTCTGCACAGGTCACAGAGCATGCCTAGAAAACTCTCCTATAGAAGTCAATAGGATCTGCTCCAGACCATTGTGTTTATGGCCCATGATCTGTCTCCAGGAGAGAGGAAGTCACAAACTATTTTAGGCATATGGGACATATACCGTGTGCAGGGGCCACTATGGGACATATACCGTGTGCAGGGGCCACTATGAAGCATAATACCGTGTGCAGGGGCCACTATAGAGCATAATACCGTGTGCAGGGACCACTATGGGACATATACCGTGTGCAGGGGCCACTATGGAGCATAATACCGTGTGCAGGGGCCACTATGGAGCATAATACCGTGTGCAGGGGCCACTATGGAGCATAATACCGTGTGCAGGGGCCACTATGGAGCATAATACCGTGTGCAGGGACCGCTATGGGACATATACTGTGTGCAGGGGCCACTATGGAGCATAATACCATGTGCAGGGGCCGCTATGGGACATATACCGTGTGCAGTGGCCGCTATGGGACAAATACTGTGTGCAGGGGCAGCTATGGGACAAATACCGTGTGTATTGGCCGCTATGGGACATAATACCGTGTGCAGGGGCCGCTATGGGACAAATACCGTGTGCAGAGGCCGCTATGGGACATAATACCGTGTGCAGGGGCCACTATGGAGCATAATACCGTGTGCAGGGGCCGCTATGGGACAAATACTGTGTGCAGGGGCAGCTATGGGACAAATACTGTGTGTAGGGGCCGCTATGGGACATAATACCGTGTGCAGGGGCCGCTATGGGACAAATACTGTGTGCAGAGGCTGCTATGGGACATAATACCGTGTGCAGGGGCCACTATAGAGCATAATACCGTGTGCAGGGGCCGCTATGGGACATATACCGTGTGCAGGGTCTGCTATGGGACATATACGGTGTGCAGCTATGGGACCGCTATGCAGGACTTCGTGTCCGACGAAAAAAAACGGCTTCGCAGTGCAGAGGGTGCAATCGGACACCCGCGCATTGCTTTAAAAACCCATTCAAATGAATGGGTTTTTAACCAATGCGTCGCTAACCTGTCGGTATCCGATGCCGATCCCGTTCCCCGAGATTTTCACTCGGATTGGCAGCGGATGGACTCAAGCGCAGGTGTGAACCCACCCTAAATAGCAATCAAAGTGTCGTAAAACAACTTTCCCCACTAATAGAGCCTGTACCCAGCAATAAACATGAAAATATATAAAAGTTGTTTTTCACAATATGGCGTTGAAAAGAAAGTTATAAAGAATATAGTGTAATTTTTATGGTGAACACCGTAAAATTAAGTCTGTAAGAAAATTGTGCAATTGTGTTTTTTTTTTTTTTTTTTTTTTTCTTCAATTCCGCTCCATTTTAAATTTTTTTCCAGCTTCCCAGTACATCATATGGAAAAGTACCATATTTTTCGGTCTATAAGACGCACTTTTTTTTCCCCCCAAATTTAGGAGGAAAATGGGGGTGTGTCTTATGGTCCGAATGTGGGTGTTGGGGGGGGGGGGAGCGGGGGTCGCAGCGTCGCCCCCACTCCTGCTGCTGCCGGCTTCCTGTAGCGGGGCTTCCTCCAGTGGCAGGAGTGGGGTGATATGCGGGCCCTGGGATCGGAGGAGCGGGTATCTTGGTGAACCCATCCCGCCATCCACCGTACTATTACGGTGGATGTGGGGGCTGTAAAGAAGATGGCGGTCGCTCTGCTGCAGAGCGGTCGCTATAGCAACCGGGTCTCCAGCTGTAATGTACAGCGCAGACCCAGAGCTAATGCCACTCTGAGTCCACTCTGACCACGGGCATTACTACTTCAAAGCTTCCCCCCAAAGTGTAAAAACTGCCCCAGGGGCCAGTCCCCACCGGCCCTGTACCTTTGAAGTTGCAGGCCGGCGGGAGCCGTCCTGTTCCTATGACAGCCGGGAGCGTTATGAAGGCAGCCCAGCCGCAATAGCATTGTACAGAATCTCCCATAGAATGCAGTACACTTGTATTGCAGTCTATCGGACTTGCAATCAGATGATTGCAGGTTCAAGCTCCCTAACTAATTAAAACTAATAAAATAGTAAAAAAAAATAAAATAAATGTTCCAAATCGCCCTCTTTCCCTAGAATACATATAAAAGTAGAAAATGACTGTGAAACGCATACGCATTAGGTATCCCTATGTCCTAAAACACCCGGCCTACAAATTTATAAAAATATTTTTCCTGTACGATGAACGTCATAGCGGGAAAAAAAATCAAAAGTGCCGAACCGCCGTTTTTTTTCACTGTTTCACCTTTTGATTTGATTAAAAAGTGATCTAAGCAATAGATATTCCCCAAAATGGCATAACTAGAAACAACATCTGGCTCTGCAAAAAAAAATGCCCTATGCATACCCGAACAGCTGCAGGGCCACCTGTCAGTGTGACCTTGCAGCTGTTACAAAGCTATAATTCCCATATATTAAATATTTTACCAATTTTTGCTTCAAATTTTTTTTCCCTATTTTCCTCCTCTAAAACCTAGGTGTGTCTTATAGTCTGGTGCGTCTTATAGTCCGAAAAATACGGTAAATGTTACCACAATGCATAAAATAAAATCTCAGGTGACTCTGTGAACTGAAAAATAAAATAAATTATAGCTATCGAAAAGTGAAAAATAGAAACACAAAATCAGAAAATCAATGTTGCTTAAAGGGGTTGTCCAGGCAAAAATGGACAACCCTTTTAAAGTTTAAATAAGCTGGGGGCAGTGAAAAAAATTTAAAAAATGTATACTCACCTGTCCCCGGTGTCCTTTCACCCCTCCTGGTTCATCTGCTTTGGCGGGTCTTTTCCGGCATTGTGCTGAAGCCACTGATTGGCCTAAGCAGTCATATAACCGCTGAGGCCTCAGCAGGCCTTAGGAAGCGGACCTGTGATGTCATTACCTGTGACATCACGTGACCACTGTGGCCAATGAGCGGCCGGACAACCCCTTTTAAGGTTTTTTTTTTGCATGAGACCCAAAATATTCCTATAGCGGCATTAGATATATAGAAGATATATACAGTGTGTATGTGTATATATAGATATACACTGTGTTCCAAATTATTATGCAAATAATATTTTCTCATATTTTCCAAAATTACCTATATGAATTGCAGTCATTGTAATTTTCCAGTCATCAACTATTCGAGTATAATTGAAAGGTTTTTGAACAAACTGCCTATGATAACAGTATATTTAAAAAAAAAATAAACACTCAAAATGCATGTTTTAAATTATTATGCACAGCAGAATTTGCAATCTTTTCATTTTTATGAAGAACAAAAAAATGGTCATTGTGAAATTATAAGCATTAGCAGGTTATTACAAACTGAAATCAAACAGTTTTCAAACCAAAACTTTATTCGAGGTGATGTTAAATTTGTACATAGGACCCCTTGTTCGAAAGAAGCTTCTGAACGCTCTTGTCCATTGAATTTGTCAGTTTTTGGATGGTTTCTGCTTCAGTTGTTTTGCATGAGGACAGAATACCCTCCCAGAGCTGTTGCTTAGATGTGAACTGCCTCCCGCCATCATAGACACTCCTTTTGATGATGCTCCAGAGGTTCTCAATGGGGTTGAGGTCAGGGGAGCATGGGGGCCACACCATAAGTTTGTCCCCTTTATGCTCATAGCAGCCAGAGATGTAGATGTGTTATTTGCAGCATGAGACGGTGCATTAGCATGCATGAAAATAATCTTTCTGCGGAATGCATGGTTCTTCTTGAACCATAGCAGGAAGTGCTGTTTGAGAAACTCCACATACATTATGGAGTTCATCTTTACCCCTTCAGGGATCCTAAAGGGGCCGACAATCTCTCTCCCCATGATTCCAGCCCAAAACATTACTCCACCTCCTCCTTGTTGGCGCCGTAGCCGTGTTTGCATGGGGTGTCCATCAACAAGCCATCCTCCACTCCATCCATCTGGACCATCGAGCGTTGCACGGCACTCATCGGTGAACAAAACAGTTTTGAAGTCAGTCTTCATGTATTGTTTGGCACACTGGAGCCGTTTCTGCTTGTGTGCAGTGGATAGAGGAGGTCGACAGGATGGCTTATGCACAGCTGCAAACCTCTGAAGGACCCTGCATCTTGTTGTTCGGGGGGACGTTGGAGGCACCAGCAGCTTCAAAAACTTGTCTGCTGCTATGACAAGGCATTTTTGAAGCTGCTCTTTTAACCTGATGTAATTGCCTGTTGGAAAGAGTCCTCAATTTTCCCTTATCAGCACGCACACGTGTGTGCTGTGAATCAGCTACATATTTCTTGATTGTGTGATGATCACGATGAAGTGTCTTGGCAATGTTGATGCCTTGACCTAAACACTCCACAATTTGTTGCTTCTCAGCAGCCGACACATCCTTTTTCTTTCCCATTTTGGCTGAAAATGTAGGCTGCTTAATAATGTGGGACAGCCTTCTTAAGTAGTCTTGCCTTTAATTGGACACACCTGCCAAACTAATTAGCACAGGTGTCTGCAATTGCTTTCAGTGATATAAAGAGCCCTGACACACATCACCATCAATGAGTTTAACTGACAAACAAAAAAAATTCTTACCTTATCACTCCTAAACACTTTTTGCATAATAATTTGGAACACAGTGTATGTATGTATATAGAGTTTAGACCTGGAGGAGAGACATTCATAGTAATCTGTGGGACATTTTATGGAATGTGTCACAAATATCATTGATGCGATATTTTTCCCAATTGTAATTCCTGTTCCTGTAACCTTGATTATGTGTGTTGGTTTTCATGATCCACGCATAATACAATTCACAATAGTCTGCACTGTTTATTTTAGCTGTGCCCGGTCATTGTAGTTCTTATGCTTCTGAAGCAGTATTGTCTGGTAATATTTGTATTGTACAGTTGAACATATTAGTTTGCAAAATAAATAAAATGCTACAAGGTTTCTGGATTCTGAATCATATCTGTATAGTCAGATTATCACGTAGTAGTGGTAAAGAGCCTGGCGTTCATCAGACATGTGCATTCATACCGCTTATTTAGAATGCAGGCCATGAAGTCTTGAATCACAATTTTGTATAGAGCTAGGCAGCTAAGAATGTCAGTGTAACCTTTAAAACATGGCTCCCTCCCCCTTTCTTTGTCAAAGATAAAATTTCAGAGGTTTCACACTAGACTAGAAATCCATTGCTAAGTTAAAGCAATGTAAGTGTTTCAAGGTCTAAAACAGTAAATGAAACTGAAGGTTCTTATTGACAGTGTTTAGATGTAGACCTGCTGCAGTACCTGGGATCATATAATAGGTATGGTGGAAAACAGGGCATCCTAATATATTTTTTGTCAAAATGTGTCATGTAGAAAGTTGGGTTTATTGCCCTTGCCAATCCCACTTAAAAAAAAAAAAAAAAAAAAAAAAGCGGCATTATTGGTAGAAAATCGCACAGAAGGTGCAGCATTTTGATACCAGGAAACGTAAAGAGATGAGTAAATTCTCCCACTTGTCTATCATTTTAAGTATATTAAACAGAATTTCCATTTCACCAGTCAAATCATATTTACAGCAGAGATCTCTTCATGTCTTGGACCTTGTAGCCAGCTGCTGGTGCCTGTAGTGGTTGTTGCCCCTATAGACCACGTGGCAGTATGCCCTACAAGCTATTAGTTTTCAAAAATCTTACATTAAAATAATTTATTGACAGCAAAGTGGCTCAGCTCTGAGGTCTTAGGTTTTGAATATGACCAAAAACAACACCTACGTTAAAAGGTTTTTCCCATATCTGCAAATCATGGCCAAGGCGGGAAGAACTGGCTACAAGTCCTGATGACCAGGGTGGGAAGTGAGTAGACAAGCTAGCAGTTCTGCCCTATTGTGACTCTCTATCTCCAATAGAAGTGAATGAGAGCTATGGAAACAGTGGAGCTAGGCTGTGCTATTTTTTTGTAACTCCCATAAAGTTAAATGGGAGCTATGAAACCAGCATAGAGCAGCACCACTAGCCTGCTTTTCTAAGTCCTTCCTTGATTTGCCTAGATGGGAGTATCCTTTTAAGGCCTTATTCATACGCCATTGTTATAGTCAGCGTATTGTATTAGTATTTGTATGCCAGACCCAGAAGCAGAGTAAAAAAACAGATGGGGTGCAAACTTTTACATTATACCTTTTATCTCTATGTAGTCTTCAATTCTGGTTTTTGCTTTCAAACACTGACCAAAACACGGATGTGTGAATAAGGCCTTAGTTTGCATGGACTCCCTGTGTATGTACATGTTTCTTTCCACACTCCAAAAACGTACTGATGGGTCAATTGACTTTTTTATGAAATCGGTCAGAGATAGGGAAATTGTGAGCCCCATGGGAGGAAGAGACTGATGTGTACGATAACAATCTATTTATAGCGCTGCAGAATTTGTCAGTGCTATATAAGTAACAGGAAATAAATGGCAAACCCTTTTAATGTCTTAACCTTTTCAGGACACAGCCTAAAAGTGCCTTCGTGACCAGGCCTCATTTTTCAAATCTGACGTGTCACTTTATATGGCAATAACTTTGAGACGATTTAACTTACATAAGTGATTTTGAGAGTGTTTTTTCGTGACACATTGTACTTCATGTTAGTGGTAAATATTGATCAATATTTTTATATTTACTTATAAAAAAAATAGGAAATTTGATGGAAATTTGGAGAAAATCGCAATTTTCAAAATGTGAAATGCTCTGCTTTTCAAACACATAGTCATATCACAATAATACATTAATAAATATTATCTACCATATCTCTGCTTTATATCGGCATCATCTTTTAATCGTCCGTTCATTTATTTTGGATGTTAGAAGGCTTACAAGTGTAACAGCGATTTTCCAGATTTACAAGAAAATTTCCCAAACTAATTTTTTAGGGACCACTTCTGTTCTGAAGGGAATTATGAAGGCCTATATATTAGAAACCCCCCATAAATCACCCCATTTTCAAAACTGCACCCCTCAAATAATTCAAAACAGCATTTGGGAAGTTTGTTAACCCCTTAAGGATTTCACAGAAATTAAAACAATATGGAGGTGAAATTTAGACATTTCTTTTTTTTTTTCAGTGACACATTCATTTAGCCCTAAAATTAACACCTTCACAAAGGGTTAAAGGAAAAATGCATCTCTCAGTTTGTTATGCAATTTCTCCCGAGCACAGAAATACCCCACATGTGGGTGTAAACTGATGTTTGGGCACACGGCAGCGTACGGAAGGGAAGGAGCGACAATGGGCATTTGAAAAGCAGATTTTGCCGGAATAGTTTTTGGTGCCATGTCGCATTTGCAGAGCCTCTAAAGCACCAGTACAAAGGAAACCCCCCAAAAGTGACCCCATTTTGGAAACTACACCCTTCACAAAATTTATCATGGGGTATAGTGAGCATTTTGACCCAACAGCCTTTTCACAGATTTTATTAACATTGGAATGTGTAAATGAAAAATTACTAGAATGTCACTTTTTCCCCAAATTTTTCATTTTCACAAGGGGTTAAAGGAGAAAAAGCACCCCACAGTTTGTTAAAAAATTGTTCATGAACGTGGCAATACCCCATATGTGATCATAATCTGCTGTATGGGTACATGGTGGGGCTTGGAATGGAAAGAGCGCTATTTGGCTTTTGGAGGGCAGATTTTGCTGGAATAGTTTTCAGGTGCCATGTCGCATTTGCAGAGCCCCTAAAGTACCAATACAATGGAAACCTTCAAAAGTAACCCCGTTTTGGAAACTATACCCCTCACAGAACATATAAAGGGATATAATGAGCAGTTTGACTCTACAGCTTTTTCACAGATTTTATTAACATCGGGACGTGAAAATGAAAAATTAGTTTTTTTTCTAATAAACTGTCAATTTAGTCCAAACATTTTTATTTTTACAAGAGGATAAAGGAGAAAAAGCTCCCCAAGGTTTGTTACACAATTTCTCCTGGACACGGCAATACCCCATATGTGGTCATAATCTGCTGTATGGGTACATGGTGGGGCTCGGAATGGAAAGAGCGCTATTTGGTTTTTGGAGGGAAGATTTTGCTGGATTAGATTTTGGGTGCCATGTCGCATTAGCAGAGCCCCTAAAGTTCCAATACAATGGAAACCTTCAAAAGTGACCCCATTTTGGAAACTACACCCCTCACAGAACATATCAAGGGATATAATGAACAGTTTGACTCTACAGCTTTTTCACAGATTTTATTAACATCGGGACGTGAAAATGAAAAATTAGTTTTTTTTCAATAAACCGTCAATTTAGTCCAATTTTTTTTATTTTTACAAGAGGGTAAAGGAGAAAAAAGCTCCCCAAGGTTTGTTACACAATTTCTCCTGAACATGGGAATACCCCATATGTGGTTATAATGTGCTGCATGGGTGCATGGTGATGCTCGGAATGGAAAGAGCGCTATTTAGTTTTGGAGGGCAGATGTGGCTGGAATAGTTTTCAGATGCCATGTCGCATTTCCAGAGCCCCTAAAGTACCAATACAATGGAAACCCCCAAAAAGTGACTCCATTTTAGAAACTATACCCCTCAAGGAATTTATCAAGGAGTATTATAATTTTGACCCTAAGAGTGCTTCCTGAAAATTAATGTACAAAGTGAAAGTTTTAATTTTTAAAGAAATATGCCACGTCAGTGCCCAATACGTTGCACCCACTTTGTGTCATCAGAGACACGCACTCCTAAAACTATTAACTGGGCTATCCCAAGTAGAAAGAAGTTGTATATGTAGGTGTAAACTGCTGTTTGGTTACACAGCAGGGCTCAGAAGGGATGGAGCAGTGCGCTTTTTAGCTTTTGGAGTACAGATTTGGAGGGATTTTCTGGATGCCATGTTGTTTTTGCAGAGCCCTGGTGGTGCCAGTAAATTGGAATTCCCCAAGAAGTGACCCCATTTTGTAGGGGCAATTTTAGAGTCTCTATAAATGTGACATGGCGTCCAAAAATCAACAAACTAAATCAGCGGTCCAAAAGCACATAGCGCTCCTTCTTATCTGCACCCTCCTGTGTGCCCAAGCGGCAGTTTATGCCCACATGTATGACACTGGTGTACCCAGGATAACGTACTTAATGTCATATGCGGGTATAAATTGATGTTTGGGCACAGAAGGGAAGGAGCGCTATTTTGGTTTTTGGAGCACAGTTTGGTTTTTCAATGTCATGCCACTATTGCAGAGCCCCTGAATTGGCAGTAAAGTAGAACCCACTGAAATGTGACCCCCACTTTGGAAAGTACACCCCTGAAGGGATTTATCAAGTGGGGTAACGAGCATTTTTAAACTTTGAGTGTTGCATTAATTTCATTTCCAGAAATGAATGCGCAGCTGATAATGAAAAGTGAAAATTGCAATTTTTCCATAGATACGCCATTTCTATATGTTGTACCCAACTTGTGTCACCAGAGACACAACCTCCAAAAACTGTTAAGCGGGTATTCTGGGCACAACAGCTTTTGGAGAATTAGTCTCTGATACAAGCCGGGCACAACGTATTACGCACTGAAATGATGTATTCCTGGAAAAGGTGTCATTTTCATCTTCCACCATCAGCTGTGTATTCATTTCTGGAAAATTAATTAAGGCAACACTTGGGGGTTAAAAATTCTCACTGTACCCCTGGATAAATTCCTCCAGGGGTGTAGTTTCCAAAATGGGGTGACGTATCAGGGGATTCCACTTTACTGGCATTCCAGGAGCTCTGAAAAAGTGTCATGGTGTCCAAAAACCAAAGCGTCTAAGTCTGTGCTCCAAAAACCAAAATAGTGCTCCTTCCCTTCTGTGCCCGGCTGTGCCCAAACAGCCATTTATACTCACATATGACATTAAGTACGTTACGCTGGGTACACCAGTGTCATACATGTGGGTATAATCTGCAGTTTGGGCACACAGCAGGGCAGAGAAGGGAAGGAGCGCTATGTGGCTTTTGGAGTGCACATTTAGATGTTTGGTATCTGGACGCCATGTCATGTTTTCAGAGCCTCTAAGGTACCAGAAAAGTGGAATCCCCTAGGGAATGACCCCATTTTAAAAACTGCACTCCTCAAAGAACTTATCAAGGGGTGGAGTGAGCATTAGTATCCCAGACGTGACTGCACAGCAGATGAAGAGTGAATATGGAAGCTGTGCGGAGTACATGGGGAACACGAAATTTACTACTACTATATCCCCAGTAGCTTGTATGATTGGGGGAGGGGTCACTCTGGGGGTCAGTTCTGGTTTATTTTCCCTCGTAAGCTCTAAATCTGGGGTGTCCCCTGATATACTCTCGCACAGCTTATACATTTCCTTCCTGCTGCAGCCAGTTGTGTTCTAATGATTTGGCGATTTTTGGGGTTTTTGTCTTCACATTGTTTTACCTATTAATTTTTTTCCACACAGTGTACAACATAAGTAACCTGTGACCTTTATTCTTTGGGTCGGTACGATTACAGCAATACCTCATTTATATTGTTTTTTTATGCGTTACTAGTTTTGCAGAACAAAAATCCATTTGGGGAAGGAAATCAATTATCTTTGCATTGCCATCTTCTGAGATGCGTAACATTTTTATTTTTCGGTTGACAGAGATAGTTGAGGGCTTATTTTTTGCGGGACAACATGTGCTTTTTATTGGTGCTGTTTTGGGGTATATGTGACTTTTCGATCACTTTTTATAGCATATTTTGTAGGGTGAGATGGCGAAAAATCATTACTTACGGCGGATTTTTTTCGGGTTTTTTTTTTCCGACGTTCACCATGTAGGTTAAATAATGTTTCAGTTTTATTGTACAGGTTATTACGGACGTGGCGATACCAAATATGTATTGTTTTTTTATTAATTTTTAGGTTTTTGTTTTATATAACTCATTTGATATAGGAAAAGGGAATTTTGGGGCTTTATTCATTTATTTATTTCACAAACTTTATTACATTTCTTTTGCACTTTTTTTTTTTACATTTCTTTATTTGTCCTACAAGGACACCTGAACCAGGGATCGCTGGTTCAGTATTATAGACTGCAATACACGTGTATTGCAGTCTGTAGGGGAAGTCAGCACTATGTAGACGCATAGCCTGACTTTTTCACTTCCCGGCAGGATCAACCAGGTACTGGGGGCACCGAGCAGCCTGGGGTCACTGGCCAGACCCCGGGCTGCAGAAGACACATATGGGCACCCCCCCGATCTCGCCGCGGGGGGTGAGGGGGGGTTCATTTGGCATCACGGAATAAAACGTCCGATCAGAGCACAGGTCCGACCGTAGGATACGGAGCAGGGTGTTAGCTGTCAGATAGAGCTAACACCCGCTCCCGATGCCGCCCGCGGACGGGCGGGCAGCTAATATCAGGGAAAGTTTGTTACTGCAACAAACTTTCCCTGATATGGCGGTTACATGATCAGGACCTGAACCTATCAGGTCCTGATCATGTCTCCGTGGACATCAGCAGCTATTATTGCTGTGTTCACGGAGTTTCTGACCCTTGGGGAGACCCGATCCCCAATTTAGCAGGGTCAGTTTATAAACGTCGGTGCTGCACAAAGCCCAGCAAGCGCCGACGTTTATATACAGTGGGTGGTCCTGAAAAGGTTAATGTAGGTTAAATGTACCCGCTTTCTGAATTCCTCCTAAGGCCTTATTCACATGAAGGTGAAAAATGGCTGTGACGCTTAGGCATTTTAGAACACTTTGGGGGTCCACTTTCAGAAGAGTGTTGAGGTTGGCGCAAAATCATCACTTTCTACTATTTTAGCCATAAGTGGCATTAAATAGTCAAAAATTGCTGATTTGTAATTATTGTATACACAAAAACTTGTGTATGTAAAATGAGTTCCTCTATTTATTGCAGTGGAGCTATTCACACGTTTGTTTTTTTTGATGGCCTGTTTTGATGGAAAGTCAAAAATTAGACATGACCTATTTATGTCCGTTTTCATGATCTTTCAATAGACTCAAGTCTATTGCTGCCTCATGGATGCAAAACAGCTATGAAAGTCGGACTAAACAGACGGTTTAGTACGTTTTCCATGGCCGTTTTTATTAACATTTCTCTTTAATGTAGCCTAACTGAATATAAGCAAGCTAGACAGTAATAAGACATTGTAAACATTTACCCAGTAAGCTTGTACCACCTTCTTGAATAAAATTGCTAGTGCTTGTGAAAAATTGAACATGACAACCATAGTTAACTATGTAACTCCTGAAAGATGTTTTAGGGAATCAGTGTTTCCATAAGTGCTTTTTCTGGTGTCATCTAGGCTGTGTGCGTGCTTGAAACCATGTGGTAATATATACCGGTATGTATTGGATATTCTAGTTGTGTTCACCATGACCACTCTACTCAATTGAGTATTGAATTCATCAGCTGTAATGAGCTCTGTATAGTCATGGATGGAATGCCAGAGGCCCTGCAAGGAGGAATATAGGATGTGAGCCAGGCAGTTTAGATGAGGTAAAGTTATGGGGGGGTGGCTGCGTAGAGTGACTTTAGTAATGGAAAGCCATAGATGAATACTTTTATACCATGAAAGCAAATGTTTGTAGAGAACATGCATAGACTCCGTGTGTGCTGTGACTTGGCGTTTTATCATCACTTGTCACCTAGTTGGCAGAGTCATATCCTGTGAAAGTGACTGGTAATTACTCATTTGGCAAGTCATTGGTGATGCTTCACACTGCTGTGTGACTCTGTAAACGCTCTTGGGAGTTACTGTTGAAACTACATTACTTTTCTGTGTACAGTACTAACCACCAAATTTATTTTCCTCATCTCTGGGTTTATAGTTTAGAAAAGGATATCAGTGAGAAAAATACACAGACATTATAAATGCTTTTAAATAATAAGAAAAAAAAATCCAATAAGCAAAATTCTTCTTGCCTCTTTTCTTAACCTAGTTCCAAATCTCCCGTATGTTCCTGTCTGATATGTTCAATAACCTAGGGTACCCCATCTCCAGTTGTAACAGATTTAAAGTGTTCTCTAAGCCTTTTATACAAACATCTGATTAATTTGCCAATATAAAATTACCCACATGGCAAGAGGCAAGGTGGATTTCGTGGGCAAATGCCCTTGGACAGCTGGGTCTAAGTGAAAAAATTGATATGTCAGCTTTTCTCTAATTTTAGTCCAGGTACTATATTCCTGATTTGTATATATGTGTTTTTAATGTGTATTATATGCCATGCGCAGCCTCCTGTTGTGGATATATTCTTAAATCTAGCAGAGAATGGTTTCCTTTGCATGATTGCTATATTGTACTTAACCTCATGAGAAATTTGAGGAAGCGTTCCCAATTGCCACGCAGCGAAACTTCACTGGCCTGTGTGACCAATGGGGTGAGAGCCTGAGAACAAGGATTACATTAGTGAGGGTGTGTTTGAGATATCGCAGATCTCGCAATATCTGAATACCCATAGTGTCATTTGATGTCACATCTGCAGCTGCAATAGGAAGCTGCTTTAAGGAGATGCCGGTGAGAAAGTTTAAAGTGCAGATGCACAGTACAATATGTTCATGAGGAAGTGCATGTAACAAGAAACATTGCTATCTTATTGGTATCCATGTGCATTTCTGTCATCACACTGTACAACTATGGACACTTAGAAGCCATGTGTTATGAACAGTACTGGTACCATGTACTCTCAACCCCCTCATTTTAAAAGTGCTGGAATAAAGGGCTGTTCTTATTTGGTGAGTGCTACAGTACTTTTTTCTATTCTGTTGCTTTTAAATAATGTGTGACCTCAGTTCCAGTTTCTGCCCTCCAAATGAGAACACTTGCACCCAGTGAATGTTTTCAAAGTAAGGTCCTCCCATACGGGTGTACTGCCACATGGCATATTATAGCACTTTTCGGGCCACAAAATAACACAGCTAGATTATATCTTTGCATTAATTGATATAGCACCAGGATATCCCACAGTGCTGCACAAAGATTGGCATCACTTGCCTCGTTACCTATCATCATTTGGGCTACAGTGTGCTTTTGGGGTGTGAAAAGCAACCAAAGTACTTAGAGGCAACCTGCGCATATATAGGAGAACATACAAACTCCGTGCAGATGTTGCCCTTGGTTGGATTCAATCCCAGGACTCCAGTGTTGCAAAGCAGCATTTCTAACCACCCACCCACTGTCCCACATTATTGTGTGATCCTACTATACAAAACTCACTATAAGAATTTCAATATAGTTATCATATTGTAGCACCAAAAGGGTATCTACACAGGAATGCCATAGGAAACACCACAATGGCACTTTTGGTATAGTTTGATATAGCCCCATATTCCTTAGCCCACTGCAAGGCTTTGATAACTATGAAGATGGTCAAATCATATTTCCTTGTGTTAAAGTTGCAGTATTGGGGCTGCTACAGGATCTCAGAGCCAGTGGGGTCCACCTCCATTTAGAGGTGCAGTTATGATGACTGGATGATGAAGTGGTGAACAGGAACAGTAGAGATAAGGAAAAGACCCCAGGGTAGAATGGAGATTAAAAAAATGACTATGGTGTCCTGACCTCACTTGTTCATTCAGGTGATTGTTAGAAAGTGGGATCCAAGGCTTGTTCCTCTGCATTCTGTTTCTCTGGCTAGGTTACGGTTTGTGTTCTTTAGAATGTAGACAGATTACTGTAACTGATAAATATATCATTTGTCTATATATACTTGTATAATAATAATGTGTAAATTGCCTCTACCAGGGAAAAGAAAGTATCTCAGATTATAGAAGGAGTTGGGACACTTCAGTGTTTTATGGGATTCTAATCAGTCATGCTGTTTATGCATGATGTGACTTTAATAGCACAACCATTAATGATTTCCAGCAATTACATTCAGCACTCCTCCCCATTTCCATGTGGCTTAATGGAAAAAAGAGGGGTTATTAGTTAAAAATTGGGCACTGCCATCTGTTCCTGGGCAGTCATACGGTCTTTTGAGTGGTGTGCATTTGTTTACTGATCCACAATAGTACATCTCTGGCCATTAGAGATGTCATTAACCTTTTAGTCATCATGTTTTACCTGGAAGCAGTTGTTATATCAGCCACTTTATTTGCAGATATCTCAAGTACCTTAGAGCTGTCGCTTCACATTAAGCGTTTTCTGGTAAGCCCTATTTTTTTCCATTGTCTCTCCCCTATTAACATGACAGCGAGTCAACTGTGAAATACAAAAATGCAATTTATTAAGCCATATAAACTGGAAAAAATGCTATGTTAATGTATATTAAAGGGGATGTCCTGCAGGTAAAATTTGTCTCACAAAGGATTAAAAAAAAATAAAAGAAGCAATGCTTCCCTGACCAATAGCCAGCCGCACCTGTTTCATCAGTGCCTGGGTCCATCAATATTCCTGGTCCTACTCGGGACACAGGAAATAGTCCACGGCTCTGTCGTCTTTGTGTGTGTTTGCTTTTTTAGCAACTCTTGTCTGTTTTTTTGGTCCTCTAAAAGACCAGAACAATGGACGCCATGTTGCAGATTTGAACGTACCCTCACCTGTTTTTATAAATTCAGGTTGATGATAATAATACATTTTATTTATATAGCACCAACATATTCCGCAGCACTGTACAATTTGTAGGGTTCAAGTACAGACAAAAAAGATACAATACAAAGAAATAGTCCATTCACACAATGGGACTGAGGGCTCTGCTCGCAAGAGCTTACAATCTATGAGGTAGAGGGGGTGACACATGAGGTAGCAGGGGTGGCATCGGAGGTAGCATTGTTTATACAATGGTCAGAAAATTTTGTAATATAGGTTACTGTCATTACACATATATAAAGCTGTATGAGCCGTCACCAGTCGTGTCCTTAACGTGCAGATGGTGCCTGGACATATAAAGTTAGTCTGATACAGCATCATATCCTGTGAGGTTGATCAAATTTGCCAGTTATTCCAGAGGGTCCAGTGGTCTCCTAGTAAAGCAGCCAATCTCCTACACTGTTGAACATCTGTCTGGTGAGACTGGTCAGCCAAGGAGCACTCTTGCTGGAGAAATAAGACTTCCCTGGGAGTAAGTGACTTGCAGGTATATATATGAACACGTACATGTCACTTATTGACAGATGCAAAAGAGAGTAGTAGATATAGAGGACTTAATGTCTGTAGATTATTATCGAGGTTTGGGGCTACACAGCAACTTAGTTTAAGAGGCGTTTTATGAAGTTGTGCTTTAAACCTTGGTGGAGATTTACTAAGCAAAATGTGCCAGAATTCTGGTGGAATTTTTGCCAAAACTTATCGAGTATTCTAGACACTTTTTACAACTTGTGACATTGTGCGCCAAAAAAATGCTCCACAGTGTCAGTGCACATTTTGATTTAGTCAAGTAATAAGTGGTGTAATGTTAGACTAGACAGTCTAATAAAATTACAGGTTTATAAAACCACATTAGACACTTTGATAAGTCTCATCAACCTGCACATAGCCATGACTGTGGAAGGCCTGCCCACAGTTGATGATGTGGTGGTTAATGGTTCATGGAGACTGGTATACATGACTTAAAGAGGACCTTTCGCGTCCTCATGTATATGCGGTTTTACATACCGCTAGAAAGCTGACATCGCACTGAATTCAGCACACTGTCGGCTTTCCCGTTATGTGCCCCGGGGCTGGAGATATCAGGGGTCTAAATTTCACCTTTCACTGTCAGAAGGGCGTTCCTGACAGTCTAGCTGCGCTGTGAGGAACGCCCTCCATGACAGTACTAGTCCATAGACTTGTACTGGGGGGGGCGTTCCTTACAGCGCCATCTGCCAGTACTCGGAACGCCCCCTCTGACAGTACACGGCTATGGATGAGGACAGAGAGAGGAGAGGGGGCGTTCCTTACCGCCCAGTGATGGCACTGAGCTGTGAGGAACGCCCCCTCAGTACAGTGCTATGGAGGAATACTGTCAGGGAGGGCGTTCCTCACAGCACAGCTAGACTGTCAGGAACGCCCTTCTGACAGTGAACGGTGAAATTTAGACCCCCGATATCTCCAGCCCCAGGGCACATACCGGGAAAGCCGACAGTGCGCTGAATTCAGCTCGCTTTCAGCTTTCTAGCGGTATGTAAAACCGCATATACATGAGGACGTGAAAGGTCCTCTTTAAGCAGAAGTTAATGGAACTAAATGATGTATCACTGGACAAGTACATTTTCAGTAATCTAATTTAGTTGGAAACTTGTTTAGTTTTGCCCAGTAGGGGGATTTGTATTGGGGTTTTGGGTCCTGGAGTAACCACTTAATTATAATGCAACCCTTTTCATGCAACTTATGTTCATGTGTAAATAATTATACAGTACAATCTCAGTAGAAGAATAAGAGTATATTCACACTTTGCAGTTTTTCATTTGGCTACAGTTTTTACAGGTGAAGCACATTTATTTTAACATGTTTCACCTGTAAAAAAACAAAAAAAAACAACAATATTTAAAAACGCGTATGGTTTCTCCATTTCTTAACTGCATTTAAGTGCACAGTGTCAATATAACCTAAAGTTGCATATACAGTGCCTTGCAAAAGTATTCATACCCCTTGAACTTTTTCACATTTTGTCACCTTACAACCACAAACTTAAATGTATTTTATTGAGATTTTAAGTGATAGATAATTGTGAAGTGGAAGGAAAATGATACATGGTTTTCAAAATTTTAATCAAATAAAAACCTGAAAAGTGTAACGTGCAAAAGTATTCAGCCCCCCTTTATCAATACTTTGTACAGCCACCTTTTGCTGCAATTACAGCTGCAAGTCTTTTGAGGTATGTCTCTACCAGATTTGCACATCTAGAGACTGAGATTTTTGCCCATTCTTCTTTGCAAAATAGCTCAAGCTCAGCCAGATTGGATGGAGAGCGTCTGTGAACAGCAATTTTCATGTCTTGCCACAGATGCACAATGGGATTTAGGTCTGGACTTTGACTGGGCCATTCTAACACATGAATATTCTTTGATCTAAACCATTCCACTGTAGCTCTGGCTGTATGTTTAGGATCATTGTCTTCTTGGAAGGTGAATCTCCTTCCCAGTCTCAAGTCTTTTGCAGCCTCCGACAGGTTTTCTTCCAGGATTGCCTTGTATTTAGCTCCATCCATCTTCTCATCAACTCTGAGCAGTTTCCCTGTCCCTACTGAAGAAAAGCCTCTCCACAGCATGATGCTACCACCACCATGTTTCACAGTGGGGATGGTGTTTTCAGAGTGATGAGCAGTGTTACTTTTCTGCCACACATAGCCCTTTGCATTTAAGCCAAAAAGTTCAACTTTGGACTCATCTGACCAGAGCACCTTCTTCCACATGTTTACTGTGTCCCCTATATGGCTTGTGGCAAACTGCAAACGGCACTTCTTATGTCTTTCTTTCAACAATGGTTTTCTTCTTGCCACTCTTCCATAAAGGCCAGATTTGTAGAGTGCACGACTTATAGTTGTCCTGTGGACAGATTCTCCCACCTGAGCTGTGGATTTCTGCAGCTCCTCCAGAGTGACCATGGGCATCTTGGCTGCTTCTCTGACCAGTGTTCTCCTTGCTTGATCTGTCAGTTTAGATGGACGGTCATGTCTTGGTAGGTTATAATAATACTTTTCCATTTTTGGCTGATGGATTGAACAGTACTTCTTGGGATGCTCAAAGCTTGGGATATGTTTTTATAATCTAACCCTGCTTTAAACTTCTCCACAACTTTATCTCTGACCTTTCTGGTGGGTTCCTTGGTCTTCGTGATGCTGTTTGTTCACTAGTGTTCTCTAACAAACCACTGAGGCCTTCACAGAACAGGTGTATTTATACTGGGACTAAATTAAACACAGCTGAACTCTGTTGATTAAGTAAGTGACTTCTGAAGGCAATTGATTGCGCTAAATTTTATTTAGGGGTATCAGAGTACAGGGGGCTGAATACTTTTGCATGTCACACTTTTCAGATTTTTGTTTGATTTAAAATTTTGAAAATTCCTAAATCCCATTGTGCATCTGTGGCAAGACATGAAAATTGCTGTTCACAGACGCACTCCATCCAATGTGGCTGAGCTTGAGCTATTTTGCAATGAAGAATGGGCAAAAATCTCAGTCTCTAGATGTGCAAATCTGGTAGAGACATACCTCAAAAGACTTGCAGCTGTAATTGCAGCAAAAGGTGGCTGTACAAAGTATTGATAAAGGGGGGATGAATACTTTTGCACGTTACACTTCTCAGGTTTTTATTTGATTAAAATTTTGAAAACCATATATCATTTTCCTTCCACTTCACAATTATCTGCTACTTTGTGTTGGTCTACCACTTAAAATCTCAATAAAATACATTTAAGTTTGTGGTTGTAAGGTGACACAATGTGAAAAAGTTCAAGGGGTATGAATACTTTTGCAAGGCACTAACTGTCACATGCCACAGTATAATGTGGTTTGTACATCATTGGCTGCAGTCACATGTACTATGGGCACATTATATAATGTATATTATTAATGTAACATAGTGATTCCTTATAGCATATCAGCATCTTGAATGTCACAAATTTTCTGTGCACATTTAGGCCTCCTACACACAACCATGCAGTGGACAATTCACTAAAAATGACATGGATGACACACGGATTGGTAACCCTGTGTCATCTATGGTTTTCACCGACCCATACGTTGAAAATGAATTGACATAGCCGCAAACACTGACCTGCTCCATATTTTGACGCTCTTCAATTCAGCCAGAACACACAGCCGCAGAAATATGTCTGTGTGTATGGGCCCATTGAAATGTATAGGTTCGTACTTATTTCCACAATTGTAAATAAAATGCATGGTTGTGTGCATAAGGCCTTAGACTGTCTTGCTAATGTATGCGACGTGTTATTCTCTACATATGAATGTATGTACAGACATAAATTTTGTACTTAAAAATATAGCTAAAAGAGGTTGTCTGGGCAAAAATGTTGTGTGTGGTGTGTTTTTTTTTTTTTTTAAATAGGCTGGAAAGGTGAAAAAAATAAATAAATAAAAAAATAACCGTACTCGCCTGTTCCCGGTGCTTCGGTATCCTCCCAGCGCAATCCAGTCCCTGCTGCTCATCTGTCTTCTAGAAGTGAAGGTCCTCACCAGCCGTGACGTCGCAGGTCCATTCCGCTGAAGCCAGTGATTGGCCTCAGCAGTCACGTGTGGAGAGGACTTCCGCCAGAAGACAACAGACCAGCAGGACCGGACTGCGCTGGGGACAGGCGAGTATGAGATTTATATATATTTTATTTACCTATTTTATTTTTATTTTTTTCCTCCCCTGGCCTATTTAAAAAAATAAAAAAAATAACATTTTTGCCCGGATAACCTCTTTAAGCCTGCATGTAAGACCCCTGCTGCATCTTGTATAGTTTTTGCTTTGTTCATTTGGAGTAAATGATTTCTTAATTTAAAGCCTAAAATGAAAATCCTATTGCAATATAAAACTTCCTCCTTCTTGAGAAGCATGTAGGGCTAGTGTTCCACAGTGAACACAAGGGGTTTACCTACTTTGTGTGTCCTGTAATGTTGGTAAAGGTGGCAGTAAATGGAGAGATTTAAGACTTTGTTCATAGCTGTGCTTCACATGACGTTCCCTCTGCTCTCAGCACATGTACAATATTCTTAATCCATTAAAAGCCATCTCAATTCAGGCTAGTTTCCTACTCCCTTCATTAGCGGCAATGCCGTTGACCTCTTTGGTAGCAGTGCTACTCAGGTGTTGCTTGCTAAACAGCTGACATTTTCATACGTCTTTTATGTTTCAATCCATGAATAAATCATTGTGCTTCTGTAGTTCTTCTCTGATCTTCGTGTCAAAATCTGGTGTTTGCTAATGTAGCATTAACAGTTTCACTGCCAACCATTACAATATTATCTACTGCGGTTGGTTTTACTTAGTGCGTAGATATGTAGTATAACTCTGAAGCCTGCTGGACTTTTGTACTGCATATGTAAGTCCCAATAACTATTGAAAGGGTACTTGCTCCGATGAAACATAGAGCAGCCTCACTGATACTGAAAGATGCAACCTGGCCACCAAGGAGATGAGTTTGAACTGTATGTGATGTGTATGCATGATAACAGTAGAATTCAGCAACTAGTTGTATTTATTCATCCAACATATTCCACAGCACTGTACACCATTACTTGCATCAGTTCATGTCCTCAATAGAGCTCAGTCTCCTTTCTTTATTTAAGACACATACACACGCTAGGGCTAATTTCCTAAGAAGTAAATTACCCTATGGGTATGTTTTCTGGAGTTTGAGAGGAAATGTCACCCATGAAAAACATAAGAAAACATTGATTACTATACATGTAAATGTTGCTCTTGGTTGGATTTAGACCCAAGATCCCATCACGGCAGAGCAACAGTGCCAACCATTGAGCCACTATGTAGTCCCACCTGCTGAGATTCCCTACCTAGTGGTGGACAGGATACTACATTGTGTGCATTTTTAAAAGATTAGGGGACACATAACATCTACTGCATTCTTAGTTATAGTACTATTAAAGGGGGAAGGGCATTATCATTATGAACAAAAAAAAAAAACATATTGAATACGTATCTGTAAAGAAATCACACAGAAATAAACTTTACAAAAGAAATCTATAAAATTGATTTGTAAAACGATATAATGTAGTAGTTTGGTGTCCAAGTGCTCTTGTGTACATGCAGCATTTTTCAAATTTACAAAGTTTAGTAATTTTATAAAAATAAGTAAATAACGGTTTGAATCCCAACAAGGAAAGGGCTGGATGGATTGACTGGCATGAGGAGGATGAGGGAAAGGATTGGACGTGGTTACATTTGCCTAATCTTTTCCCAGAGAAGATGAGCTACCACCAGAAGTGACTGGCAGCAACTTATACCCCTCTCTGGATTGAGAACATATGTATGCTTGACTTAACTGAATATGCACATGTGGAGGGGGGTCAGGAGAAATAGATGTCAACCTGACTGCTATTGAAAGTGTATTGGCACCTTTAACCCTTTCCATGCCACCCACGTATTTATACGTCCTCCTAGGGTGGCACTTTTGTAGCCGAGGATGTATCTATTACGTCCTTACTACTAATGCCTCAAGATTGGTTAGGGCTATGAAGATGTTCTTGGATTCATTTTATAGAAGAGAATCTCATCTTTAAAATATCGTGATAACCCTTACAGATCCAGAGTGATTCGCTGATCTCAGCGCTAAAAGAGTTGCACCAAACACTTATACAACATACACAAAGTCATCAATAAAGTTGACATTTGCCATGTCCATACCTGATCTTTCTAGAGTAAAATACGCTAAAATAGCAATAACGATTATCACTAGAGATGAACGTATATTTTTCTACAATTTTTATAGGGGGATAGAAAATTTATATTCTTATGTAAGCTCCTATTTAATTTGCATGCACAAAATTGTTTGTCGCATTTCTGCCATTTTGGCGTTTCTTTAACACCTGTAAAATAAATAAATATATATATATATATACAGTACAGACCAAAAGTTTGGACACACAGTCTCATTCCAAGAGTTTTCTGTATTTTCATGACTATAAAAATTGTAGCTTCACACTGAAGGCATCAAAACTATGAATTAACACATGTGGAATTATATACTTAACAAAAAAGTGTGAAACAACTGAAAATATGTCTTATATTCTAGGTTCTTCAAAGTAGCCACCTTTTGCTTTGATTACTGCTTTGCACACTCTTGGCATTCTCTTGATGAGCTTCAAGAGGTAGTCACTTGAAATGGTCTTCCAACAGTCTTGAAGGAGTTCCCAGAGATGCTTAGCACTTGTTGGCCCTTTTGCCTTCACTCTGCAGTCCTGCTCACCCCACACCATCTCGATTGGGTTCAGGTCTGGTGACTGTGGAGGCCAGGTCATCTGGCGTAGCACCCCATCACTCTCCTTCTTGGTCATATAGCCCTTACACAGTCTGGAGGTGTGTTTGGGGTCATTGTCCTGTTGAAAAATAAATGATGGTCCAACTAAACGCAAACCGGATGGAATAGCATGCCGCTGCAAGATGCTGTGGTAACCATGCTGGTTCAGTATTCCTTCAATTTTGAATAAATCACCAACAGTGTCACCAGCAAAGCAACCCCACACCATCACACCTCCTCCTCCATGCTTCACAGTGGGAACCAGGCATGTAGAGTCCATTCGTTCACCTTTTCTGCGTCGCACAAAGACACGGTGGTTGGAACCAAAGATCTCAAATTTGGACTCATCAGACCAAAGCACAGCTTTCCACAGGTCTAATGTCCATTCCTTGTGTTCTTTAGCCCAAACAAGTCTCTTCTGCTTGTTGCCTGTCCTTAGCAGTGGTTTCCTAGCAGCTATTTTACCATGAAGGCCTGCTGCACACAGTCTCCTCTTAACAGCTGTTGTAGAGATGTGTCTGCTGCTAGAACTCTGTGTGGCATTGACCTGGTCTCTAATCTGAGCTGCTGTTAACCTGCGATTTCTGAGGCTGGTGACTCGGATGAACTTATCGTCCACAGCAGAGGTGACTCTTGGTCTTCCTTTCCTGGGGCGGTCCTCATGTGAGCCAGTTTCTTTGTAGCGCTTGATGGTTTTGGCCACTGCACTTGGGGACACTTTCAAAGTTTTCCCAATTTTTCGGACTGACTGACCTTCATTTCTTAAAGTAATGATGGCCACTCGTTTTTCTTTACTTAGCTGCTTTTTTCTTGCCATAATACAATTTCTAACACTCCATTCAGTAGGACTATCAGCTGTGTATCCACCTGACTTCTGAACAACACAACTGATGGTCCCAACCCCATTTATAAGGCAAGAAATCCCACTTATTAAACCTGACAGGGCACACCTGTGAAGTGAAAACCATTTCAGGTGACTACCTCTTGAAGCTCATCAAGAGAATGCCAAGAGTGTGCAAAGCAGTAATCAAAGCAAAAGGTGGCTACTTTGAAGAGCCTAGAATATAAGACATACTTTCAGTTGTTTCACACTTTTTTGTTAAGTATATAATTCCACATGTGTTAATTCATAGTTTTGATGCCTTCAGTGTGAATCTACAATTTTTATAGTCATGAAAATACAGAAAACTCTTGGAATGAGAAGGTGTGTCCAAACGTTTGGTCTGTACTGTGTGTGTGTGTGTGTGTATATATATATATATATATATATATATATACAGTGTGTGTGTGTGTATATGTATATATATATATATATATATATATAACTATATATCTATATAGATATATAATTTATGTGTGTGGTATGTATGAATTCCTCACATATTGCAGTTTTTTGGAAAGTACATTTTGTTTGCGGAAAGAGATTGCTTGAGCCTGCACTTTAGTGGCAAATTTGAATTTTTGTTTGCTGCAAAGTTACATGAAGGTGGTTGTATATATGAAATATTAAGTTGTGTTTTTATAAACAGTATGCTGTGCAGTCTCAAAGTTAGATTTTGGTATCACAGTCACAGCTTGCTATGTGCAGTATAGATTAATACAGTATATTAGTGAATAACAGCAAAATATTTCTTGTCTTCTGTAATCGTGTTTTTGAGCTCTTGATGTAGTTGCTTGCGGTATATATAAATTGTGTACAACTTGATCTATTATTTTAAATGTGTTTTGTGTGTGAATGTACAATTGAATAGGGGTTTTAGGTGCAAATTGGATCCTAGACTACCTCACAAATCGACCTCAGTATGTGAGAGCCCGGGACTGTGTGTCAGATATTGTGATCTGTAATACGGGGGGCACCCCAGTGTACAGTTCTTGCCCCTTTCCTTTTCACACTGTACACTGCAGATTTTAGGTGCAACTCATCTAGCTGCTACCTATAGAATTATTCTGATGACTCTGCAATAGTAGGTCTCATCACAGACGAAGATGACAGGGAGTACAGAGAACTGAACTGGGATTTTGTGGACTGGTGCCAGCAGAACCACCTGAGGATTAACATTTGTAAGACCAAGGAGATGGTGGTGGACTTTCGTAAATGCAGATGCCCCCCTAAACCAGTGGACATCCAGGGGACAGGCATAGAGATTGTCAACACCTACAAGTACCTGGGTGTGCTCCTTAATAATATGCTGGACTGGGCTGATCACATGGAGGTACTGAACAGGAAGGGCCACAGCAGGCTGTACCTGCTTAGGAGGCTGAGAGCCTTTGGAGTCCAGGGGGCACTTCTTAGGACTTTTTTCGACTCTGTAGTGGTATCAGCCATCTTCTACGGAGTGGCCTGCTGGGGGAGCGGTATATCGACCAGGGATAGAAGTAAACTTGACAAGCTGATTAGAAGGGCCAGCTCTGTCCTGGGGAGCCCCCTGGACCCAGTGCAGGTGGTGGGTGACAGAAGGATACTTTCCGTGGTGAGCTCCATGCGGGAGAATAACTCCCATCCCATGCATGAGACCATGATAGCGCTGGGCAGTACTGTCAGTGACCGAATGCTTCACCCTAAGTGTGAGAAGGAGCGCTATCTGAAGTCTTTCCTCCCTGCTGCGGTCGGGCTGTTAAACCAACACCGACGTAAACGGACATCATTACACACGGAGAACTGAAATTTCTACCCCCCCCTTACTACTTTACCTGTACCTTTCTACCTGTCTGTCTACTACCAATGGGGGATGCCTCTACCTTGGAACATTTTGTATATATTGTACAGTGGGGAAAAAAAAGTATTTAGTCAGCCACCAATTGTGCAAGTTCTCCCACTTAAAAAGATGAGAGAGGCCTGTAATTGTCATCATAGGTAGACCTCAACTATGAGAGTTAAAATGAGAAAGCAAATCCAGAAAATCACATTGTCTGATTTTTAAAGAATTTATTTGCAAATTATGGTGGAAAAGAAGTATTTGGTCAATAACAAAAGTTCATCTCAATACTTTTGTTATATATCCTTTGTTGGCAATGACAGAGGTCAAACGTTTTCTGTAAGTCTTCACAAGGTTGGCACACACTGTTGCTGGTATGTTGGCCCATTTCTCCATGCAGACCTCCTCTAGAGCAGTGATGTTTTGGGGCCGTCGCTGGGCAAAACGGACTTTCAACTCCCAGCAAAGGTTTTCTATGGGGTTGAGATCTGGAGACTGGCAGTGTGCTTGGGATCATTGTCATGCTGAAAGACCCAGCCACGTTTCATCTTCAATGCCCTTACTTATGGAAGGAGGTTTGCATTCAAAATCTCATGATACATGGCACCATTCATTCTTTCATGTACACAGATCAGTCGTCCTGGTCCCTTTTGCAGAGAAACAGCCCCAAAGCATGATGTTGCCCCCATGCTTCACAGTAGGTATGGTGGTTCTTTGGATGCAACTCAGCATTCACTCTCCTCCAAACACGACGAGTTGTGTTTCTACCAAACAGTTCTACTTTGGTTTCATCTGACCATATGACATTCTCCCAATACTCTTCTGGAACATCCAAATGCTCTCTAGCAAACTTCAGACGGGCCCGGATATGTACTGGCTTAAGGAGGGGGGACATGTCTGGCATTGCAGGAGCTGAGTCGCTGGCGGCGTAGTGTGTTACTGACAGTAGCCTTTGTTACGTTAGTCCCAGCTTTCTGCAGGTCATTCACTAGGTCCCCCTGTGTGGATCTGGTATTTTTGCTCACCGTTCTTGTGATCGTTTTGACCCCACGGGGTGAGATCTTGAGTGGAGCCCCTGATCGAGGAATATTATCAGTGGTCTTGTATGTCTTCCATTTTCTAATTATTGGTCCCACAGTTGATTTCTTCACACCAAGCTGCTTGCCTATTGTAGATTCAGTCTTCCCAGCCTGGTGCAGGTCTACAATTTTGTTTCTGGTGTCCTTCCACAGCTCTTTGGTCTTCACCATAGTGGAGTTTGGAGTGTGACTGTTTGAGGTTGTGGACAGGTGTCTTTTATACTGATAACAATGTCAAACAGGTGCCATTACTACAGGTAATGTGTGGAGGACAGAGGAGCCTCTTAAAGAAGAAGTTACAGGTCTGTGAGAGCCAGAAATCTTGCTTGTTTGTAGGTGACCAAATACTTAATCTCTACCATAATTTGCAAATAAATTCTTAAAAAAATCAGACAATGTGACTTTCTACATATGTATTCTCATTTTGTCTCTCATAGTTGAGGTCTACCTATGATGTCAATTCCAGGCCTCTCATCTTTTTAAGTGGGAGAACTTGCACAATTGGTGGCTGACTAAATACTTTTTTTCCCCACTGTATGTACATTTGTATTTCTTATCTTGCATTGCATATCCTTGCTGCTGTAACACACAACGAATTTCCCCGTGGTGGGACTGTTAAAGGATGATGATTATTATGTTTTAGTGCATTTTTTCAAAAAAATTATGTTTGTCACATAATTACATGAAGGTGGGCATGGCTGTTGATAACCTATTGAGACCCATTTAATATTTAGATTGTCTACTTTCAAAAAATATATAGGGTTTAGTGGTTCAATTGCTTTCCATGGTGTGTAATCCATACATTTTATATGATACTTTTTTAACATTTCCAACTTCAAAGCATTTTTTTTTCTTTTTTTATGAAACATACACTTTAAATCAAAATTGCATGAAGGTGCCTGTTTGCATACGGTACTAAGTGGCATTCTGACAATTCTGCATGTGTCTACTTTAAGAAAATATATAGGTATAGGGGGTTTAGTATGATTTTTTTAATGTTGCAATTTAGGTTTTATTTGTCCATCTCAGAACTGTAAAAATTGCTCTGGCTACCATAGGTGCAAAATTTTCGGAGACCCCTGACATCGAAAGGGTTAAAGAGGACCTGTCACCGCCTCCAACAAGTCCAATACTTTAGATCATTTAATAGGCACTCATTCTGGCACAATTGGATTATTTTCTCTAGCCCCCAACATTCTGTGCAGTTAATACTGTTAGTTTTGGTGCTTGATATGCTATTTAGGCTCTGTACTGTCAAAAAGGCAGGAGCAGACAAGGGGTGTGATTCTGAGCTCTGACACTCGCTGCCTCTGATTGGAGCTCGGATTCCCCGCGATAAAATAGCGGAGTCCGAGGGGTTGCCATGGCAGCCAGAAGACCAAGCAACTGCCTCTTGACTGGTGTTACCTCTCACACATAGGGAACCTATGTGCAATGTACTGCCTTAAATTACACTGGGGATCTGAGATCCCAGGTTCAAGTAACCTCCAAGGTTAGCAATAAAAAATAAACAAACAATAAAAAGTTTAAAAAAAAACCCCACCATTACATTTAAAAACACATAACATAAACAAAAAAGCAATATTTATCTTGTACGATGAATGGTGTAAAAAAAATATATACCGCATTGCACAAAATAATGTATTTTGGTCATCTCACTTTCCCCAAAAACTAGTAATAAAAAGTGATGAAAAAGTCATACATACCAAACATTGGTGCAAATAAAAAGTACAACTTTCCCCACAAATAAAGAGCCCTTACTTATCTCCTTCAACAAAACAATAAAAAAAGTTATAGGCATCAGAATACGGTGACCTCAGGAAAATCGTTAATTTTTAAAAAGTGACTTTTTTTTTGTAAAAGCAATAAAACATTATAAAACCAATATAGATATAGTATTGCTATAATTGTAATGACCCGCTGAACAAAGTTACCATGTCACTTTTAATGCAGAGTCACTGCATTAAAAAAAAAAAAAAAAATCTTTTTCATGTGGACCCCCAAAAAAAGTTAATAAAAGCTAATCAAAACATATGTAACCAAAAATGGTGCAAAATGAAAGTGCAACTTGTGACGCAAAGAATAAGCCCTCACATATCTATGTCGACAGAAAAATAAAAAGTTATGAATTTTGGAAGGCAGAGAAGGAAAATATGAAAAAAGTTGCCAAGATTAACATACAAAATAACCTGCGCTCTGTAGGTGTCCGCCATTTTAGTGGTCTGTGTCTCTGTTCTAATCCTCCTCCGGACCGGAACAATGGACATGTTGGCGCAGATGTGAACATAGCATCAGTGTATTGGGGAAAACTACAAATGAAAGGATGCTCTAGTACCATGTTGTATCACATCTAGCTTGGATACAAGATGAGATATGGCTGGGCATGGAGGAATACATATTCCGTATGGTACGCTGCGGCACATATGTTTGCACACATATATTGCAGCTGGGACAATAGATCCTGCACACTCGTGGATTGCTGAAGCTTTGTCCCATCTGATAAAATGCTCAATTTGTGAGAAATCTGGCGACCCCCCCCCCCCCCTCCTTTTGTGGGACAGTAAAAAAAAAAAAATATATATATATAATATATATATAAAGTTTATGGTATTAAAAAATAAAAAGTAAAAAAATTAGGTATCTCTATGTGTGACTGCACTATCCAAAAATTGTTTTTTATGCCATAAAAAAACTAAACCGCACTCGCAAAATAATGTGTTTTGGTCACCTGACCTCCACCAAAAATGGCCATAAAAAGTAATAATGGCTGTACATACCAAAAATTGGTGCCAATAAAAGCTACAACTTAACTCAGTAAAAAAAGTAAAAAAAAAGTTATAGCTGTCAGAATATGGTGAACCCAGGCAAATTTATTTGAAAAAAAACAGCATTTTATTTAATAAAAGCAGTAAAACACAATAAAACCAATATAAATATGATATTGCCGTAATCACAATGGCCCACTGTAGGTTTTTTCACACAGACACCAAAACGTTAATAAAAGCTAATTCAACTCTCTGATGTCAATGACTCTGCTCTATGCTAGCTGCAGGTCCATGGAGATGAACGGAGAGGGTCATGTGACTGAGAGTCGAAGTGTCTGTAGAGCACAGTAGGGAGACCAGAACTCTCATTCCCCTGCCTTTTCTGCTAAGGTAATAAAAAAAGAAATCCGTTTTCAATGAAATAGAGCTGTAACTGTTAAGACAGCACAATGTGATCATACCCTTATCTTCTCCGAATATAATCCTTCGCACATCCAGGGAGGCACACCCTCTATATAATATATAAAATGTGGTGCCCTAGTATACGACTACAGAAATACTTCCTTGCCAGAGTAATCACATACTGGTTTACCATCAGCCCTTCCATCCTCCCATAGGAGTCACAAGGCCATTCTCCATCATCCCCCCCCCCCCCAGCACAAGGATTTCGTCTCACCAAATTACCCTCCCCCAGAGTAGTCACAAAGATTGTTCCCCATCATATCCTCCCCCTGTAATCACATTCATACTCTCCATAAGCCACTCCACCCCTAGAGTAGTCACAAAGCTTGTTCCCCATGGTCCCCTATCCCCATAGTAGTCACAATACTCGTTCACCCTACCCCCACAGTAGTCACAATGCTCATTTCCTATGGTTCCCCACAGTAATTACAGAGCTTGTTTCCCATGGTCCGCCCCACCCCACCCCAATAGTAGTCACAAAGCTTGTTTTTCATGGTCGCACCCTACCACAATAGTCAAAAAGCTTATTCACCCTAGTTTCCCACCCCCCAAAGTAAGTATAAAGCTGGTTTCCTATGGTTCCCTCCCCACTCATAGTGTACAGTCATGGCCAAAAGTTTTGAGAATGATACAAATATTAATTTTTACAAAGTCTACTGCTTCAGTTTTTCTAATGGCAATTTGCATATACTCCAGAATGTTATAAAGAGTGATCAGCTTAATAGCAATTACTTGCAAAGTCAATATTTGCCTAGAAAATGAACTTGATCCCCCAAAACACATTTAAACATGATTGCAGCCCTGCCTTAAAAGGACCACCTAACATCGTTTCAGTGATTGCTCCATTAACACAGGTGTGGGTGTTGATGAGGACAGGACTGGAGATCAATCTGTCATGATTAAGTAAGAATGACACCACTGGACACTTTAAAAGGAGGCTGGTGCTTGCCATCATTGTTTCTCTTCTGTTAACCATGGTTATCTCTAAAGAAACACGTGCAGTCATCATTGCACTGCACAAAAATGGCCTAACTGGGAAGAGTATTGCAGCTAGAAAGATTGCACCTCAGTCAACAATCTATCGCATCATCAAGAACTTCAAGGAGAGAGGTTCCATTGGTGCCAAAAAGGCTCCAGGGCGCCCAAGAAAGACCAGCAAGCGGCAGGACCGTCTCTTAAAAGTGTTTCAGCTGCGGGATGGGGCTACCAGTAGTGCAGAGCTTGCTGAGGAATGGCAGCAGGCAGGTGTGAGTGCATCTGCATGCACTGTGAGGCGGAGACTCTTGGAGCAAGGCCTGGTCTCAAGGAGGGCAGCAAAGAAGCCACTTCTCTCCAGAAAAAACATCAGGGACAGACTGATATTCTGCAAAAGGTACAGGGAGTGGACTGCTGAGGACTGGGGTAAAGTCATTTTCTCTGATGAATCCCCTTTTCGATTGTTTGGAACATCTGGAAAACAGCTTATTCGGAGAAGAAGAGGTGAGCGCTACCACCAGTCTTGTCTCATGCCAACTGTAAAGCATCCTGAAACCATTCATGTGTGGGGTTGCTTCTCAGCCAAGGGAATCGGCTCTCTCACAGTCTTGCCTAAAAACACAGCCATGAATAAAGAATGGTACCAGAATGTCCTCCAAGAGCAACTTCTCCCAACCGTCCAAGAGCAGTTTGGCGCTCAACAATGCCTTTTCCAGCATGATGGAGCACCTTGCCATAAAGCAAAGGTGATAACTAAATGGCTCAGGGAACAAAACATAGAGATTTTGGGTCCATGGCCTGGAAACTCCCCAGATCTTAATCCCATTGAGAACTTGTGGTCAATCATCAAGAGACGGGTGGACAAACAAAAACCAACAAATTCAGACAAAATGAAAGCATTGATTCTGCAAGAATGGACTGCTATCAGTCAGGATTTGGTCCAGAAGTTGATTGAGAGCATGCCAGGGAGAATTGCAGAGGTCCTGAAGAAGAAGGGTCAACACTGCAAATATTGACTTGCTGCATTAACTCATTCTAACTGTCAATATAAGCTTCTGTTACTCATAATATGAATGCAATTCTATTTCTGTATGTGATAAAAACATCTGACAAACACACATAAAAACCAGAGGGCAGCAGATCATGTGAAAATATAATATTTGTGTCATTCTCAAAACTTTTGGCCATGACTGTAGTCACAAAGCTGGTTCCCCATTGCCCTTTTCCTTCAGTTCAGTTTCTCCATGCCCCAATACAACCCCCTTTCCCAAGCATGTTCAGGCTCACCTTCCCTTCTGTTCTAGTTCCTCATATCAGTACTGAAGGAGTCTTACAGCAGCTGAACGGAGACAAACCGCTCTGAGACGGGGCAACAGCAATGCTATGCCACTTTTTGTCTCTACCTCCTTTTTTTTTGGGCAGTGTCTGAGGCTGTTCCTGCAGTGGCTGTCCAACATGTGGCATGTTTGTTTTTGTTTTTTTTTTACGTTCTTCAAGCAGGAATAGTGGCGGGGCTAGTTGCAAATGGCGAAAAGACTGAAAAGTTTTGGCGCCACTTGCAAATTTATAGTTGCGTTGGCAACCATTTTGTTCATCTGGAGCCCTAGCAGACAGTTCAAGTGTTGCAATCTGGTGGACACATTCTTGGGAAACCATTGCTCTGTGTGATGGAGCATTATTCTGCCAAAAATGCTAGATGGAAGTCCTGCCGTGAGAGGGAACATTTGTGGCCGCAAGATGTCCTGCACATAACACTGAGTTGTTACTGTTCCTCACTTCACTACTAGGAGTGCCAGACTGTTGTATGTGTTTCACACCAGCAGCCATGGCAGTGTGTAGTGCCACAGCAAAGACAGAAGTGAATTGCGTACCACGAGGCCTCCATACTCTAACCTGGTCAGCATTGGATCTTAAAAACAACCTGGATTTGTCGCTAAAGTTGATACGGTACAAGTCTAGGTTTCTCATGTACCACTGCAAACCGCGACAGTGACTGGCTGTCATTGGCAGGACATGTAATGGGCTGTGTGAATCCAAATTTCCTTCTGCTAAGGTCCTGCAAATGGTCTGGGTTGTGTAATGAAGCTGCCACCTGAGTCTGGATGAACATCAGTTGGAGTGTTTGTTGGATGATAAAACAATCCTCTCTACTGGTGGTCGTCTTGGGTCATCTGGAGCCTGTTCACTGCGTGTGCATGCCCTCACGGAACCACTTCTCCTAACAGGTAGAACTTAATGGCCTAGATAGCAGGCACATTGTTGAATAGACCACCCTGCTTCTTTCAGTCCAATGAGGAACTCCCTTTCAAAGTCTGTCAGGTGGGCAAAATGTCTCAGTGCATTGCAGAGGCATATCTAGCAGTCAATCTCTCACAAGAAGTAACTACCCAAAAGTAGTTTCTGAGAGCCTTTTTATAAGGCAAGATCCAGTGTCTAATCATCATAATAATATCTACCTAAAATATAACTGCATGCTGAGTTTTGCAGCAATCCCACATATCTATCTTGGTGTATGTTGTGTAGTAAGTTGTAGTATGGTTACTACTTAGCTAGTTTGATGTTACAAGAATCAATGGTGGTAAAAGCAGGTTAGGCAAGCACTGCATACAGCTTAAGTATCACTGACTCATTTTTGACCTTTTATTCTACTGTTAATTGACTTGAGCTGTAATATCAGACTGACTGGTAACTAGAAATACACCATCTGACAACTGGAAGCAACAGACAATACCTGTGTATTTGTCTGTCTAAATTGCTTATCTACCTGATGCATTGACTCATTGCCAACAGGATACGCAAACTGTTTAAAGGGGATGTATTGTGTAAGCTATTTGAATATATATTGACACATTCTTTTTTTTCTGTTTTTATTTCTCACTGTATTATTCTTGTATATTTTAAAGGAAATCTGTCAGGGCAATTTGGGACACTAAACCGACCACACGTCCATATGGACCTGAGGTTTAGACATTATTGTAAATGGGAGTTACACTTTAATACACATGATAATGGGCAGCAATCTTGAGTGATATGGTGCAGAAGCGCCATAAAGTCTTACCTTATATATAGAGGGAGTTGTGAGCCGTGTGATGTGCAGTAGTCACTGTGGATAGAAGAGAAGCTGAAGTGTTTCCTGTCCCTAGTTTGTAGGCAGTGTATCTTGCCATCATTCCTTACCACCCAGTGATGACGCTGAGCTGTAAGGCTGGCCTTTTGACAGTGCAATGATATCGGTACCAGAATTAACGGCACCTATATCTCTGCAATTGGGGCAGATACCAGCAAAACTGACAGTGCACTTTGCAATACTGTCAGCTTTGCAGTGGTATGGAACGCTCATGATGTAAGAGGACATGAAAGACCCTCATTAATCAGAGCAGAATTGTTTCAGTCTCAAAAAAAAAAAAAAATTTGAAAAATAAATATTTATATTATTGTATATTTCGCAGTTTTGCAACTATTAAAGGGTATCCTAGTTTTCGATGGAACTTTACTAATATGCATAATGGGGACATTGTTTTGTTGATGTCTGACCCATCAAAAGTGTTCTTTTTTTTCTGGGGATAATCTCCCCATTTTGCTGGCACTTTGAATTACACTCACAGAAAAGGGGCTGGTACATAGTGTGGACCTCTGGCAGTAGTTTTCTGAGCATCACTCCCATGAGTTTCAGGAGTTTGTGTTTATATATTTTCATACTCTTTTATGGCACTATTTGGACAGATCCTATATATGCAATGTACTGTATATACTAAATAATGTCTATGGTCCATTCGCTAAAATCCCATCCACTTTGCTGTGACTGTAAAACGCTGTTTACGCCACATGGGGCCCCGGCCTTAGGGTGGAAACTTTTATATATATATATATATATATATATATATATATATATATATGTTCAGGATTGGGTATTCTATAATTTGAGCATAAGTTCTCAAAAGTTAGTGACCTTTTAAACGAGTTATTAAATAAACAAGGCATGAAATGATGTTGCATCACCATTTTATTGTCATAACACTGAAAGAATACTTTGTCAGAAGAGTCCGAATTGTAGTTCAGCAACTAAATGAGTTTAGCAACTAAATTTATGTTCATTCTGTATTTTAATATTTATTCATGTGAGTAAACTTTTACAGCATAAGTACGATGTAATGTGCAAATCTAGGTTCAGGGTCAAAATTTGATACCTAGTTGTACGTATAAGAGCTCACAGACAAGTTGTTGTCTCTGAGCTCTTTTTCAAATGATAGGCAAGATATTTTAGCCATCCGTGCGTTATTTTCTAGTTGTACGTATGCAAACTTTCCCCTCCAGTTCACGATTATAGCACAGCAGCCTGTCAGAGGTAGTCTCCTCGCACCAATGCGATTTGCCTCTGTAAAAGCATTTAACCAATAGTCATTTAGAAATACAGCAAGGAGCATTAATGGTTTAAAGTGGCTGTGGTATCTCAGACAAGCCTTTATTCTGAAAATACCTCCTCGGACCCCAGTGAAGAACCGATTTTACTGCAAGAAGATATTACCTACCAGCATTGCATTTTGGCATATGGCAACCTTTCAGATGATGTCTATACTCCCTTTGGAATAACCATATCTTATCTTGTTCTTTTCAGGGTTGAGCGATCCACTGATCAAGTCATCAAGCCAGTGAATGTTGATGCTTTGTCAAAATGGGTTGGAAAAATCCCACCGGATGTTTTAAGAGACATGCCAGTCATTGCACCAATGTTGGCCAAACTAGGCTATGATCCGTATGCCAACCCTCCCAACTATGGAAAGCCAGATCAGAAGGTTATTGATAATACAAGAAGGGTAAGTATTAATATTATATGAGGAACACTTATAACTTGCATTATATTTTATTTTTGTAGGCCCAGCACTAAAACATTATGAAATGCTTGAACTGAACTACACAAGTCATTCTGCTGAGCGCTTGTGAGCACTGCTAACATATTGTGCTTTTAACCTTGTTGTCATCGTCTTGACCTAATTTTCTCACCATTTTTGTGCATTAAAATAAGAGGTCAGCTTCCTATATATTATGACTTCTAGTGTTATTGTGGCAGCACTCATTATCTCAGATATTTTTTTATATTCTCCTATGAATACAACAGTGTTCTTTCTAGACCACACCAGGGGGTGGCAGCCCAGCATTTTACTAATCCTTTCTAGTAATTGTACTTGGTACTGTTGTGCCCCCCCCCCATATTTCATATAGTTTCTGGAATGTCAGTTTGTGAACTCTTTATGTGAAGTTTCATAGATATACAGTACAGACCAAAAGTTTGGACACACCTTCTCATTCCAAGAGTTTTCTGTATTTTCATGACTATAAAAATTGTAGATTCACACTGAAGGCATCAAAACTATGAATTAACACATGTGGCATTATATACTTAACAAAAAAGTGTGAAACAACTGAAAATATGTCTTATATTCTAGGTTCTTCAAAGTAGCCACCTTTTGCTTTGATTACTGCTTTGCACACTCTTGGCATTCTCTTGATGAGCTTCAAGAGGTAGTCACCTGAAATGGTTTTCACTTCACAGGAGTGCCCTGTCAGGTTTAATAAATGGGGTTGGAACCATCAGTTGTGGTGTTCAGAAGTCAGGTGGATACACAGCTGATAGTCCTACTGAATGGAGTGTTAGAATTTGTATTATGGCAAGAAAAAAGCAGCTAAGTAAAGAAAAACGAGTGGCCATCATTACTTTAAGAAATGAAGGTCAGTCAGTCCGAAAAATTGGGAAACCTTTGAAAGTGTCCCCAAGTGCAGTGGCCAAAACCATCAAGCGCTACAAAGAAACTGGCTCACATGAGGACCGCCCCAGGAAAGGAAGACCAAGAGTCACCTCTGCTGTGGACGATAAGTTCATCCGAGTCACCAGCCTCAGAAATCGCAGGTTAACAGCAGCTCAGATTAGAGACCAGGTCAATGCCACATAGAGTTCTAGCAGCAGACACATCTCTACAACAACTGTTAAGAGGAGACTGTGTGCAGCAGGCCTTCATGGTAAAATAGCTGCTAGGAAACCACTGCTAAGGACAGGCAACAAGCAGAAGAGACTTGTTTGGGCTAAAGAACACAAGGAATGGACGTTAGACCTGTGGAAATCTGTGCTTTGGTCTGATGAGTCCAAATTTGAGATCTTTGGTTCCAACCACCGTGTCTTTGTGCGACGCAGAAAAGGTGAACAAATGGACTCTACATGCCTGGTTCCCACCGTGAAGCATGGAGGAGGAGGTGTGATGGGGTGCTTTGCTGGTGACACTGTTGGGGATTTATTCAAAACTGAAGGAATACTGAACCAGCATGGTTACCACAGCATCTTGCAGCGGCATGCTATTCCATCCGGTTTGCGTTTAGTTGGACCATCATTTATTTTTCAACAGGACAATGACCCCAAACACACCTCCAGACTGTGTAAGGGCTATTTGACCAAGAAGGAGAGTGTTGGGGTGCTACGCCAGATGATCTGGTCTCCACAGTCACCAGACCTGAACCCAATCGAGATGGTTTGGGGTGAGCTGGACCGCAGAGTGAAGGCAAAAGGGCCAACAAGTGCTAAGCATCTCTGGGAACTCCTTCAAGACTGTTGGAAGACCATTTCAGGTGACTACCTCTTGAAGCACATCAAGAGAATGCCAAGAGTGTGCAAAGCAGTAATCAAAGCAAAAGGTGGCTACTTTGAAGAACCTAGAATATAAGATATATTTTCAGTTGTTTCACACTTTTTTGTTAAGTATATAATTCCACATGTGTTAATTCATAGTTTTGATGCCTTCAGTGTGAATCTACAATTTTTATAGTCATGAAAATACAGAAAACTCTTGGAATGAGAAGGTGTGTCCAAACTTTTGGACTGTACTGTATATGAAACATTAATTGTAGTCTTAACACAGTAAAACCTCTCAAAAAACAAACTAAAGCTCCATTCTCATCTACACCATGGATTCTGTTATAAATGCAAACCACAACATACAGTGCCTTGCGAAAGTATTCGGCCCCCTTGAACTTTTCAACCTTTTGCCACATTTCAGGATTCAAACATAAGGATATAAAATTTAAATTTTTTGGTGAAGAATCAACAACAAGTGGGACACAATTGTGAAGTGGAACAAAATTTGTTAGTTATTTTAAACTTTTGTAAAAGTGCAGCAAACTCACTCCAGAAGTTCAGTGAGGATTTCTGAATGATCCAATGTTGTCCTAAATGACTGATGATGATAAATATAATCCACCCGTGTGTAATCAAGTCTCCGTATAAATGCACCTGCTCTGTGATAGTCTCAGGGTTCTGTTTAAAGCGCAGAGAGCATCATGAAGACCAAGGAACACACCAGGCAGGTCCGTGATACTGTTGTGGAGAAGTTTAAAGCCGGATTTGGATACAAAAAGATTTCCCAAACTTTAAACATCCCAAGGAGCACTGTGCAAGCGATCATATTGAAATGGAAGGAGTATCAGACCACTGCAAATCTACCAAGACCCGGTCGTCCCTCTAAACTTTCATCTCAAACAAGGAGAAGACTGATCAGAGATGCAGCCAAGAGGCCCATGATCACTCTGGATGAATTGCAGAGATCTACAGCTGAGGTGGGAGAGTCTGTCCATAGGACAACAATCAGTCTTACACTGCACAAATCTGGCCTTTATGGAAGAGTGGCAAGAAGAAAGCCATTTCTCAAAGATATCCATAAAATGTCTCGTTTAAAGTTTGCCACAAGCCATCTGTGAGACACACCAAACATGTGGAAGAAAGTGCTCTGGTCAGATGAAGCCAAAATCGAACTTTTTGGCCACAATGCAAAACGATATGTTTGGCGTAAAAGCAACACAGCTCATCACCCTGAACACACAATCCCCACTGTCAAACATGGTGGTGGCAGCATCATGGTTTTGGCCTGCTCTTCTTTAGCAGGGACAGGGAAGATGGTTAAAATTGATGGGAAGATGGATGGAGCCAAATACAGGACCATTCTAGAAGAAAACCTGTTGGAGTCTGCAAAAGACCTGAGACTGGGACGGAGATTTATCTTCCAACAAGACAATGATCCCAAACATAAAGTAAAATCTACAATGGAATGCTTCACAAATAAACGTATCCAGGTGTTAGAATGGCCAAGTCAAAGTCCAGACCTGAATCCAATCGAGAATCTGTGGAAAGAGCTGAAAACTGCTGTTCACAAACGCTCTCCATCCAACCTCACTGAGCTCAAGCTGTTTTCCAAGGAAGAATGGGCAAGAATTTCAGTCTCTTGATGTGCAAAACTGATAGAGACATACCCGAAGCGACTTGCAGCTGTAATCGCAGCAAAAGGTGGCGCTACAAAGTATTAACTTAAGGGGGCCGAATAATTTGGCACTCCCCTCTTTTTTCGGTTTATTTTTTACAAAAGTTTAAAATATCCAATAAATTTCGAACCACTTCACAATTGTGTCCCACTTGTTGTTGATTCTTCACCAAAAAAATTAAAATTTTATATCCTTATGTTTGAAGCCTGAAATGTGGCAAAAGGTTGAAAAGTTCAAGGGTTGCCGAATACTTTCGCAAGGCACTGTAGTGTTGGCTTCCTCTCATGGCATACACCACCTTTACTCAACAGATCTCATTGACTTACAGTGTGGTCTGTTGAGTTTTATCACTTCATGCTTTTATACTAGACATTTGATATAATGATTCTTCATTACACCTGTGTAACAAGGGTGAGTCCCAGGTCAGGACAAATGTTCAGTAAACAGATTAATAAATGTTAGCAAGTTAACAGGATTGAAACTTCCACTGCTTATCTATCACTTATCTGTGGTTATTCACGTACCAGCTGTTACAGAAGCACTATACATCACTTCTATAGACAGCAGCTACAGGGGTCAAAGAGGGGAAACTTTAGGACACAGGGGGTTGCAGATGGATGACAAAGTTTAGCAAGGATTTTGTCAATAAAACTAATGTTTCTAGTTCTCAGCTTGAACTCAAAGGGCTCTGGCATCTTCCTGGGTTTGCAGGGGCTGACGCCGGCCCTGCACAGCAGCAGTGTCCGACCTTGTGTTTCAGATCTAGTGTAAAGCCCTCTCAGATGGGTAGAGGCTGTTTTAGCTTTAGTGGTCATGGTTTTGGAATGAAATATTCAAAAAGCACATGAACATGTGATATTCAAGTGTGCCCATACATAGTCATGTAGCAGGGATGATTCTAGCATGCAGTTCCTGTTTATATGCAATAGACATTGCCATTATACAATGTTTCCTTTTTAATACTGATACAAAAGAAATCCTAGTCCTGTTATTTCTCTTGCCTGCAGTGACTGCCATCCCAAATAGATTAGCACCGTTACCATGGCCAAAAATATATAGTAATTAGCTGAAATGCTTGATATTGTAGCAAACACTTGAGTTAATGTACGTTCTCCATAGTAACAATATTTGTTACATCTGCTGTAGAACTCCCAATGAATCACTCCCATTGACGGCTGGGAAGAGTTGTTGTCTCGTTTTCCTGCCACCTTGAATATTATTGTGCACCCTCTACTACATTTGTATTTTTTAAGTTACTATCCAATACCTTAAGCTTTGAAGTGAGAAGCGCCATGTCTATCAAACTAATTAAAAATGAACCTTATGACTTGTGTCTTTGAAGTGCTGAGAAATATGCCTTGTTAATTCAGCCGTAGCCCCCAGAGACCGGATGTAGTAGCTTGGTATTGTATCAAGATTTGTGAGTTTCAATTGAAAGCATCTGTTTCTGACTATTTTCCTCCTGCTTTGCAGATACAGTGGGGAAAAAAGTATTTAGTCAGCCACCAATTGTGCAAGTTCTCCCATTTAAAAAGATGAGAGGCCTGTAATTGACATCATGTTATGGGATCCTGTGTATATCAAAGCATTATGTATGTGATCACGCAATTGCATTTTAACCCCTTGAGGGAGGTGTGATGAACATACCCTCAGTTATGTATCTTTCTTTGAAATGTATCATTCCTGATTCATAGTAGTCTTACCTACTTACCTACTGCCGTGTTTAAGTTGTGCTTACACTGTTGGTCAATTCACTTCAGTGGTTATACAGTGGGGGAAAAAAAGTATTTAGTCAGCCACCAATTGTGCAAGTTCTCCCACTTAAAAAGATGAGAGAGGCCTGTAATTGACATCATAGGTAGACCTCAACTATGAGAGACAAAATAAGAAAACATATCTAGAAAATCACATTGTCTGATTTTTAAAGAATTTATTTGCAAATGATGGTGGAAAATAAGTATTTGGTCACCTACAAACAAGCAAGATTTCTGGCTCTCAAAGACCTGTAACTTCTTCTTTAAGAGGCTCCTCTGTCCTCCACTCATTACCTGTAGTAATGGCACCTGTTTGACATTGTTATCAGTATAAAAGACACCTGTCCACAACCTCAAACAGTCACACTCCAAACTCCACTATGGTGAAGACCAAAGAGCTGTGGAAGGACACCAGAAACAAAATTGTAGACCTGCACCAGGCTGGGAAGACTGAATCTGCAATAGGCAAGCAGCTTGGTGTGAAGAAATCAACTGTGGGAGCAATAATTAGAAAATGGAAGACATACAAGACCACTGATAATCTCCCTCGATCAGGGGCTCCACTCAAGATCTCATCCCGTGGGGTTAAAACGATCGCAAGAACGGTGAGCAAAAATCCCAGAACCACAGAGGGACCTAGTGAATGACTTGCAGAAAGCTGGGACTAACGTAGCAAAAGCTACCGTCAGTAACACACTACGCCGCCAGGGACTCAGATCCTGCAGTGCCAGATGTGTCCCCCTGCTTAAGCCAGTACATATCCGGGCCCGTCTGAAGTTTGCTAGAGAGCATTTGGATGTTCCTGAAGAGTATTGGGAGAATGTCATATGGTCAGATGAAACCAAAGTAGAACTGTTTGGTAGAAACACAACTCGTCGTGTTTGGAGGAGAGTGAATGCTGAGTTGCATCCAAAGAACACCATACCTACAGTGAAGCATGGGGGGTGGCAACATCATGCTTTGGGGCTGTTTCTCTGCAAAGGGACCAGGACGACTGATCCGTGTACATGAAAGAATGAATGGGGCCATGTATTATGAGATTTTGAGTGCAAACCTCCTTCCATCAGCAAGGGCATTGAAGATGAAACATGGCTGGTTCTTTCAGCATGACAATGATCCCAAGCACACCACCAGGACAATGAAGGAGTGGCTTCGTAAGAAGCATTTCAAGGTCCTGGAGTGGCCTAGCCAGTCAGCATGACAATGATCCCAAGCACACTGCCACTCTCCAGATCTCAACCCCATAGAAAACCTTTGCAGGGAGTTGAAAGTCCGTGTTGCCCATCGACAGCCCCAAAACATCACTGCTCTAGAGGAGATCTGCATGGAGGAATGGGCCAACATACCAGCAACAGTGTGTGCCAACCTTGTGAAGACTTACAGAAAACGTTTGACCTCTGTCATTGCTAACAAAGGATATATAACAAAGTATTGAGATGAACTTTTGTTATTGACCAAATACTTATTTTCCACCATAATTTGCAAATAAATTCTTTAAAAAATCAGACAATGTGATTTTCTAGATATGTTTTCTCATTTTGTCTCTCATAGTTGAGGTCTACCTATGATGACAATTACAGGCCTCTCTCATCTTTTTAAGTGGGAGAACTTGCACAATTGGTGGCTGACTAAATACTTTTTTCCCCACTGTAAATAGCAGCAATAAATAGCAATGTAAAACTTGACAGAGAAAGGAAGGAAAGTACTTTTGATAATAAGCTATGCATAGTTATAAAAATTTATGTTGCATTTTAGTAGGATGAGTTTACCTGAATGCCACAGAACTAAGCTATTATTTAGTAAGCAGCTTCACATTATTTGCAATGGATGAAGATGAGGCCACAACGTTCTTTGGAATCTTCTCACAAAAGCATTTCTTAGCTGGAGGAATGCACACTATTTAATTCTAATAGAGAACAGTTGCTTCCAACATGCCTATGTCATAAACAGTAAATAAAAATGTATGGTTATAAGCAGTTGCTAAAAATGAGTTTAGAAACAATTACTTGTATGAGAGAAAATTGACTCACATTGTCATTAAAGTGAACATGTCATATTACAAATGCAGTATAATCTTTAAGACAGTATGTTATGGAGCAGCAGGAGCTAAGCAGATTAACCCCGTCAAGCACCTTGCCGTAACTGTACATCCAGGTATTGAGGTAGTTTGTACACCTGGATGCACAGTTACATCATGGTCACTCACTCAGAAGCTGTGCCTGCATAATCGTTGGGAGAGCCTAATAGTGATTGGCAGAGGGTATGGTAATAACTGAGATTGGCGTTTTAACCCATTAGATACATATGACTATGGCATCTAAGATTCACCGAGGCTTTGTGCTAGTGGCAAAGCCTAATAGTTTTGCCTTAGAATTTATCATTGACAGGCAATAATGCTTTTATACTGATGCTAGGTTCACACTAGCGTCACCTGTCTGTTGTTCTGGTTCGTTGGGGACCCAGAACAACGGACACACGGATCACTAAAATATTGGTTGCATATGTAGCCTCTTGGATCTTATTGACTATTATTGCTGTTGGTTGTCTGTTTAAAAACTCAACGCTGTGAACGAAAAGCGACATCCTCTAGAGGGGCTAAAAAAATTAACACAAACTAAAGTAAAAATCTGCACAATAGCAAAAAATTTAAATATTTTCTTTCCACCAAATAAAATGTGTAGCAACATTTTCACTGTGTGGTGAACACCATAAAAAAACAAATTGCCCCTAATACAGCTACAGTGAAGGAAATAAGTATTTGATCCCTTGCTGATTTTGTAAGTTTGCCCACTGACAAAGACATGAACAGTCTATAATTTTAAGGGTAAGTTAATTTTAATAGTTAGAGATAGAACATCAAAATTAAATTCCAGAAAATCACATTGTATAAATGTTAAAAACTTATTTGCATTTTGCAGAGAGAAATAAGTATTTGATCCCTCTGGCAAACAAGACTTAATACTTGGTGGCAAAACCCTTGTTGGCAAGCAGAGCAGTCAGACATTTTTGTAGTTGATGATGAGGTTTCCGCACATGTCAGGAGGAATTTTGGTCCACTCCTCTTTGCAGATCATCTCTAAATCATTAAGATTTTGAGGCTGTCGCTTGGCAACACGGAGCTTCAGCTCCCTCCATAAGTTTTCTATGGGATTAAGGTCTGGAGACTGGCTAGCCCACTCCATGTCCTTAATGTGCTTCTTTTTGAGCCACTCTCTTTTGTTGCCTTGGCTGTATATTTTGGGTCATTGTCCTGCTGGAAGACCCAGCCACGACCCATTTTTAATGTCCTGCTGGAGGGAAGGAGGTTGTCACTCAGGATTTTACGGTACATGGCTCCATCCATTCTCCCATTGATCCTGTGATGTAGTCCTGTGCCCTTAGCAGAGAAACACCCCCAAAACATGTTGTTTCCACCTCCATGCTTGACAGTGGGGACGGTGTTCTTTGGGTCATAGGCAGCATTTCTCTTCCTCCAAACACAGCGAGTTGAGTTAATGCCAAAGAGCTAAATTTTTGTCTCATCTGACCACAGCACATGGGCCTTCTTGAGTAGGGGGACCTTGCGGGCACTGTGGGATTTTAATCCATTACGGTGTAATGTGTTACCAATGGGATCAAATTCTTATTTCTCTCTGCAAAATGCAAATTTATACAATGTGATTATCTGGATTTTATTTTTGATATTCTATCTCTCACTGTTAAAATTAACCTACCCTTAAAATTATAGACTGTTCATGTCTTTGTCAGTGGGCAAACGTACAAAATCAGCAAGGGATCAAAAACTTATTTCCTTCACTGTATTTCAACAAAAAAGTTGTGGGAGGCCCAAGATGGGTTGATCCTAAGGGGTTAATAATTTACAGTAGGGAGTATGATCTACAAGGAAGATCTTCACTAGCCTGCAGTCTGTATTATTAGATTCTTTAGTGCCTGGGCAGCATATCTTCCAATAAACACCCTAAATTATGCTATAGTTTTCTGTAGTCTTTATCAGATTTCACTGCAGTCTTTATTATTTTAGGTTTTGTTATACTGTATTGTGCTTTTTCCTTTATAGTATAGACAGTCAACAATGTTTGTCTAGCAGTACTTTATTCATAGGGCTGACTAGTTGTACATCTGACAGTGACTTTTTATCTAAGGTATATATGGCCAGCAAAGTGCTGCTCTTTTCCATCTGTAAATGTATGGCTATATGCTGCCAGGTATCTTTGTCTGGGAGACACATGCAGAGCAGAATGCCAGGAATTCACATGTAGCTGTTAATGGTAAATGTGACCATTATTATGGGAACGAGGCATAAGTAGCATGGTTAACCTCCTCTTAGCAGAGTGCAGGCTGCAGAACTTCTTGCTATAATAGACTGTGCAGTGTTAGAAGACAACGCTAAGACTGTCTGACAAGAAGACCATTGTTACTGTAACCTTCACTCAGATGCGCTTGTTTTCTTTCCTGTGCTGAGTTTTCGTTCTGAAAAGGTCATATTACCGCATGACAGAAACCACATTATTGGTGGGCTCTCACTGCTTAATATGTATGAAGCTCTTCAGGGGAGTCTTCATAGGAAAACACATTATTAACTGGAGTAAACACTGTAGCTGTCTTCTCGCATATGATATACTGTTTGATGTGCTTGAATAGACAGGTTTTTCTTTTCATCATCTGAACCTTTCACAAGGTTGGGCTCCCTCATGGTTGGCTGCAGAAAATACAATCCAATTTTTCAAGGGTATCTCTCATCATATAGACTAGAGTGTGCTCCTGAGATTGGTGTGGTACTTCTGGATAAGGGTAGGAGGGGGGGGGGTTCACATTACCTTTACATTATTTGTGTATATATGGCCAGGGTTTTCTCGGTACATTGGTCATGATCACACTGCTCTATTCCATCAAAGGTAGGAAAGGCGTAAGACCAAACAAGCAACTTTCTTTGGAAGGGTTGGGTTATTCTTCACAGAAGTATTTTTCATAGACACTCTTTAATGGCTCTGCTGGAAACAACCATGTGCTTGTTTAATATTTATATTATCAGATGATGCTAAACTTAGAGGAGCAATCAATATCGCTGGAGTACTTGGGAGAAGACATGGCAAGTGAAGTTTAATGTATATAAATGTAAGGTTATTCACCTGAACTGAAGAAACAAATCCTACGATTATGTATTAAACAGTAATACTGAGTAAAATTTATACTGAAAGTGTCAAGATATTAGTTGACAGCAAAGTTATGGATAGTGGACGTGTGATGTAATTACGGCCATGGCTTTATTGACTTTGCCGGGCATCTATGAAACACATGGTGTTCAAGGTAAACCGTGAAAAGGTCACAGGGTTCAGTGAGAGCCTTGCCCTCTTCAAATAGTTGCTCAAAAGTCAGACACCCACAGATTTTATTGATGACCTATCCTGAAGATAGGTCATCAAAAACAGAACAAGACTTAAGCTTAGATCCCTGTGATGACATCAAAGAGGGAGATTTCTGAAAGTGTCTAAAAGAAAAACGGACTTTGTTGTCCATAGCAACCAATCACAGCACGGCTTTTATTTCTTCTAGCACTCTTAAAAATCAGCATTGTGACTGGTTACTATGTGCTACAACATCAGTTTCAATAAATAAATCTGTCTTTACTATAAGGGCCGGTTCACATCTGAGTTTGGTTTTCCGTTCGGGGAGTCCGCTTGGGGAAACCCACGGACCCCATAGACTATAATGGGGTCCGTGTGGTTTCCGCACGAAGCAAGCGGAGAGAAAAGTGCTGCAAGCCGCACTTTTCTCTCCACATGTTTCGTGCGGAAACCACACGAACCCCATTATTGTCTATGGGGTCCGCGGGTTTCCTTAGGTAACCGCTTTTCTATTCGTATAGGTTTCCGTTTGGGGGGTCCCCGAATGCAGATGTGAATTGGCCCCAAGAGCAGTAAGACTATGAATCACTCTGACACACTGTTGTAATGGTTGACTAATGGTAACTGGATGCTTTCTTTAACCCCTTCCTGCCGTGCGCTTTACTATTGCGTCTTTCTGAGCATATAGTTAACGCTCTGCTCCACAATATACAGCACATCAGTGTAGCAGGCACAGGAGCCATCCCTGCTACATCTCTTCCAGGTTACATCTGTATATCACAAGGCATTATGGGAAAGGAGCTGGGGAGCCCTTTCCCATAATGCCTTGTGATATGTAGATGCTAAGTAGAGGGCGAAAGGCAATTAAAATCTCTACACACCTTCACTGGTGCTCTCCTCAATGTGAGAGATTCTTGTCCCTAGGTTACATCTGTATCATACAACCAGGACCCAGTTGGAAAATGCTTCAACTCTGGAAGATTAACCCCTCATCTGGGTGGTTGAGGGGGCTGCCCCTTCTTTCAACCCTGGTCCCCTGGCGATGAGATTGCGAGGGGTTGCCAATCAACAGTCTCCTAGCTACCATGAACAGATGTGTAATGGGCCTTGGCCTAATATGCATACTGTAGACAATATTGTACAATATACTGAAATCCAGAAGTGTTGCAGTATATGGTATGGGAGATCAAGCGATGCCTGGTGGGACAGTGTTAAATAAAAAATAAAAAAAAAAAGTCAATTTTAAAAAATTTATGTCTTTTGGTCACCTCGCCTTCCCCCAAAAAGCAACAAAAAAGTGAACAAAAACCAATAAAACCTACATGCGCTGCAAAATAAAAACTCTCACGTATCTCCGTTAACAAAAAAGTAAATAAGTTATGGATGTTTATTATTGAAGAATGGCGTTTTTGTTTCGTAAAAGTGATTTCCACCTCTTTTTTAAATGCAGAATGAAAAATAAAACAAATTTGTCAGAACTGCATGTTTTTTTCCACATGGATCCTCTGAAAGCGTTAATAAAAGCTAATCAAATCATATGTACCCCAAAATGGTAACAACTAAAAATGCAACTTGTCGCGCAAGATATGAAGTTTGGAGGACGGGTATGGAAAATATGAGAATGGTTGTTTGGCCATAACGCCCACAATACCCTGCATCCTAAAAGGCGTTAAAAGATAAAATATCAGAATCCGTAGTATTAGATTCAAGGGATGTTGAGCCAAGGATTCAATGCAGTTTCCAGATTTGTCAGGATGGAATGCTTAACAAGCAGTTTTTGCATATAGTTTGATAAAATATTTCTTCCTGCTAGGGTGGTATTACACGTGGTGAAAAAAAAATTACATATCCTACATTAAAGACTTTGTCCATTGTCAAGTGTACGCCTCATGCAAATTATATTCATAAAAAGCTGCCAGCAGAAAGAGGACTGCTATCTATAAAGACTTTCTGGCCACGTGCTCAGTAACAAACTTGTCTAGACATCCACCCGCTGCTTGCCCTCTTGATGCCCTTTGTCTTCTGGTTATGGGTCACTGTGCAGTCCTTGCTGTAGAAGGTGAATAGCACTCAGTCCATTTCTATTATTCACCACAGTTAACTACTTGTTGGAACATGCACAGTAACAGTATGTGACACTGTGCTTCTTTACTCTGACCTCTCCAGCTGCTGGGGATCACATGTTACAGGGAGCTGAAGCTACATATTGTGATAGCACAACGAGGACAGTCATAGATTTCATAGATTTAGTTTTTACTAGCTTGTCTGTGTAGAGTTTTAGGCCTTCTTCTAAATGGTTAATATAACTGAAGCCCAGCTCCACTACAGGAAACGTAGAATGTATATTTTGTATACATTGTGTAGTCTGTGGAATTTTATATTCACTTTGTGTGGGATTTGACTTTTGTCCACTGCAAGTAGCCATGGTCTTTCGGCGAAGGAATTCCCAGAATCCTTTCTACTGGTAAATGTTGACTATGGGCAAAATTCAACATAATAGTACAGGACACGCCAGAGAAGGGTAAGGTCACATTCACTGGTGTGTAGCAGGCACTGTACAGGACAAATGGAAGCCACTAATAAAGTCTGTAAATCGACTGGGTTAGTAACACACCAGGAAGCACACTTATAGAATCTTATTGCTCAGAAATTATAGAGGTCTCCTCAGACAGGACATATATCAAGCTTGGGCCACTAAATTCACATTATTGACTAGCACATCAAATACCTGTGCCTGTTCTCTTAGTTTTTTTTTTTTTTTTTGTTCAAGATTCTTCTACATACACTGGTTAGTACCAGAAATAGATAGATGTCTGCCTGGAAGACTTCATCAAATTCAGTATCACAGTTGTACCAATACACTATTAGCAAATCCCCCTTAGGCCATACACAGTATATACCATGCTGCTACAGTGCCTAGTGACAACATTAAAGCAGGCTCTGGCAGCAGATACCAGCTGTCGGGGGGGGGGGGGTGGGCAGGTAGATGCAGCCAGCCACAAAGGAAAGATGTGTTTTCACAATTCCTGGTTGCAGGTCACTGCTATAAGGATTACTGAAGCAATCCTTTAATTGGATCTGCTTTTTTCTCTCTCTGCTTAGTAATCTGTGAACAGTTTGTGAAATAACTGGTATAGTGTGATGTTGAATTACTCAGCATTGCTTGTTCTACATAATCACACAATATAGGAAGTACAAGACACTCTGGGCTGTGGGGTGACACAGTTGTTTAACATCATAGGATTAAAGAAAGTCTGGGAGTCAGACATTGAAGACCTATCCTTTTCATTTTTTTGTCTTTATAATTTACAGGAATGCTGAAGAATTTCAGTTGGAAATCCGCCTCAAATTACTCTTTAATTTCCACCCCTCTGGCCTCCCGTGGTTTATTTTTTTTAGTATCCTGCTTTGATCTTTGCATCCCTTTTGAAAACAATGGAAAGCAGAATGAGGGCAGAATCTGCCCAAAGATCAGTGCCAGATTCTGCCTTGTGAGCATACCCTTAGGAGAATAAGCCATGCATGGGTCATGGTGATCCAGTGAAAATTGCGGCCCTTTCTTTCTGCTGATTGACAAGGGTTCAGGTTCTTGCTCGGTGACCTACTATTATATCAGTAGCGGGAACCTGTTCCCGTGAACTGAGGTAATAGTATGTCATGAAGATGGAACCGGCTCAGGAGCTGAGCTGAGCCAGAGCCATTGGGAGAGGACACACAACTGACATACTCCTCTAATGGCTGTGAGCAATGAAAACGCTGTTGGCGGGCGTATAACTCCTTAGATGTCAACATCATTATTGATGGTGGCATCTAAGTGGTATCTTAGCGTTTGGTCCCTCCCTCATCGACACCCCAGAGATGCAGTCGTGGGGTGTAAATGCAATATCATGGTGACAGGGGCTTAATGAACAAATAAAAGCGCTTTAAAGGGGTACTCCCATGTCAAGGATCCTACCTATACTGCTAGCTTATGTAAATTCAAGAGTTTTCCTAAATACATTGCTTAAGAAATGCTGCTTCGTTTGCTTGCTATGTTAGATTAAAAAAAACTTGGCATCACCATAATCATACTGACTGAATCACGCTAAATTTAGAACAATTTGATAAGTAAGCTAAATTGTGAAATAGCAATATGTCGACATTAAAATGACCCACATCAGGGGTGTTCCAGCCCTAAGGTTAAGGCCCTACGTTTCGGAAACCCTGTTTTTTGTTTTGTTTTGTTTTTATTTGCATGTTTTTGAGCCAAACCTAGTAGTGGCTACAGAAGGAATGGGAAATATCTAGGAAGCCCTTATACTTCTTCCTGCTGCTCAATCCATTCATAGCTTTGGCTCAAAAAAACACAGCAAAATCTGCAACAAAAAAAGCCGCTTTTCAACAACTAAATCTGGGCTGCTGACCGCTCTCATTACTTTTAATAGGAGCCATGCTGTCTGCGCTACCTGTTCACTAGCAGCTTCTGGCACCCGGAACTCGTAGGCTGCTGGAATAGCTGATCTGTATGGGGTCCAGGTATCAACCCCTCAAACATCACATACTGATGAACTGTGGAGAAGACTTTATGAAAAATCAATTTGGGGCTAGAAATCCCCTTTAAGAATCAAACTAGGTTGCGTCCTTAAGGGGTTACGGATCAGACCACCACTGATTTATCACCGATTGCCTGGCCTACATCTAGACATCAGTATTTGGAACACCCCTTTAAAACCTTCCTGATGATCAAATGATCATAGGGAAGCAGTAAAATGTCTTTAAAAGAAGACATGCGATAAAAATGATATACTAGTGAATCCTATTTATAACCTGTGTCACAATGACTATCATCCAAGAGAAAAATGCAGCAGAACTCCGACCTTAATTTTTGACTGAAACGCTGACCTTGTCAGAATGGAAGAAAAACAATATTTTAGGGCACTCTACATCCCATTCTTGAGAAATGATGGTGTTTCCTTAGACCACAAGCTGTAAATATCTGTTTCAGCTTCATTCATTTATGTGGAGACTTCAGTGTATGAGATCAGCCCTGGGCAATCTGTAGAATCTGTAGAACAGAATATACTACAGAGGCATAGGTGTATACTTTTTCTTTAGTTTAGCCGTACAACTAAACTTAAATTATTAATATCTAAAAATACCCAATCAAAACACAATAATAATGAATGCTTGTACCATCTCTGTGCCAGTATCGGTGTACCCCTACTCTGCATCCTGCTCACTGTTTTATCTGTATTGAAACCCACATGCTAATTGTTCTAAAGCTGTCCATAGTGCTGATCTATGCTGTGGTGTTAGAAGTATAACGTTTGTATCACCCCACAGGAGAAAGGACACCTCTAAGGTATGTCAGGAAATTATTAGTAAATCTCTTTTAGGCCACCATTGGTAGGATCATCCAAGTGCCAGATTAGATGATGATCTGTATATTTAGAAGCTATTTTTCTTTGACCTAAGACACCCAAGTAAAGCTTATCTCCTGACTGGATGGTGCACTTTACTGTTCTTCTAATTCAGGGGGGCCCCATCAGTCAGACCGCCACCGGTCAGACACTCATCACTTTTTATGTGGATAGCTGGTAAGTTCTCATTCTTGGCATACCCCTTATATAGTGGCTGATAATTTACTCGCCTATCCATGCTCCTGTCCAGGCAAACTGCTGATGCGGCGCCTGGCTGTGTACCTCTCTCTTAATGTTCTTCCGGCTATGCTGTCTTCCACTCTATGGTATGGCTTGCTATACCCTAGGGCAGGTGACAGGGTAGCTGGGAGGACAATACTGTAGAAGGGGTGCACAGCCGGGCACTGCATCAGCGCTTTGCAGTAAGAAGGGTTAAATATGAAATTGACCAGTGTTGTGTGGACTGTATGTGATGTAATTTGGGATGGGATGTGGGTCACCAATATCTATGTGAGGGGACAATTAGGCTACTACCTATGTGTGGTGGGGGGGTACTATTAACTGTAGGGGGGGAGATAATTAGGACACTATTACCTATGCGTATTAGTAATATAATTAACATCATCCTTATCAGTTATAAATGTAACTACGCCAAACTGGCATAGCTATGTTTATACAGTTGTGAAATTATTAATGGCCCTTTGAAGACCACCATAAGGTTGATGTTGGCCCTCAGCAAGAGTTTGACACCTCTGTTTATAAGAGGTTCTGGGTTTTGTGCTGTGTACAGCATTTTTTGGGTTGCGTGTCTTAGTCTTTCTCATATTTCTGCAAATATGCTTTAGCTATAGGCTTCCAGCCAAATCCCTAAGAACGTCTAGTTTTCTGTACACAGTAGTGATACGGTTCCCTGCATGTAAAGATTTCTCTTCAGCTATCTGTAAGGCAGGTGCTGCTTAGATCATGTACTTTGTAGTGGCACTGTCATTTATCACCACCAGGTGGGCACAATGCTTTATTGCTCTTCCTCTGGCTGTTTGTCTTTTATGATGGCTCTATACTTGTGATTCACCTGTGCCATGATGTAAATCTCTCCTCCGTGACGAATTGCTGTTTGCTGTCTAAAATAAGCCCTCTACCCCAAGGAATTAACATGTGCAAACATCATGAGCATGTGAAAGGGAAGAAGAGGTAGCATACCATTAAAAGCCCATCTTTTAATGCTTTGTGTCACCAGGATTCTATAAAATACAAATCACTGCAATGGTTCACCATACAACCATTTTAAGTGGTAGATTTATTCATGCAACTCCTCCATTTTCTGATTGCATTACAACGCCTTGCCATATGACCCATTTGGACAAATAATTCTTTGCTCTGGCAGACCTTGTCTGCCCATTTATTACATGAACAGCGTTTCATTCAGCCATGTGTGGTTGACAGATGGTTTGCTGTAGGCCATTGGTTGTCAAGGTGCAGGGGTATGCGCCACAGCCTCTGGAGGTATACATCAGCGCCACTCTAAGTGTAAATTTTCCTTGCTCTCCGCTGCACTTTGGTTTCCCTAGCCCTGCTGGTTGCTATGGAACAGCAGAAAGCACTTAACCCTCCCCTCAAATCTGGCTTTATAAAGACCATGCTTGCCTCTTTTCCCCCGTCATCTCTGCAGCTTTTGCTACTGTAGATATCCGTATTTTGACTGTGGAAACTGAAAGGTGGTATTGTGCCTATTTGTGAAATAGGACAGTAGAACCAGGAGAGCCAGTGAGCAGCACAACTATCAAGGTGCAAATTCAGGTAATAAGGGCCATTTGGCAGCTGCATTTCCACCAGTCACAAACCATACTCACTGCATCATAGAATGCGTGTACAGTCACCTTTTACATTGAATGTACCAAATGTAATTGTGTCATATTTATCTGACAGTAGAGTAAGCATAGCCTTATTTTATTGATATTTATAACTGATCACTTCCTTGAGGGTTGTTGGTTGGAACTTTTTGACACTAGTGGGTACTTGGCTTGAAAATGATTGAGAAACGCTGCTGTAGGATACCTATCCAGTTTGTTTGGGTCATGACTGTGAGACAAAACACAGCATATACTAAACTGCTATTCACTCAGTAAATGCACTTAATTGTGAATAAGTGTACACTTTAGAAAACACCTATCTGATATGCTGTATATTTGCGCTCTTCCCTGGGTTAGATTGGTTAAATACATCCAATATTTCAAAGTTCATTTGCATTGGAAAATGTTTGCTGAGAGGCCTGCTTGGAAGTGCAAACACTGAGGTTACTGGGCAAACTGTGGTGGGTAATGCCAACCCTTGACTGAACAATGTCATATTTGCTGATCTCTCAGGCTAGTATTTTATGCCTCAGGGGTCTAAATAATAAAGCTATAAGGAGGATGAGTAAGTGGACTTTTATCTTTTTAAGATCAGTGGAAACTAATGCAAAACAGTGAGCCTTATTGGCAAGCCTGTAATGTATGAACATTAAGCTGTTTGTCTCAGGGGTGGGGGGTATTGGGGTGTGGGGTATAATAAAGTTACAGTGAGCATTAGGGGTTGGAATGTAATAAAGGAACAGTGATCTCTGGGGATAGAGGGGTTGAGGGGAGTTTAATAAAGGTACAGTGAGCTGTGGGGGAGGATGTAATAAAGGAGCAATGAACTGTGGGAAGAGGTGGGTTGAGAGGCATGAGCTGCAAGGGTGTAATGCAGGAATAGTGAGCTATAAGGGGAGTGTAATGGAGGAACGGTGAGCCATGGAGGTGTAATGGAGGAACGGTGAGCCATGGAGATGTAATGGAGGAATAGTGAGCCTGGGGGGGGGGGATAATGGAGGAACAGTGAATGGTGGAGGGGTTTAGGGGGTGTAATAGAGGAACAGTGAGTTGCAGGAGAGGTGGGATATAATGATTATGTGCAGATTTTCCACACAGATTTAAATGCATAATTAATTCTAGTCCATTAGTGTAAAAAAAAAAAAAAAAAAGTCAATGAAAAATTCTGTTTCTCATGCCCATTTTGTGAATTCTTGTCCTCAAAGAAATTGACCTATGTTGCAGATTTTAAATCTGTAGCATGTCCATTTATGCCAAAAAAGGCTTCAAAATCCCCACTGAATTCTATGAAAATACACACCAAAATCTGCTCCAGAATGGGGTGTATACATGCAGATGGTGTGCATGTACCTTATTCAGAAACAAATATTTTTCAAGTTGAATGTCAAACTGTTGACTGTCAGTTGTAAGAAGAGACCTGTGAGCAACTGTTCAGGAGTGTACTGCTTCATAACTCACTATATAGCAGTGAGTTCAGTTCACACAGCTTTGTTCAGTCCAGGACATATGACCCACACATGACACACAGACAATATTTCCTAGAATACAGTCTCCATTTATTAATTATAATGAATTGCATAAACATTTAAATTTGTTGACTGAAAAATTTAGGAACCAAATCAAATTTTTAGTTAAGGAGACTCTGACTGACGCCTGACTCTGACGCCTGACTCTGACGCCAACAAGTGTCAGGTGTCACAGTTGTAAACTGCCATTAATCTGATGTTTGACTCTGAGGACGTCCTAATATGGACACTGTACGTATGCATGTAGCCACCTGTCCGTTCACAGTGGGCTGAGAGGCGGGATTCCCTGACCCTATTTTTGATATAAGTGCACCTTCTAGACATGGGACTCACATCTAGAATATATTTATGGCATTAGTGGGTATAGTTTATTCCATGTTTGTTGGAAGGTACTTCATTTAATCTTCATGTGTTTTTTCTTTCAGGTCTATAAGGGAGAATTTCAACTTCCAGACTTTTTGAAAGAGATACCCCAGGTACAGTTTACTTTTACATTATTGGTTGTGTTGCCAGCTTTGTATTAAAGTATTGTTGGGTGTCTACTGGATCATGAATGTCTTAACTAGTAATAGCTGCATCATGATCCAGCTAACTAGAGATGTTAGTTTTATCAAGGGAATTAACAATTAGTTACATATCAAGCTATATTCACATTTACGCCGTTGCATTGTCTGCTTGAAAATGGGCGGAGGAAAAGTTGCTGCATAGAGGACCTTTTCCTGCCAGTTTCAGTTTTAAAAAGACAAACACCCAATGGACCCCATTATAGTCAATGGGGTCCATTGAACTCTGTGTCTTACCGCTATTTTAGTGGTCTGCCTCTGGTCCAGAACAATGGAGAGGCTATGCTAGTGTGAAGCTAGGGTCACATAAATAGTCTGTATAGCACACAAGAGAAAAGTGGTTTTGTTGTGAGGACCAAATTATCACATTATTCTATCTAATAATATATAATGGTTGCAATCATTTTCGTATATATCGGGGATACTCAATTGATGGACCATGGTCTGAACCCAGACTGCAGCTATCAGCTATCTGGACCCCTGCTTCCTGACCCTTTCATAATCACCGCGGCCTGGGAGAAAGCCTCTTCTCCCAACCGCTGTGCCCTAAGCCCTGATACATCACAATAACGACCACAGGGATTGGTAATTGTCCCTGCTTGCCTGCACAGGAGTAACGAGGCTACAGTACTGTGCAGGCAGCAGGAACAGTTGCAGATCCCTGCTACTGCTATGGTAATATTCAAACACAAGGGCTAATAACTAAGCATGAAAAACTCTGTAGATCATGTAAAACTATAGAACACCATAATAATATGACCACAAAAAAATAATAAAATAGTATCATTTTATTAACATAAATAATGAAACAAACATATATGGGGAGATAAATAATGAAGGTACACCATAATAACGATAGGGAGGGAAATGGGGGCCACAATAATAATAAATAGGGGATATATACTGCTGGTACAAATAAATATGTATAAAGATGGTTGAAAACAACCTATATAACACTACGTATATATGCATAAACATACCACAAACAGTATAATAGCCCAAAGAAATCTAGTAAATACTAGAAAAATAGAAATAGATATAAACATAATAAGCCACCATTATAACGTCACCTAGTCACACTCCACCCCAACGAACGTTTCGCCAGACGGCTTCATCAAGGGGTCGTGTGGCATGGTCAAACAGCTTAGTTTAAATATACAACAATGTCCAATCCACTAAAGCACACAGATCACATGTAAAAAACACACCTGAATACTAAATGATGATATGAAACAACAAGATGGCAAATCGCTAAGAAACTAAAGCTCCATGATGACAATGCATAGTAATGCTAAACTGAAAGGCATTGATACAATATAACCCCCGTTAATCGCGGGAGTACATTCTGTCAAGAATAAATGAAAGTAAATAGCGGTAAAACAGCGCATGCAAGGAGGTTAGCACATGTCATCGCGAGATCTCGCATTGTAATAACCAAGCCCCGCATATGCGCTAAATAATACCGCAGCTTCAACACCAAGAAGTACAAAACATACAATGAGCGCCTGCGCGATAAAAAAAGGGGACAATATAAATAACTTATGCATAAAAAAGATAAATGTAATGTGAGAGGAGATAAAAGTAATGAAAATTATTATTATCATTTAGTACAGTCATATGAAAAAGTTTGGGCACCCCTATTAATCTTAATCATTTTTAGTTCTAAATATTTGGGTGTTTGCAACAGCCATTTCAATTTGATATATCTAATAACTGATGGACACAGTAATATTTCAGGATTGAAATGAGGTTTATTGTACTAACAGAAAATGTGCAACATGCATTAAACCAAAATTTGACCGGTGCAAAAATTTGGGTACCCTTATCATTTTATTGATTTGAATACTCCTAACTACTTTTTACTGACTTACTGAACAGGGCTGTGGAGTCGGAGTCGGAGTCGTGGAGTCGGAGTCGGTGCCTATTTTGGTGGAGTCGGAGTCGGTATAAAATGGACCGACTCTGACTCCCAAAATATATAATAAATTGGTACAGTTAGTAGTACAATGCAATATGTGCTGAATATATTTTCATAAGAATTTGGGAAAATGATGAAATGTTGAAAATGATGAAATGTCCTGTAAAGGTCTGTTCTATTCCTCATATAATGATGGGACTGAGTTCTGAGTGAACCTATAAGGTTTAGCAGTGCCAGGGCTGTGGAGTCGGAGTCGGTGCCTATTTTGGTGGAGTCGGAGTTGGAGTCGGAGTCAGGGGAAATGTCGGAGTCGGGGCTTTGGCGTACCGACTCCACAGCCCTGTTACTGAAGCACAAAATTGGTTTTGTAACCTCACTGAGCTTTGAACTTCATAGCCAGGTGTATCCAATCATGAGAAAAGGTATTTAAGGTGGCCAATTGCAAGTTGTTCTCCTATTTGAATCTCCTCTGAAGAGTGGCATCATGGGCTCCTCAAAACAACTCTCAAATGATCTGAAAACAAAGATTGTTCAACATAGTTGTTCAGGGGAAGGATACAAAAAGTTGTCTCAGAGATTTAACCTGTCAGTTTCCACTGTGAGGAACATAGTAAGGAAATGGAAGACCACAGGGACAGTTCTTGTTAAGCCCAGAAGTGGCAGGTCAAGAAAAATATCAGAAAGGCAGAGAAGAAGAATGGTGAGAACAGTCAAGGACAATCCACAGACCACCTCCAAAGAGCTGCAGCATCATCTTGCTGCAGATGGTGTCACTGTGCATCGGTCAACAATACAGCACACTTTGCACAAGGAGAAGCTGTATGGGAGAGTGATGCGAAAGAAGCCGTTTCTGAAAGCACGCCACAAACAGAGTCGCCTGAGGTATGCAAAAGCACATTTGGACAAGCCAGCTTCATTTTGGAAGAAGGTCCTGTGGACTGATGAAACAAAGATTGAGTTGTTTGGTCATACAAAAAGGCGTTATGCATGGCGTCAAAAAAAACACAGCATTCCAAGAAAAACACTTGCTACCCACTGTAAAATTTGGTGGAGGTTCCATCATGCTTTGGGGCTGTGTGGCCAATGCCAGCACCGGGAATCTTGTTAAAGTTGAGGGGCGCATGGATTCAACTCAGTATCAGCAGATTCTTGAGAATAATGTACAAGAATCAGTGACGAATTTGAAGTTACGCCGGGGATGGATATTTCAGCAAGACAATGATCCAAAACACAGCTCCAAATCTACTCAGGCATTCATGCAGAGGAACAATTACAATGTTCTGGAATGGCCATCCCAGTCCCCGGACCTGAATATCGTTGAACATCTGTGGGATAATTTGAAGCGGGCTGTCCATGCTCGGCGACCATCAAACTTAACTGAACTGGAATTGTTTTGTAAAGAGGAATGGTCAAAAATACCTTCATCCAGGATCCAGGAACTGATTAAAAGCTACAGGAAGCGACTAGAGGCTGTTATTTTTGCAAAAGGAGGATCTACAGTCATGGCCAAAAGTTTTGAGAATGGTACAAATATAAATTTTTACAAAGTCTACTGCTTCAGTTTTTCTAATGGCAATTTGCATATACTCCAGAATGTTATAAAGAGTGATCAGCTTAACAGCAATTACTTGCAAAGTCAATATTTGCCTAGAAAATGAACTTTATCCCCCAAAACACATTTCAACATCATTGCAGCCCTGCCTTAAAAGGACCACCTAACATTGTTTCAGTGATTGCTCCATTAACACAGGTGTGGGTGTTGATGAGGACAGGGCTGGAGATCAATCTGTCATGATTAAGTAAGAATGACACCACTGGACACTTTAAAAGGAGGCTGGTGCTTGCCATCACTGTTTCTCTTCTGTTAACCATGGTTATCTCTAAAGAAACACGTGCAGTCATCATTGCACTGCACAAAAATGGCCTAACTGGGAAGAGTATTGCAGCTAGAAAGATTGCACCTCAGTCAACAATCTATCGCATCATCAAGAACTTCAAGGAGAGAGGTTCCATTGGTGCCAAAAAGGCTCCAGGGCGCCCAAGAAAGACCAGCAAGCGGCAGGACCGTCTCTTAAAAGTGTTTCAGCTGCGGGATCAGGCTACTAGCAGTGCAGAGCTTGCTGAGGAATGGCAGCAGGCAGGTGTGAGTGCATCTGCACGCACTGTGAGGCGGAGACTCTTGGAGCAAGGCCTGGTCTCAAGGAGGGCAGCAAAGAAGCCACTTCTCTCCAGAAAAAACATCAGGGACAGACTGATATTCTGCAAAAGGTACAGGGAGTGGACTGCTGAGGACTGGGGTAAAGTCATTTTCTCTGATGAATCCCCTTTTCGATTGTTTGGAACATCTGGAAAACAGCTTATTCGGAGAAGAAGAGGTGAGCGCTACCACCAGTCTTGTCTCATGCCAACTGTAAAGCAACCTGAAACCATTCATGTGTGGGGTTGCTTCTCAGCCAAGGGAATCGACTCTCTCACAGTCTTGCCTAAAAACACAGCCATGAATAAAGAATGGTACCAGAATGTCCTCCAAGAGCAACTTCTCCCAACCGTCCAAGAGCAGTTTGGCGCTCAACAATGCCTTTTCCAGCATGATGGAGCACCTTGCCATAAAGCAAAGGTGATAACTAAATGGCTCAGGGAACAAAACATAGAGATTTTGGGTCCATGGCCTGGAAACTCCCCAGATCTTAATCCCATTGAGAACTTGTGGTCAATCATCAAGAGACGGGTGGACAAACAAAAACCAACAAATTCAGACAAAATTAAAGCATTGATTCTGCAAGAATGGACTGCTATCAGTCAGGATTTGGTCCAGAAGTTGATTGAGAGCATGCCAGGGAGAATTGCAGAGGTCCTGAAGAAGAAGGGTCAACACTGCAAATATTGACTTGCTGCATTAACTCATTCTAACTGTCAATATAAGCTTCTGTTACTCATAATATGAATGCAATTCTATTTCTGTATGTGATAAAAACATCTGACAAACACACATAAAAACCAGAGGGCAGCAGATCATGTGAAAATATAATATTTGTGTCATTCTCAAAACTTTTGGCCATGACTGTACTAAATATTAATGTCACTTTTCTGTTGAGGTGCCCATACTTTTGCACCGGTCAAATTTTGGTTTAATGCATATTGCACATTTTCTGTTAGTACAATAAACCTCATTTCAATCCTGAAATATTACTGTGTCCATCAGTTATTAGATATATCAAATTGAAATGGCTGTTGCAAACACCCAAATATTTAGAACTAAAAATGATTAAGATTAATAGGGGTGCCCAAACTTTTTCATATGACTGTATATATATTGTTTACACTGTTATCATCAGTATTATAAATACTATTTACACTTGTATGACTATTTTTGTACATTTTAATATTGTTCTTATATTTTGCATACTTTATATGTAATTTCTGACATCACTTTATGCACTTTTTCATCACTGCATGTTTCACTTCGCACTTGCACTTTTTTTCACTACTTTTATCTCCTCTCACATTACTTTTATCTTTTTTATGCATAAGTTATTTATATTGTCCCCTTTTTTTATCGCGCAGGCGCTCATTGTATGTTTTGTACTTCTTGGTGTTGAAGCTGCGGTATTATTTAGCGCATATGCGGGGCTTGGTTATTACAATGCGAGATCTCGCGATGACATGTGCTAACCTCCTTGCATGCACTGTTTTTTACCGCTATTTACTTTCATTTATTCTTGACAGAATGTACTCCCGCGATTAACGGGGGTTATATTGTATCAATGCCTTTCAGTTTAGCATTACTTTGCATTGTCATCATGGAGCTTTAGTTTCTTAGCAATTTGCCATCTTGTTGTTTCATATCATCATTTAGTATTCAGGTGTGTTTTTTACATGTGATTTGTGTGCTTTAGTGGATTGGACATTGTTGTATATTTAAACTAAGCTGTTTGACCATGCAACACGACCCCTTGATGAAGCCATCTGGCGAAACGTTCGTTGGGGTGGAGTGTGACTAGGTGAGGTTATAATGGTGGCTTATTATGTTTCTATCTATTTCTATTTTTCTAGTATTTACTAGATTTCTTTGGGCTATTATACTGTTTGTGGTATGTTTATGCATATATACGTAGTGTTATATAGGTTGTTTTCAACCATCTTTATACATATTTATTTGTACCAGCGGTATATATCCCCTATTTATTATTATTGTGGCCCCCATTCCCCTCCCTATCGTTATTATGGTGTACCTTCATTATTTATCTCCCCATATATGTTTGTTTCATTATTTATATTAATAAAATGATACTATTTTATTATTTTTTTGTGGTCATGTTATTATGGTGTGCTCTGGTAATATATCTGGGCTTATGGGGACCAGCGGTCAGGAGATAAGTGTTTTCCCTGACCACTGTTAGTGTCAATTCTTTGTTGAGGCATTAAAGAGTAATAAACTGTATGAGACAGTAATGGAGCATTATACTGTGTGGGGGGCACTAAGAAGCATATTTTAAGGGGGCACCAATAGCTTAGTTTAACTTGTGGAGACCACTAATGGGGTATATTATACTGTGTGGGTTGTAATGCTCCATCGTTCCCCCACACAGTGTAATTTCCAGCTAGTGACCCACACAGTATATTGCCCCATTAAACTGTGCGTAGACTCCAAAAGGACATAATACCATGTGGAGGAAACCAATGGGCTTTTTGTGTATGTGCACCTTAACTGTTAGCCGATAAAACCCTTTAACATTGACCCCTTAACTCCATTTGACCATCAGGGAAATTTAAATTAATATGAAATATTTTTTTCCTAATTTTTCTTCCCTAAACACACATTTTGTAGTCAGATGTGTCTTATTGTCTGATAAATATATGATAAATACTGGACATGTTCAGCTCCTGCTCAGTTTGGACCTTCATCTGATGGTTGACCTTTATTAAAAGTAAAATAGTAAAAATAGGAAGCTAAAAAATTTTTTGATTTGGACTTGGAAGTACCCCTCAGTGACTCATTTTATTAAAAGTAGTTGTTTGCCCTTGGTATATATTTTACTTTTATAAATGTATTTCTAATTTGGTAAATATATTTGTGTGCTGTAGCCAGTTTTGGAACCCCAGCTGTTTAAGACTTCGGCTAAACAGGTCCTGTTATTTAGTAGGAGTGGGGTTTTTTTTTTGGTTTTTTTTCCATAACCATTTTTTTTCAGTGCCACAATTGGGAAACCATGCTTCTTGGTTAAGTTTTATCTAATTCAGACCAGGATGAAAGAGCCAATTTATCATTGTTTTTTTACATTCCAAATTTTGCCTTATGTGCTATACAGCATAAATAACATTCTTTGTTCTATGAGTCATGAGTCTATGAGAAAATTGTTTTATTATCACCATATTTTGAGAGCCATAGCTTTTTTTTTTTTTGTGTGTGTGTTTTTTTTTTTTTTCAATGCAGCTGTGCATGGCCTTGTTTTTTGCAGGAAAAGCTGTAATTTCTATTGGTATCATTTTGAGTTTTATAACTTTTTATTAAATTCTTTGGAAGAGGTGTAAAAAAAAAAAAATCTTTTTTTAGTTTTATTATTTTACGACGTTCACATTGCGGTATAAATCATGCATTATTTTTGTAGTGTGGGCTGTTATAGACAGGTCAGTACTAATTATGCTGCTTTTTCCTTTTTTTTCTTTCTGGAATAAAATTAATTTTAATGGAAGTTTTTGTGGCCTTTTAACTTTTTAAAATTATTTTTAAACATTTAATTTAAATTTTTTGTAAACCTCTTTCGTTAGTCCCAGTATGGGACTTGAACACTATGAAGCACAATAACTAGTATAATACACTGGAATACGTCTGTATTATATTATGGTATCTAATGATGACTGCAGAGGTGTAGCTAGTAATGAAGGGGGGAGGCTGCACACATAAACAAGTGGCCCCCTACCCAGATATCTTGATATTATCACTATACATTGATCATATAGTTGTAGATTCTGTGATCTCATCTGAGCTGGACTGCAATGACCATTTCTTCTAGCTGTGACTTCTACCTGTAAAGTCTGTAATACAAACATCTTTGACTCTTCACTTTTTCAGGCCCCAACCCACATTGTCTTCACCTCCACCAATGTCCCCATCCTCTCAATTATAATATAAAATTCCCATGGAAATGAATATTACCCCATGTGTGCATCTTTAATAATGTCCCTGTGTAGCCCCTCAATTAATAATACCTCCTTTGTGAACCCCTTAAATTGTGAACCTCAATTTAAACATTGCAAGCTGAAAATGTAATGGTACTATTGGAGTGCACATAGAAAGTGCACATAGAAAGTGGGCGAAGTCACAGGTACAGTGCAATGATTGTTCAAGTTTTAAATTAAAAGTTGTATGTTGGGAAAATCCCTTCAATAATATCCTCTGTGTGCTCCCTTTTTAACAATGCTGCCTAATTAAAGGGTTGTCCATTTTTTTTAATTTGATTTATTTATTGACGCCGCAGACATCACTAGTAGATGCCTGAATGGTGGTCGCTACTGACTTCGCCCCCCCCATAGGATCTGCAAGGAGCCGCAGACTTGACTAGCAGATGCCTAAATGGTGGAGCAGGAAGATAGAAGATTCCTGCTTCACTATGGTATTGTATAGTTGAAAGTGTTGTATGTGTTTGTGGTGGGCCCTCCAGTGCATGGCAGTGCATTGGAGGACACACACTAACAAACCCCTTAGTTGCCGCAATCACTGTTGACTATTGCCAATGTCTAACTTGTATCACAATTGTGAATGTCCAGGAAGCTGGTATCTGGGGTTCTGTTTAATAAGATTCTCATACTGGAATGCTGCTTTAGTCATCCCTGGATCTGTTTGTGACATTGGTCACCAAATTGTTTTTTTTGACCAGAAAAAGAAATCGACTATTGGTTATTTTGAATTTAACATTTGTATCCTGTATCAAATACTATAGATACTATACTATAAAATGCACACTCAGACTCAGTACATACTATCTAGTAACAAATAGGTACTGCCTAAAAGCTCACTGACTGCTCGCTGTAAACCATGAGTTTTGGCAGAAGTTTCTAAAAATTCCAGAAGACAAACTAAACAAATCCAAAATCCCACTGTCTCTGGTACTGTGGCATGTGATCTTAGTGAAGTTGCATTGCAGTTTTTCAAAAGGCTAAAAAATGGCACAATGCATGATAGGGAATTATGTTTGCACTGAAACAGACATTGGGGAGATTCACTTATGCCGTACATTTCTGGCACAGATTTGACCACAGTGAATCTACCGTAAAATCTTTCAGTTGTGACATGCAGATTTTCATACATACTTGCTGTGGAGTTCAGTCTTAGCAATACGTAGAAGTTGTTTGTTTGTAATCGCAAAGCTTCTTTTGGTTTCAGGAGTTGGAAAATAGACTTCTACAACCTTGTCTGTGCAAGACGTTTGTGCCCACCGCGCCACTTTTGTGACATGAGTTGGGTCACTGCAGCCCACCACATTTCATAACTTACTTCACAAGCTTCTAGCTGCTGTGAACTTCAGTTCCTGTTGCACGGCCGGCACAGAGAGAGTTTTTTTTTTTTTTTTAAGAGGGTACCTTCTTTTATTACAGAGTACATTTTTTTTTCTTTGCTTGTTTCTTTTTGCATTCAATTATTTTATTCATTTTTTGTGTGTTTTTAAGATGAAATGAGATGCCAGTTTTGCCCTTTCCAGGCAGTAAGTACAGATTAAGCTGAAATGAATTTGGCTGTAGGTATAAAAGGTTCTCTAGCAAGCTTAGGAACAATAGGAAATTGTCCTTTCATTACTTATCTTTCACGCAGGTTCCACTATTCTAATAACGTCCATTGTGGCATTTTGTGTGTAGTATCTTTCCAATATAGTTTTCTCCTTCTGTGAGAAGAATATATAAATATTGTACTCATGAGAAGAACTCTATTAATATGAGTGCAGGGTACATGTAGATATCTGCAAGGAATGCTGCTCCTGATAGCTATGGAGCTGAATGTGGTACAGCAGCTACATAGATGAGTTGTATTGTGCTGTCTCTATTGATACCTTTCTATTCTAATTGTAAGAAAACTTGCTTTTGAGGGTATTTGTGTGTTCTTCTTATTGGAGCTTCGCAGTTAATAAAATAGAAAGAATCAATATGGTGTTTTGTGTTCTAGCCAAAGAAGACACGGGAAGGAAATTCTTGAGGCAAGATTTATATCATCTTGAACTATTGCAGTTAACTCACTTTTGGACTTTTATGCAGTACTCTCATATCTGGGCAACTCTTGTCCTCATTCATATGATGACTTCTAAGGCTGGCATTTCTGCATGTCTTCATTCCACTTACCTTCCTATTTTAGTGGACTGAATAGATTGGATAGGGCAATGCATACAGTATCCTTCCTGTCCTTCACATAGAAAATGATCTATGCTTTATGTGATAACTCCTATTTTCTCTCTGCGCTATTGACATTTAGAAATGATTGAGTTGAAGGTCATGAAAATGGTCAGATGCTAAATTTGAGCAGGACACATTGGCTATTCCTCAGATCTTGCATCTTAGTGCGTTACCAATGTGTAAATGTTTCCTGTAGAGCATTTATCTATCCATAAGTAAGAATGACAGTTTGTCCAGAGACAGAGTGGGTTAACTAATCCTCTGTTCAAGTGTGAGTCCAGTTTGTGCCTTTTTAGGGTACTATCACATTTGCATAGCGTTTACTGTCAGTTTCCCTCTGGCGTGATGCACACAAGCCTGAGGGAAACTGATGCCAGAACGGATCCCATAGCTTTCTGTGAGATCAGTTCTGCTGCAAGAGGCATCAGTTCTGCAGCGTTTTTCCATTGGTCTTTCTTAAAATTCATGTAGCACTGGATGCAAAAAAAATTGATACTGATGCAACTGATATATGTGAACATACCCTTACTCTGGTAAACTAGGTTTGTGTATCACTGTAAGACACATGACTGCCCACAGTCCTAAAGCAGAAAGGACGCTAAAGAATATTTCCATAAATTATTGATTAAACCATTGTGTAGTTAATCATGGCTGTTCTATGCAAATGACTTAATAAAACCCTTCCAGGAAGGAGTCCTAAATTCTGAACACTTACGAAGTTCTTGGCTAGGCTAGAAATATTCCCAAGCTTGTCTCCATTTCATGCATAATTCTTGGCATGTTGTCATTTTATTGGGCACTTTGATCACAATATTGGAGGACAATGGAAATGAGTATAATTATAAAAATAGAGTGTAGAATATTGCAGCTATTGAAGGGGTTGGACCAAGTATACAAGTTATCATAGGACAGTGGTTACACCTAGTTATGAGAATGACGGTTTTGTTTTCCCCGTATGACTGACTGGAGCAGCAGGTCATGCAGTTGCATTGTACTTTGCTGACTTTTCTAGTTTGTTTCTATTGTACATACACATGGATTTGGTTATCATTTTGTATATGCTGTGGAAGAAACTCATCGTGTGTGTGTGTGTGTGTGTGTGTGTAGTATGTATGTGTGTGTGTGTGTATATATATATATGTGTGTGTGTATATATATATATATATATAAAACTCAGTATTCCACGTCCACTTTAAAGCGACCTATAATGTGTGCAGTATACTCTCCATCATCTCATCCCTCAGTTACTGAATCCCAGGACAGCACAGCACTGTATCTCAGAGGATCCTTTATTTGTGTTATGTCCTTATTAATAGTTTATAAAAAAAAAAATACAGAAACATGCAATCCCTCCCAGTAGTCCAGTGCACCAGCAGCAGTAATGTGCTTACTATTGGCTTGTGGTTTGTAATGCGTTGCTGATGCTTCACTGTGCATGCGTTCTTACCATTAACAAATCTAAAATGCTTGCAAAGTAACATAAATCAATGGGATTATCTTATCTTCGTAAACATGACTCCCTTATGTTTTACAGACTGAAGCAGTAAAGTAGCTGAGCTGTACTCAAGCCGTGTCATGGTAAGTGCTCTGCTAGACCTTCTGCTGTGTTTAGACTCAGATCAGTACCTGCAGTATATACTGTTCAGTGTGTGGAGAGAGAGATTCTTTAATTCATTGTATGCAGTTAAAAAGTTAGGACCATGACAGTAGATTAAGGTATGCATTTATTATGATAAAATATTAGGCTATGTTCACACTACCGTTAATGTCTGTTGCTGTCATCCGTCATAGGATGACAGCAATGTACATTAACGGTAACCAAGTTACAGACACAGACTGAGCCCCCTCCCATTGACTCTAATGTAAACAACATGACTGACATGGACTTCCCTCATGTCTGTTTACTTTTGTAAGGGAAGAAAAGGGACTGCATGCACGACTTTTTCTTTTTCTCATGCTTCCTCCATGTTTTTTACATTGGAGTGAATGCCAATGAAGGGGGCTCTGTTTGCATTTTATCATTTAATGTCCATTGCTATTTAAGCTCTGTAATGTCAGAAGGGCAGTGTCAGACAGGGGGGTGATTCAGAGCTCCAATCAGAGGCAGCCTGTGTCAGAGGTCAGAATCACACTCCTTGTCTGCTCCTGCCTGACACCGCCCTCCTGACAGTACAGAGACTAAATAGCATATTAGACACCAAAATGAACAGCACTGATTGCTTGGGAATGGTGGGGGCTAGAGGAAAAATTCCAACTGTGCCAGAATCAGTGGAGCACAAGCTGTAAAGATGTAAAGAACTGGACTTGTTGGAGGTGGTGAAATAATGGTAATGTGAACCTATTCCTAAAGGCACTGCCGAAAAGACCGGAGATTGATTGTACTAATATGTTTTGGTTTTTTTTAGTGTTTTTAAGGCATTCTGGGCAAAGCAAATAAAATTCTTGTGTAATTTCCTCCATTATCTCTAGGGTTATAGCACCCCATTAAATTTCAATTATCACTATGCCACCTGTGTTCATTTTTACTGAGCATGAACCATTAGAAAAGGAAGAGCTAAGAGAGTACAGACAGAACCAGTATGCTGTATAATATGTTTTTATATAGAATATGGTGGTTGAGGGCATTGCATAATAGCTGCTAATGTAAGTTTATAATTTAATGTGTTGTGTACCCTTCACACAGGTGCTGTTGCCTGGCAAAAGAACAGACCCATGATGATGATTTCCATACTAGGAGCAGACCATGATGTGAATGTGTTGGCTGTGCCCTGACCAGTCTCCATGTGTGTACGGCTTACTACCTGTCTCCACAAGGGCACAAATTCATCCTTTCTGATTTAATGGCACTTTCTTATGGCTGGAGCTTTGCTCCTCTGGCAGTGGTGTAGTACTGTAGTTACCAGCTGTATTATGTTTTTAATTAAAAAAAAAAAAATCATCTTCTTAATGACATCCTGATTTATCCTATCACTGTGTGGCCTCTCAACATTGCAATGCTGTTACCTTTTTATTTAATTTTTATTACGAAACATAGGGTGTGATAAATTTTAGCAAAGTATATATTAGATGTATATACTTGGATGCTTGGACACATGCCGTTGTTTCTCACCAGCAGTGTAATGATGTATATTGTATACATGTTCAATTACAAAAACACTCTATCTTATAAGCTTGGTGGGGTTTATACTGGAATTTCAATGCATGCAGGCAAATTATACAGCATTGTTCTGTCAGCCTGGAAATCGAGTGAATCCTATCACTGAACAATGGTATCAAATTGACAAAACCAGAAATATGTGCAATGTTATTTCTTCATCTCAGTATATGGGATTCAGACAAAGAGCATAAATCCCCATTTACAAAACAAATGGCAAGTAGCGATTTCATAACACAAATGAAAATGTTAATGCATGTATTGAAAACTCATTTTTACATTTTAACAAGGAACGATATTTTTATACAGTCTTAAGTAGGCTTTGGTGTTTTATGTGCTTTGAAAATTCATTTTGTGGTGAAAAGTTATCCAGCTTTCTAAGACTACCTTCACATCTGTGTCAGTCTGTTTAGAGCCTCTGGTGCAGAGTACGCCTGCAAAACCATCTTTTTTTTTTTTTTTGTCTCTGATGTCGATTATAGTCAATGGAGTCCCTTGGGATCTATTATTAGTCATTAGACGGATGCGTTTTATTGTTTTATCTATTCTTCTGGTTCTACAAAAGGCCAGAAAAATGGACTAAACTACACCAATGTGAACTCGCTCAAATTAAATATTGTTTTAATCTTTCCCCATTTTCCACATCTATGCTCATACACACAGAGGCTGAAAACCTGTCCTGATCATGTGCTGCTCACACAGTTGTAGGGTGCATTATAATCCGCTATGGATTTTGCTGCATATCTTTTCTGCAGAGCATGGATGAGACTTTTGTTTGTTACATCCACTTTGTCGGTACTGTAATATTGTGCAGATTTTGAGCCTCCAAATCTGGATTGAAAGTCCACAGCATATCTATTTTATGTGAACATATTCTTAAAGGCTATTCCTACGACCGTGTTCCCTACATGAAACTCGGTCCATGAACTGATCATATTTCTCAGACTGACTACAGCTGTATGAAATGGAACTTGGTGCATCACACTGGTTATGATGCAGTGATCTCCCGAACAGCTGGATCACTACAGTACTGAACAAACATACATAAAGCCGAGAGTTCAGTCCAGCCATTTTGGAGCTCACCTCATCATAATTCACTAAGTTCCATTCATAAAGCTGTCTTCAGACAGAGAATGGAACGTGGTTGTGTGAATAGAGTGTACTTTCATATGCTGTATTTAGTTGTCCATCTGTGTCAGCGGGAATGGATCAGGGCAGGTTTTTTTCTCAGTGTATAATACATTATAAATGTTTCCATTCACTGACTGCAAGCACGTGTTTCAACTGGAAAGAAACAAAACAAAAACCTAAATATATAATGTTGTACTCACATGCAGCAGTTTGTGGGTGTTTAGGCTCTTTTTGCCATGATTGAATGAAAAGTGTGTTAAAAATGGAAAAATGGTGTGGTTACATAGCACCAAAGGGGGTTTTGGCATGAGTTCATGCAAGAACCCCACAAAACTTTCCTGTATGAATACACACCATAGAAAGTTGCCAACAATTTCATTATACAATGATGGTTTATTTAAAGGAAATCTCTTTGGGCTGAAGACAAACATTGAGGGCGACTTAATTAGTTTGTGCCTGAATTGTGGCGTGTTTCAGTGGATTTTGTGGCTTTTTTAATATACTTTGGGCGAAATTTACCAATATTGGCTGCCATTTTTATAGTAATTTGCACTTATTGCTTCTTTTTTCAAAACTGTCTGTTGATGTGGACATGGTTTACCTGGTCCTTAGGTAAAGCCTAATTTATTACTTAATTTACTACTTTTTAAAAAGCTGCTAAATTTTTGCGAAAGCACACTTGGCTTAGAAAATACACCAAAAAATCCTTAGGCTACATTCACACTACTGTTATTAATGTCCTGCATGCTGGACTTTTTCTTCCATCAGAAAAGTAAAAAAACCATGGCGGAAAGCTTCCATCATGTTTTTTACATGGTGAATGCAGTCAAATCCCCAATGGAGGAGGCTCCACCAGCAACCTGTCTTTTATAGTCCTTTGCAATGGACATTAACCCCTTCCCCACATCTGCCGTAATAGAATAGTACGGCGGATGCCAGGTTTTTAAAGATGGCGACCACTCTGCTGCAGAGCATCTGCCATAGCTACTGGGTCTCTGCTCTGATCACGAGCATTGGAGGCCAGGATCCGCCAACCCCCTCCCCCCAAAGTAAAAATTTCGCCCGTGGGGTTGGTCCCCACCGGCCCCGTACCTTTTCCGTTGCAGGCTGGCTCTCACATGGTGAGAAGCCGACCTGTTCCCTTGGTAGCCGGAAGTCTTCTGAAGGCTTCCAGGTCTGCAATAGGGATATTACTATTGCGGCTGGTCTATGATCAGCTGCAATAGTAACATACCGAAAGTTATGCAAAGTATTGCAGGTTCAAGCCCCCTGTAAGGGCTACTAAAACAGTAATAAAAAAAATGAAAAAAAGTTTAAAAAAAAAAAAATAAAAACCTAAAAGTTCAAATCACCCCCCCCCCCCCTTTCCCTAGAATGTATATAAAACAAAAATATTACTGAGAAACACATACACGTTAGGTATCTCTGTGTCCGAAAATGCCTGGTCTGCAAACTTCTAAAAATATTTTTTCCATATGGTGAACGCCGTAGCGGGAAAAAGAAATCAAAAGTGCCGAACTGCCGTTTTTTCACCACTGATAAAAATTTGAATAAAAAGTGATCAAAGTGATAGACATTCTCCAAAATGGTATAACTATAAAGTACACCTGGCCCCGCAAAAAAAAGACTCCCTATACACCTCCGTACACAGAAATATAAAAAAGTTACGGGTGTCAGAATACGACGACTTTTAGAAAAAAACTTTTTTTTTTGCAAAGTTTTAGATTTTTTTTAAGGGGTTAAAATGTAAATAAAACAATAGAAATTTGGTATCCCCGGTATTCGTAAAACATAGAATACAGGTGACGTAATTTTGGCTGCAGAGTGAATGCAATAAAAACGAAGCCTGTAAGAAAGTCGCACAAATGCACTTTTTCTTCAAATCCACCCCATTCTGAATTTTTTTCCTGCTTCCCAGTACATTGTACAGAATAATAAATGGTAGCATGAAGAACAATTTGTCCAGCAAACCTTAAGCCCTCATATGGCTCTGAGAGCGGAAAAAAAAAAAAGTTATGGGGTTTGGGAGCCAGGCAGTCAAAAATGAAAATCGAAAAATCTCCCTGGCAGGAAGGGGTTAAATACTAGTAGTGTGAATGTAGACTTAGTGAAGTCGTCTTAGTGAGTCCTTACTCTTGGAGAACTGTGACCCATTTATAAACCAGTATGAGATGTTTTAATAAACTTGTCGCAAAAAAAAAAAAAAAAATTACTTACAGAAACGAAGTGATGCAGGAATGACATGCCCACCATGCACACGCATGACTGCTGCGGCCACTGCTTGTCACTGTCTGTATCCCATTCATTGCTTTTTTTTTCCTTTAATCCTGGACAGTTCCTTATCACCATAAAGATTACCATTCTGGGTTGATCAATTTTATAGTGATTATTGATAATGATTTCCACTAATAGAAATGAGCATTTGGATATATTAAATATACCTAATTATCCAAATCATTATTGTTGATGCTCCAATGGCTTTGTGTCAATGGGCTGTAGAACTATACAACATAGGCAGTATTCTGCAGTGTAGTTTCCACCACCTTTGCTGGATTTGTCACAGATGAATCACAGGATATCTTATTTTGTGGCTAAAAAGTTATTTAAATGGACAGATCCCAATTTCAAACTCCTTTATGGAGAAAGATGTAAAACATTCCTGCCACTGCTGCAAAGTGTTCTCTAGTTACAACGAGAGCATCTTAAAAGAGTATTTCATGTAACTGCTTTTACAGTCTGAAACCTGAACTCAAGACTATAATGTATGCTATAGGATGTCTGGAGTGGTTGCTCCAAACTCAAAAAAGTACAGTACCATGAGAGCCTACTGTGTATACATACAAAATGCAGATATAATTTCAGCTATTTAAAGAAAACTTCCAAAGAAGTTGGGTGGGGAATGGGGTTTGAGAAGAAAATGTACATTTTACAATTTTATTGACCTTTTTGTATTTTATTTTTCAAAATAAAGCTTTAAATGTGGATGTTTGTTGTGCATTTATCTTATGCGATCTCTTCATTTAGAGGTTCTTGTACATGGGCACTCATTAGTTCCATTTACACGGAGTTGACATCTAGATTGTGACCAAATGACTTAGTACCAACATTTGTTCACATAAGTTTTATTGTTGGCAGCACATCCCTATTTACATGTGGAGACGAGACGTGCCTACCATCAACACATGAGATTATCCGACCAAATATGCATTTACTGGTTTGTCAACTGATCATAGATGGCCACATGGTGCAGTAACCGCGAACGAATGTTAGACCATGTGAAAGGTCTGGCCAAAATGAACAAACAGACATGCAGACAAATAGTGTATCTAAGCTCTGAAATTTTAGTGAAGATTTCCATTTTATTTCATGTACAAAATAAGAGACTGTAAGAACTTGGACTCTAGTGGGGGAGCATGTGCCTCTTTGTTATACAGACCCTGCAATGCAGTTTACTCCATTGATAAGCCAGGTATATAGAGAATTATGTACACAGTCAATACAGTAACACATTCACATTGCTGATTTTTCTTGTGCATTTTGGCACATGAAGCCAAATGTATTTTGCCTCCCACTATTTGCAGTGTAAATTAATATGCAGATTTTAAAATCTGAGTTTCAGAAAAAAAGTGCCAGTTCTTAAGGCAAAGGCTGTTTGCGATAGCCACACATGGATTGTCCCTATTGAATGAGGCTAACCCACGATCAGATCTGCTGCAGTGCAAACTGTAAATTCGCCTCATTTCTTCTGTGGAATTACTCCTAAAGCGATGTCTGATTTTACAACTTGAAAAGTAGAGTGTAGGATACTGCAGCTATTGAAGGGGTTGGGCCAAGTTTACAAGTTATCAGAGGATAGCGATTATGAGACTGGGGGTTTTGTTTTCCCTCTGGGGGTTTCCATTACCTTTGATGGCAAGGAAAGTGCAGATTGCAACCCCAGTACAGACTTCATTATAAATCAGAATATACCATCAGTCGCTATTTGGATCCATCATATGATAGATCCTTCACAGCATCATAACCTGCATTATTAGCAGAAGCTATTATGGTACATGGTTTATTCATTTCTGAACCGGATCAAGTGCATCAGATTCCATCTTGTGAAACAAGCCTAATCTCCATTGCAGATTCTATCAAAAAAGGCAGGGAAAATAACCAAGCAAAATGTTATATTTTTTTTCCAGTAAGATGATGGAGACCATGGCAGAAACTTGACAGACATTGGTGTCTGTCATGTAACTGTGTTTTTAGTTTTCTGTTCCTCTAACACGGGTTGCAGGACTTTTCTCTTCACTGATTTTAGGCAGATTCTGCAGCAGAGACTCCAAATCTAGTTTGAATCCAGCCTTAGGCTCTCTACATTTGCATAGAGAGCCTCTATCAGGGTTTCCATAAGCCTTCGGAAAGTTTCTGACCACAAATCAGTAAAGTAGCACATAGATCATCATCTTTTTTTTTTTTTTTATACAGTGGGGGAAATAAAGTATTTAGTCAGCCACCAATTGTGCAAGTTCTCCCACTTATAGGCAGACCTCAACTATGAGAGACAAAATGAGAAAACAAATCCAGAAAATCACATTGTCTAATTTTTAAAGAATTTATTTGCAAATTATGGTGGAAAAGAAGTATTTGGTCAATAACAAAAGTTCATCTCAATACTTTGTTATATATTCTTTGTTGGCAATGACAGAGGTCAAACGTTTTCTGTAAGTCTTCACAAGGTTGGCACACACTGTTGCTGGTATGTTGGCCCATTCCTCCATGCAGATCTCCTCTAGAGCAGTGATGTTTTGGGGCTGTCGCTGGGCAACACGGACTTTCAACTCCTTGCAAAGGTTTTCTGTGGGGTTGAAATCTGGAGACTGGCTAGGCCACTCCAGGACCTTGAAATGCTTCTTAAGAAGCCACTCCTTTGTTGCCCTGGCAGTTTGCTTGGGATCATTGGCATGCTGAAAGACCCAGCCACGTTTCATCTTCAGTGCCCTTGCTGATGGAAGGAGGTTTGCACTCAAAATCTCACGATACATGGCCCCATTCATTCTTTCATGTACACGGATCAGTCGTCCTGGTCCCTTTGCAGGGAAACAGCCCCAAAGCATGATGTTGCCCCCATGCTTCACAGTAGGTATGGTGTTCTTTGGATGCAACTCAGCATTCACTCTCCTCCAAACACGACAAGTTGTGTTTATACAAAACAGTTCTACTGTGGTTTCATCTGACCATATAACATTCTCCCAATATTCTTCTGGAACATCCAAATGCTCTCTAGCAAACTTCAGACGGGCCCGGATATGTACTGGCTTAAGCAGGGGGACACGTCTGGCACTGCAGGATCTGAGTCGCTGGCGGCGTAGTGTGTTACTGACGGTAGCCTTTGTTACGTTAGTCCCAGCTTTCTGCAGGTCATTCACTAGGTCCCCCCGTGTGGTTCTGGGATTTTTGCTCACCGCTCTTGTGATCGTTTTGACCCCACGGGATGAGATCTTGAGTGGAGCCCCTGATGGAGGGAGATTATCAGTGGTCTTGTATGTCTTCCATTTTCTAATTATTGCTCCCACAGTTGATTTCTTCACACCAAGCTGCTTGCCTATTGCAGATTAAGTCTTCCCAGCCTGGTGCAGGTCTACAATTTTGTTTCTAGTGTCCTCCCACAGCGCTTTGGTCTTCACCATAGTGGAGTTTGGAGTGTGACTGTTTGAGGTTGTGGATAGGTGTCTTTTATACTGATAACAATGTCAAACAGGTGCCATTACTATAGGTAATGAGTGGAGGACTGAGGAGCCTCTTAAAGAAGAAGTTACAGGTCTGTGAGAGCCAGAAATCTTGCTTGTTTGTAGGTGACCAAATACTTATTTTCCACCATAATTTGCAAATAAATTCTTAAAAAATCAGACAATGTGATTTTCTAGATATATTTTCTCATTTTGTCTCTCATAGTTGAGGTCTACCTATGATGTCAATTACAGGCCGGCCTCATCTTTTTAAGTGGGAGAACTAGCACAATTGGTGGCTGACTAAATATTTTTTTCCCCCACTGTATAACCACTGAAGCGAAGTGACCACCAGTGTAAGTACAACTTAAACACGGCAGTAGGTAAGTAGGTAAGACTACTATGAATCAGGAATGATACATTTCAAAGAAAGATACATAACTGAGGGTATGTTCATCACACCTCCCTCAAGGGGTTAAAATGCAATTGCGTGATCACATACATAATGCTTTGGTATACACAGGATCCCATAACATTATATTCTACAGTATGTAATATTGACAGGCACCCTATTAGGCCACACCTCCTGCACAGCTATATACTCTAGTAGGCAGATATCAATGGCAGACCTGGGGGCATTTGTTAGGTTCCTGGATGCCATTGTAATGCAATGGCTCCCTTCAACTGCACTGTGGAGGTGAGGTGATGGGTATAAAGATGAAGTCCACTCCCCCTGTCAAGCTCCTTAAATGTCTTGGTCGACATCGTCCACAGCATCTAAGGGGTTTAATAGTCAACATCAGAAGTTTTGTTAATGTTGTCTATAACAGCAAGACCCCTGCTATCAAATCACAGCCCCGTGATTTTGAATGCAAGGGCACAGCTTCCAAGCCTGCATGATCATCACAACATACATGTACAGTCATGGCCATAAATGTTGGCACCCCTGAAATTTTTCCAGAAAATGAAGTATTTCTCCCAGAAAATTATTGCAAATACACATGTTTGGTTATACACGTTTATTTCCTTTGCGGGAATTGTAACAACACAAAAACAGAGAAAAAAAAAAAAGCCAAAAATTATATAAAATTTTAGGTAAAACTCCAAAAATGGGCCAGACAAAATTGCTGGTACCCTCAACTTAATATTTGGTTGCACAGCCTTTGGAAAAAAATAACTGAAATCAGAACAGAGGAGCCTCTTAAGAAGTTACAGGTCTGTGAGAGCCAGAAATCTTGCTTGTTTGTAGGTGACCAAATGCTTATTTTCCACCATAATTTGCAAATAAATTCTTTAAAAAATCAGACAATGTGATTTTCTAGATATGTTTTCTCATTTTGTCTCTCATAGTTGAGGTCTACCTATGATGACAATTACAGGCCTCTCATCTTTTTAAGTGGGAGAACGTGCACAATTGGTGGCTGACTAAATACTTTTTTTCCCCCACTGTAGATAACCAGATCAGCCCGAAAGTGCTTCAGGGTGAGTCTGATCTGCAGATTTGCCTACAGAAAGTTGCACATGCTTTGGCTCATATCTAGAATTGGTGAACAGTGGCTCTCTATTAGCTGGGGCATTGTGGATCTGATGAGTATTCCCTTTCAGTATTCCATTTAGAGAACCGTTATGAACAGTTTGTTTCCTTATTTCCACATTCCGAATAAACAGTTGGCTGGATCACAACACCGAGGACATGTAGGCCAGGACTCTGAACACAGCATCTGTATCAAATCAGTATATTATTGTGACATGGTGCTAGAATGAAAACAAAGCCTGGACATCCGAACGTAACATGCCGGACTCATAAAGTTACAGATGGACTGTCTAAAGTCTGATTTCCAGCACCTGCATGCTTTGTTGTTTAAGGCTGTTACTGTGTAGTTGTTTACTGAGCTCCCTGCATTCTTAACAGCACTCCAGGGGAAATGGAAGCAGCAGGCGTCCGCTGTGAATGATTCTGATTAGGATTTATATGTACATTATGTCCCTGCAATGCAATCAGCATAGTAATAAAAAACAAGGCGAGCAGCTGTTGCTATACCAACAGCCTTGCTTTTGTGCACAGCCTATGCTGAAAGAGCCTTCACGATGTTGCAGTACAATGTGAACACAGAAAGGAACTACTGTATACTCTCTTTGCTTCTTCACCCCTTGACATAGAAGAGATGGATAAGATGTGTAAGAAGAGATACTGTATCATAATGAAATATTACTTGTTATTTCTATGGGAATGATAGAAACATCTTCACAAGATTTTCCTTAAATTTGACCATACAACAGGTAGGAAATCAGACTAAGGTTTTCCCAAGATTTAAACCTATTCACAGGATCAGAGAGAAATTCCTCCCACTGATCACTGGAATGGGAGTCCCAATCCCTCCCCCTATTCAAATGGAGGGGCAGTCAAGGAAACGTATGTTCACACTACCATCATTACAGTCTGTTGATGTAATCTGTCATAGGCTGATGGCATCGGACATTGAAGGTCACTCTTAGGAATTTGGGGGAGTGATTCCGCCCAGAATCTGCTTTCCATTGAAAGCAATGGGAGGTGGATATTGCAGCAAGATGCTGAAAAAATGAGTGTCCTGCAAGTTCTTGCTGCAGATTCCATGGTTCGAGACTTCCTGCCGAATAGGCCCATTCACAGGGGAAAAATCGCAGTGTTTTATAGTCACAGCAAAGTCGATGGGATTCTAGTGAATCCTATCCCCACATTGCGGTAAAATACGCACAGCGGACACACTGTGATTTCCAAAACCGTTGCGGTTTTCCTATAGGTATAATTGTGGTTTTCCTATAGGTATAATTGAAGCAAAGCCCGCAGAGGAAATCTCTTCTTGATGTGTTGCCACTGTGTTTTTCCCGCAGTGCTTTTTTGCTGTAGTCTGCTATGTGGGGTCTTAGCCTAAATTTGTTATTACTCCATTAGCCTCTATAGGACTGCTGAAGAGAAACTGGGCCTGCTGGAGATTGCCCAGCACTGTACTCAGTGTTGCTGTGCATACTTGATCTCCACTTTGGTCTAATTATGGGGGAGAGGCATAGGACCCCTGTTAAGTGAACAGCGCATTGCTATTCCTCACCCTGACGCCTGCATGGCACAAAGTTCTACAATACCACCTATTGTATGCTCCTTGTTACTCTTTCTCTGATTTTTTATTTTTTTTTTTACCTTGGTTTTTCTGAACTTTTTGCCTTTTTAACCTGCAGGTTACAAAAACAATGATTTTTATTGGAAATATTGTATGGTCTATGGCAGGGGTGTCAAACTCATTTTCACCGGGGGCCACTTCAGCCTCACGGGGTACCTTGAAGGGCCAAGATTATTTTACACGTGTATAAAAGTAACTTCTCCTTAACAGTTAAGCGAGCTATTAGACAGCGTACAATATAAACAGGCGCCATAGCCCCTATTTATTGCACCCCATTTACACACACTATAATGTTCCACAGCAGTCCCTGCACACTGTATTATGACTCGCAGCTGCCCCTGCACACTGTATTATGCACGGTATTATGCTCCCTAGTGGCCCCTGCACATGGTATTATGCTCCATATTGGTCCCTGCTCACGGTATGATGCTCCATATTGGCCCCTGCACACGGTATTATGCTCCACAGTGGCCACTGCACACGGTATTATGCTCCATAGTGGCCCCTGCACTGGTATTATGCTCCATAGTGGCCCCTGTACTGGTATTATGCTCCACAGTGGCCAAACCATTAACTATTATTATACTCTGGGGTCTTTTCAGACCCCAGAGTATAATGAACGGAGACCCAGGGGAGGATAGAAACATAAAAACCAGTGTTACTTACCTATCCTGGACACCGGTGCACTCCTTGCAGCTTTCGGCCCTGTTTAATTGCGCGCGCACGTCACGTGATCAGGCCGGCGACGCGACCTGATGACGTCACCAGAGGCCTCAAGCCTACTCGGAGTAACACCGATCGCAGGAGAGGTAAGTAGGATATGTTTTTATGTCCCCTCACCTCCCCTGGGCCTCCGATTATTATACTTCAGGGTCTGAAAAGAACCTGGAGTATAATAATAGTAGTATTTGCGGCCCGCGGCCTCACTTACCGATGCCCGCGACCTCACTTACCGATGCCGGCGGCTGCTCACAGCGGCATCCACTTCCCTTTCTGCGTCCCATAGCAGAAGGAGAAGCGGGGGCGGCCACAGCAGACGCAGGGTTGGTAAATAAATAGGCCGTGACCTGCTGGGGATACTGGTTTACATTGTCCTGGGCTGGTTTACATTGAATAGAAAAATGCCGCCCCCCAGACAGTGAGGGACAGTGCCGCCTGAGGCAATAAATATGGCGGCCGCCCAGGGACGCACCGCTAATGAGGCGAAGTGAGGTGGCCGCAATCTTTATTGCTCTTGTATTGCATGAGGCCGGGCCGGATAACAGAAGGCAGCGGGCCGGTTTCGGCCCGCGGGCCTTGTGTTTGACACCTGTGGTCTATGGCATTACAGTGGCATGGCAATAAAAATTCTACATTAAACAGGACATTGGCAAAGTGGAACACTGTAGGTTTGCAAAGGCACACATTTTCACATTTTGTTGGATGCTCCTTTGATCATGCATAAAATTTGATTCCTTTAGACTGTTTTAAATGATCGTCTAAATGTAAATATATTTAGAAGTGGTCACTTTAGGAACTACATGTAAATGCAGTCACTCGATGGTCTGACAGTTAAAGGGGTTGTCCAGGATAAATCAATATTTTAATAACGACCCCCATGCACTCCCCCTTCAACTTCGTAATGTACATCTTTTTTTTTCAATATTCATTTGTTCTGTAATATACAGGGTTGGACTGGCCCACCGGGGAACCGGTGAATCCACCGGTGGGCCCCGAGCCCCGACTATTAGTCCTCATGTCATGGGGGCCCGATCGGGATCCTGACCATCCCGATCGGGCCCCTGACCAGTGGCGTTACGATCGCAGGGGGCGTGACCGGACCCGTCAGGGTACGGGGCCAGCTGGAGATGGCCGGGGCCCCGGACCACTATGATAGCGGTCGGGGAAAGCCTGGTTCCCCGACCGCTATACATACTGTTATTGGAAAGGGACCCTGGCATATTGCAGGCCCCTTTCCAATAGATGGCAGCCCAGGAGAGGTGACTGAAAATAATAAACACATATTCTCACCTCTCCGTGGCACAGCGTCCTCTCCGGCGTTCCTCCATCATGTGACTGAGGCCTGTGATTAGGCCCCGGCGGTCACATGGGGCGCGACCGCGTAATGACGTCAGTGCGCCCCCACGTGACCACTGAGGCCCAATCACAGGCCTCAGCAGCGTCGTCGGGAAAGGGCCTGAAGACACTGAAGACGACAGGATGGAGCGAGGATGCCAAGGAAAGGTAAGGCAAGGTGAGTATGAGTGTTTGTTATTTTTAATCACTTCCCCTGGGTCTGAGGAGACCCCAGAGTATAGTAATAGCACTGAAGCGGAGCGGATGGGGCTATTGGGCGCATATAATACTGGATGGGGGCCACTGTGCAGCTTATAATACTAGGAGGGGGCCACTATGGAGCTTATAATACTGGGTGGGGGCCACTATGGAACTTATAATACTGGGTGGGGGCCACTGTGGAACTTATAATACTGGGTGGGGGCCACTGTGGAACTTATAATACTGGGTGGGGGCCACTGTGGAGCTTATAATACAGGGTGGGGGCCACTGTGGAGCTTATAAAACAGGGTGGGGGCCACTGTGGAGCTTATAATACAGGGTGGGGGCCACTGTGGAGCTTATAAAACAGGGTGGGGGCCACTGTGGAGCTTATAATACTGGGTGGGGGCCACTGTGGAGCTTATAATACAGGGTGGGGGCCACTGTGGAGCTTATAAAACAGGGTGGGGGCCACTGTGGAGCTTATAATACTGGGTGGGGGCTACTGTGGAGCTTATAATACTGCTGTAACCTCTCTGCCGTTTCGGGTCTCGGCGCCGCCCTCCGCTCGCACGCTGTGGCGAAGGAGGCGTCTTCAATTTGGTTCTTTGTGTAAGCTTCTTGATGCTCAGTCTGAACATGGTCCTAGTTCTCTTGCTGTATAAAGCCACACCCGTGTAATTAGGAACATTTCTCTCTGGACTGCATAGAGTTAATCTCTTCCTGACCTGAGTGATTGACAGCCTGTGTACCTATCAGCTCTGGGGCTGGTCCCAGACTTTCTATAAACAGGTTGTCAGCCCTCACTTGGTCGCCGGTTATTGCTCTGTCTTTGCCTGCTCTCCTTGTGATATACCTTACTACTTTATTACCTGATTTTCTGACCACTGGCTTTGACTTTGACTATTCTCTTGGATTTTGACTTTGTACTGCTTTGCTCGTTTGTTACTGACCCCTTGGCTTCCTGACCTCCCTTTGTTGTTGTGCGTCTTGTCTGCGTTCTATGTGATCACTTATTATAAGGAGGGACTGTCGACGTGGTTGCTGGCTGTCACCTAGGACAGATCGGGCAAGTTAGCCAGGGACAGTGGGGGGGATTCAGCTTAGGGTCCACTGTCTCGTGTGTGCCCCTCCCCCCTAGTTCTCCAGCAGTTTCTGGGGAATCGCTCCTCTAGTGATTCCCTTGCAGAATAACCGGCCATACATTCTACCATTGCTTCCCATAAGGTCAGCATGGATCCTATTCAGGGCCTTGCAGCCAAGTTGGAAGGTTTGGCAGTCCTGATAAATGAGCTTGCTAAACAGGTGCAGACCCTTACTGATGCCGCTGCAGCATCTCCAGTGGCTTCTGCCCCTTTTAGAGTTAAGATGCTACTCCTCGACCGTTTTTCAGGGGATCGTGAAAGGTTTGAGACTTTCCGGGAATCCTGTCGCCTGTATTTTCGGATTAATCCACATGCATCCCAGGTCCAAATGGTGGGAGTAGTTATATCCCTCCTACAGGGGGATCCACAAGCTTGGGCCCTTAAACTCCCTCCAGGGGCTGAGGAGTGGACTGACTTTGAAAAATTTTTTTTTGTCTTTGGGGTCTATATATGCCGAGCCAGACCACATTGGTCTTGCGGAATCGCAACTCCTCACCATGCGGCAGGGCAAACGCTCTGCTGAGGAATATTGCGCAGAATTCCGCAAGTGCAGCGTGACTGCAGGTTGGTGTGAGTCAGCTCTAAAGGCCCACTTTAAACAAGGCCTGTGTGACCGTGTTAAGGAGCTCTGGGTTGGTCACCCAGATCCTCCCACTCTTGAGCAGGCCATGACTTTGGCTGTCCGTATTGACCGTAGGATCCGGGAAAATGTTAAAGAGAGAATAGGGTCTGCTTCTTCCAAGTTTTCTGTCTCTCCCTCTCCTGAGAAACCTGTTATTTCTCCCATGACTCCTGGTGAGGAACCTATGCAACTGGGAATTATGGATGCCAAGACGCGATGAGAGCATCGTCTCAAGAACAACCTCTGCCTGTACTGTGGTGCTTCCGGTCATTTTATCAGTGACTGCTCGATCAGACCCCGCAGACCATCAGAAAAGCTTCAGTGCCTGAGTGGTAGTCGGAAGAACCACTCAGGCAACCAGGTATTTGCCAGTAGTAACAATAAGATGTTGTTATCTGTGTCTCTGTCCTCTGGGGACAGATCTGTTTCTGGCCAGGCCTTAGTTGACTCTGGGTCTGAGGCAAACTTTGTCACATTCTCGTTTGTCTCAGCTTTAGGCATTGAGCTTTTGCCACTTGACACTCCTCTGGCGGTTACTGGAGCGGATTTTGCCCCACTGGCCAGGGGTAAGGTCCGATTCAAGACCCCCTTAATAACGTTGCAAGTGGGTTCAGCTCATTCAGAGGTCATGAACTTTTTTGTTATGGAGCATCTGTCTTCTGATATTATTTTGGGGCTCCCCTGGTTGAACCTCCATAACCCTATTTTTGATTGGGATAAAAGGGAGTTGGTAAAATGGGGAGATCAGTGCTCATCCCACTGTATTGTTTTGCACACCTTAAATTGTGTTACTGAGGAGACTGTCTCGGCTGCAAAAGGTGGGAAACACCAGGTGAATAAAAAATGTTTGCCTGGCCCACCAGTGTCTGTGGTTGTGCAAAAAGACTCTGAATTGAAGGCAGAGAAAATACTGGGTCCTACTAAAACTGGTTTATCTGGTGAGGGTCCGGTGGCCCCTCATAAAGGGGGGGGGTACTGTAACGTCTCTGCCGTTTCGGGTCTCGGCGCCGCCCTCCGCTCGCACGCTGTGGCGAAGGAGGCGTCTTCAATTTGGTTCTTTGTGTAAGCTTCTTGATGCTCAGTCTGAACATGGTCCTAGTTCTCTTGCTGTGTAAAGCCACACCCGTGTAATTAGGAACATTTCTCTCTGGACTGCATAGAGTTAATCTCTTCCTGGCCTGAGTGATTGACAGCCTGTGTACCTATCAGCTCTGGGGCTGGTCCCAGACTTTCTATAAACAGGTTGTCAGCCCTCACTTGGTCGCCGGTTATTGCTCTGTCTTTGCCTGCTCTCCTTGTGATATGCCTTACTACTTTGTTACCTGATTTTCTGACCACTGGCTTTGACTTTGACTATTCTCTTGGATTTTGACTTTATACTGCTTTGCTCGTTTGTTACTGACCCCTTGGCTTCCTGACCTCCCTTTGTTGTTGTGCGTCTTGTCTGCGTTCTATGTGATCACTTATTATAAGGAGGGACTGTCGACGTGGTTGCTGGCTGTCACCTAGGACAGATCGGGCAAGTTAGCCAGGGACAGTGGGGGGATTCAGTTTAGGGTCCACTGTCTCGTGTGCCCCTCCCCCCTAGTTCTCCAGCAGCTTCTGGGGAATCGCTCCTCTAGTGATTCCCTTACAACTGGGTGGGGGCCACTGTGGAGCTTATAATACTGGGTGGGGGCCACTGTGGAGCTTATAATACTGGGTGGGGGCCACTGTGGAGCTTATAATACTGTGTGAGGGCCACTGTGGAGCTTATAATACTGTGTGAGGGCCACTGTGGAGCTTATAATACTGTGTGAGGGCCACTGTGGAGCTTATAATACTGGGTGGGGGCCACTGTGGAGCTTATAATACTGTGTGAGGGCCACTGTGGAGCTTATAATACTGTGTGAGGGCCACTGTGGAGCTTATAATACTGTGTGAGGGCCACTGTGGAGCTTATAATACTGTGTGAGGGCCACTGTGGAGCTTATAATACTGTGTGAGGGCCACTGTGGAGCTTATAATACTGGGTGGGGGCCACTGTGGAGCTTATAATACAGGGTGGGGGCCACTGTGGAGCTTATAATACTGGGTGGGGGCCACTGTGGGGAGTATATAATACTGGGTGGGGGCCACTGTGAAGCTTATAATACTGGGTGGGGGCCACTGTGGAGCTTATAATACTGGGTGGGGGCCACTGTGGAGCTTATAATACTGGGTGATGGCCACTGTGGAGCTTATACTCCATACAGTGGCTCCTTCATTTTTTTTTTTTTTATTACGCAGGGGCAGGTGAAAAAAACAAAACAAAAAATCCCCCCACAAACTTTCTTTCCTGTTCCCAGTGTCTCCCAGAGCAGTTCGGTCCTGCAGTTCTGTTGTTTTCTTCCAGCTGAGGTTCCCTCTGCACGTGACTACCTGTGACGTCACGTGACCCCTGAGGCCAATCAGTGGCCTAAGGGAAGGGACCTGGGACGTCACAGCCAGTGAGGAATTCCGGCAAAAAGAAGACAGCGGAGCTGCAGGACCGGACCGTGCTGGGAGGACACCGGAGCACCGGAGCCAGGTGAGTATGTTTAGCATGTTTTTTTTTTTTTTTTTGGGGGGGGGGGGGGGGGTAGGGGGGATTCACCTTCCCCAGACTAATTATAAAAAAGAAAAAAATTATACTGGACAATCTCTTTAAAGTGTGGTGCGTTAGGAGTGTATATTAAAGGGGTTGTCCAGGCATAATTTGTTATGGTTTATTTTCAGGATAGGCCACAGATACCTGATCTGTAGGGGGCTGACCCCGGACCGATCAGCTGTACGAAGCCACTGCTGATGCCAGTACTGTACACAATACAGGGCCAGAAGCAGAAAGCTCTGTCCACTGTATAGCGGCTGGGCACCTTCACTGTATTTCAGCACTTATTGAAGTCAGTAGGAGCTGAGTTGCAGTGAAGGCACCGGGCTGCTATACAGCGGATGGAGCTTTCTGCTTCCGGCCCTGTGTTGTGTACAGAACAGGTGCCGGAAGTGGCTCTGAACAGCTGATGGGGCCATGTTTCAGCCCCCTACCGATCAGGTATTTATGGCCTATCCAGAGCATAGGCCATAAAAAAGATTAACCCTGGACAACCCCTTTAATATGCATCACACAGTTTAATGTCCCTCCCCCCACAGGATGTTAGCCTCCATCACTGCTCCCACACAATATATTGACCCCATCACTGTTCCCCATACAGTATGGGGGACCAGTGAAGAGGCCACTATGTGGGGGGACCAGTGAAGTGACCATAGAAAAATTTGGCCCAGACAACCTCTTAAAAGAGGTTTCCATAAACTGGAGCGACCACTGTGTCGGCCGCCAGGGAGGTGTAAAAATAAGAAAATTTTAAAAAAGCATACTCACCTGTCCCCAGCACCCCGTTGTCCCCTGCCTGTGTCTGTTCAGTCTCATGGTGGCGCCTCATTTCTGGAAATCCCGTACCTAATTGGTCTTAGCGATCACATGAGGTGCAGGACTCCCAGCAATGAGTCGCCGGCATGAGACTGAATGGACACTGGCAGCAGACAACGGAGCGCTGAGGACAAAGTAGTATGCTTTTTCATTTACTTATTTTTTACTTTACACCTCCCGCCAGCTACATGGGTTGCTCCAATTCCTTCGACAACCTCTTTAAAGGATTTATCCATCTTCCTAATATTGATGGCCTGTCCTTAGGATAGGCCATCAATATTACATCTACGATGATACAACAGCCAGGACCTCTGCAGATCAGCTTTTCCAGGACATTGCGGCTACAGGTAAAGGTAACAATTCTAGGAGCCACGCTGTTCACTTGCCATACAAGGTATAGCAGTAGGTTTAGGTAGTGCAGTGGTGCACATGGTATAGTGGGTGAGCAGCATGGCTCCCGACATGTTATTACCTTTAGCCGCCCTGTCTCAGTACCGCTGATCTGCAGGGGTTCTGATGGTGGGCCCCTAGAAACAATTCCACTGGTGGGCCCTAGACATCCCAGTCCGACACTGGTAATACATGTAGATCATGTGACCCACATATATTACATTTTTTGTCTTTCCGCTGACGTAGCGTGGTTCTCGGTCTAATCAATATCCTGACCCTCTACGTCATCTTTGGAAGGCTGCCTTCTCTTCTTTGCGTGTGCCGACCTCCCCCCCCCCCCCACGCATGCGCAGTAGTACTGGAACACTGGCATGCACAGTGTGATGGGAAGCCGGCACACACCCATCTCTACTCACCAGTTTCGCCTCTTGCTCCCGGTCCGGAGCGGAGCCTCAACGTCACTTCCCTCCTTCAGTACGTGTGCCGGCATAGTGGAACGCCGGCATGTGAAGGCGGGTGAGGAGATGCCAGCTCTATTGCACAGGTGCAATAGAGAACAAGTGACATACGGTGCCCAGAAGATCAGGAAAGGAAGACCGCTAAGTGTGATGGGGTGGAGTGGGGGGTTTGAGTTAGTTAGGAAGGGCTAATAGTGGGCGGTATAGCTAGGGAAACGGAAGGGATGTGAGTGAGAAAGGGAAGGTGAGGGAGTGAGACAGGGGGGGTGGTGTGAGTCAGTTCTGAGTGACGCACAAGGCATTATGGTAGTTGTAGGAAAACAGAACAAAAAGATACCCATGTAAACAAATGCAGAAGATGCTAGTTCACAGTGAAACTCCCACCTCTGTCTCTTGTGACTGGGGTTACAATTTCAATGTTGTCATTGCCACATATAAATATACGTAGAAATAATTTTTTTTTCCAAGACTAGTAGAGAAGTATTATCAAAACATTACAATAACCAGCTATAATATAAGTAATAAGATACATAGCTAAAATGCTACTCTTTAACACAAGAAACTGCTAAAGGAAGAGATTATGTATAGATGCAAAAGCAGTTTTAAAAGGTACAGTAGCTTTATTTTGGTCAGCATATCTTACTGTTGCCCATATTTGTATAACATTTTTACCTGATATTGCAGTTACAGTATATCCTCACTAGATTTCTTTTGCAGTATAAAATATTGATTTTTAGCTTCCTTGTAAAGACAATGTGGCCTCTTAAACAGGGGTGTAACTAAAGGCTCACTTTCCCTGGTGCAAAAGCTCAGCTTGGGCTCTCCTGTACAACTCCTTTTGACCATCAGCTGCGTCCCATCAATACATTTTAGCAACACTTTATTTTCCCTTTCCTTTTCTATTTGGGGCCATACCGCTGTGATGACTTCATGTCTGCAAACAAGCTTTCCATCATTCCTATTCCTTCAGTTAACACCCACCCCCCCCACAAACACACACACAAATTGTACCCCTTTTTGTGCCACAGCCTCCCCCACAGAATCTCTCCTTGACTATTTGCTGGTGAACTGCTACCATTGAGCAGTGAAATTCCATTTTAGTGCAAAGAGGGCGACCGGCGAGCCTTTTGGCTTATGGGCCCAGTCGCTACTCCTATAGTTAAGCAGATGCACTTAGATGGAGTGAGGTCCCAAAATGTTCGCCCAGTAATTTACTAGTCCTTGGCTGATACATGTCAGTCAGCCTTTACATATTGCAATGGAGAAACTGGGTGAAAAAAACACCCTATTGTGGTGTTGGTTTAGGGCACGAGCCCTGCAGTTAGGCTAGGATTTGTGGGCATAACATTCAGTAAAAATGTGGCACTATTTTGTCCATCTGAAACTGGCTTAACTAAAAGATGTGAAATCCCAAGTATCCTTTAGAAAATCATGGGATAGAGTAAGATTTGGCATAGATAGATGGTCCATAATGCTTTAGTGATTGGTTAACTACTTAAGTGAGAAAATCAGAACAAGCACTCCTTACCAATAGACATGGATTTCTACTGTAATATGCCTACAGCTTCTGCTATAGTAGTTGACAAAAATGATTCCCTTTCTATTCCCAGCTAAAATGTGGAAATCCAAAAGGTAACATGTAGGTACCCTTAGGGCTCCTGTCTGATGCTCTGGGTAAGTCACTTGTACCATACAATGATAATTCACATATGACAGTGGTTCTACAGCTATCCAGCCATGATGTGCTAGAATTTCATAGTAAGGCTAGGTTCACATCTGTGTCTACTCTGCCACAGATTCCGTCGAAAACCGGCAGAGCGAGAGGTCCTGCACAACAGACTTTTCTTTCCGCTGGTTTCAGTATTTCAGTATACTGCAGACTCCATTATAGTCTATGGGGTCTGCGAGTAACCGCTGTTTTAGCAGAAGGGCTCTAGTGTGAACCTAGACTCAGTATCTTATCATTGATGACACCCCACATTACTGACAGTGAATTCTACAAGCAAGACGGCTGGCAAAAGCTTGACTGTTATGACCTAACAAGCATATAAATGGGGTGTCGTGGGAAACAGAACATGTTATAGTGTGGACTGGGTTAGGGAAAGGCAAATAATTTCTTCTATTATGCTTTCAGGATATATGTGTATGCAGAAATTATACATATTTTCAGGATATATTATTAATTTATTCACAAATCATTTATTTAATTTCTTTGATTTAGTCTGTAGACATTAAGTGTGTTTATGGCTCCATCTAGGGATTGAATTAAGGTATTAAGGCAATAATATATCAATGAATATGTAAGTAAATGCTTTTGCATTAAACATAATAAAATAAACTGCATGGTAAACCCAACAAATACTGTCACCAGGGTGAAGTATATTAAAGCAGCAACGCAGTTAAATAGGTCAGGCTCACCTGAATGTAGCTCCTTATTCCCTATGAAAATTTGTTCCCTTTTTGTCGGGATATTCATTTATTTCACAATATGCAAGTGAGCAGTCTGGAGCACCAAGTGCAGCTCCGCACTCTAATTTGCAAACAAAAACACAGGGCCAGGTGAGATTTTACCATAGCAACCTGGCCCTGTCACCCAAAGAAGGGAGGCGGGCATATTAGAGCAATGTGGATGGAATGCAATGTGCATTTTGGCACAACAGAGCTGCCCTCAGTACTCCACACTACTTGCATATCTGAATAACTTGGCAACGCGGGCTTGAATGTTTATGTGGAAAAAGGTGAGCCTGACCTATCTAACTGTTTTGCTGCTTTAATGTACTTCACTCTGGTGACAGACTCCCTTTCAGGTATTTGCCATGAAAAGCTCTGAGTGTATATGTTAAACTTATATATAGGACTTCATTCACATTAGGTAGACATAAAGCATGTCCTTGCCTGGTATGTGTTACCTTACATTTAAAACTAAATAGCTAACTAACTCAAAATAAAATAAAATTAGTTGTCATCTTTAAGATTAGATCAAAGTTGGATTCTACCATTTTGTATTTATTTCTGTTCCTGGGAAGGCTGGTGATAAACTGTACAGCTGCCATGCCAGCTCCCTCAAGGATCTCCTAGAGTCCAGAAAGTTAAATCACCTTATTATCCAACGATACTTTCTACTTTAAACTTACTGCAAAGTTACTTAGATGTAATGCTAACAAATTTTAGTGTGTTGAATGAATTGTCAAGTATGTGTCATACATTATACTTTTTGGGGGCCACAAGGGGATGCATTATGTGGGGGACACAACGGGGACGTTATAATGTACATAGACAACTTTGGGGGGGCCCTTATACTGTCTTAGTTGTGGCACTTCTGGAATTCTGTTTACAAACTAGTACTACTTTAGCTACTACTCAGGTAAAGGATCTTTAAAGGGAGTCTATCATTAGAAAAATACCTTTTGAACTAATGGCACGTTGGAATAGCCTTGCGTAGGCATCGGATTGCGTAGGCAAAATGGCGGCCCGGGCATGCGCAGCCTGCTCTGCCCGAACCTGAAGTGGCAAGCCGATTGCGCATGTGTGAGATTTCATACCGTACAGCGCTGCGTCTGATGCCTACGCAAGGCAGAAGATCCTGAGAAGATGAAGACGGGAGTGAACACAATCAGCTAAGAGGCGGCGGAAGGTTATGATGCGGGGGTGCTCGGAGCGCAGTGGGAACAAAAGAATAGGTTAAAAACAATTAAAAGAAACCTAGACATGGAATCTAGAAAATGGCAAGAAGAGATAATAGTAGTAGGTAAGGTCTATACAAGTATGAATGTGCTCACTATGTATGAAGTGTGTAATTTATAAAAGCTGACCCTGCCAATGCAACCCTACAATCTATACAAGCAATAGCCATCAAATAGTAGTTCCACAGTCATCTCTCTACGCGTATCGCCTGCTAAACAGGCTTCCTCAGGGGCTCATGGATGCATCTAACCACAGTTTAGCTTATATAAGTTGGTTATAACGGCGTGCTGTATGGGTACATGGCGGGGCTCGGAATGGAAAGAGTGCTATTTGGTTTTTGGAGGGCAGATTGTGCTAGAATAGTTTTCAGGTGCCATGACGCATTTTAGCCCCTAATGTACCAGTACAATGGAAACCCCCCAAAAGTGACCCCATTTAGGAAACTACACCACTCACAGAATTTGTCAAGGAGGTATAGTGATCATTTTGACCCAAGAGATGGTTTCCAAAAAGAAATGTGCAGTGAATGATGCAAAATGAAAATTTTAATTTTCCCAGACTTGTGCTATTTCAGTGCCCAATATGTCATGCTCAGCGGGTGACACTGTGAAAGGCCAGCTCTCCAGTTATTATGCTCTGTTTCCTGACTTTGGAAATGCCCTACGTGCAGAAATATGACAGGGCTTAGAAGTTAACCACTTCCATACCAGATGCTTTACCCCCCTTCCAGACCAGGCACATTTTCAAGTTTTTTGTATGTGCTGTTTTGTAGGGCTATAACATTTTTATTATTTGCGTTATTCAACTAATTTCTGCGTCTTTTTTCAGTGACACATAGGGCTTTATTTTTATTTTTGTATGTGTTTTAATTTTTTTTTTATATCCGGGAAAATATAAACAAAGGAGGAGGGAAAACGTGTCTGTTTTGCACTTTTCTTTTTTTTTTTTTTTTTTTTAATAACACAAAGTGCTACCAAAAAACTTTATAAAATAGTTTTTCCTCTCCGTTACGGTAATTTTTATTTTTTATGTTGTCGTCGGGGATGGGGCTATAGCCTGTAATGAGGGTGTTTTATTGGCGTATTATTTTATTTTTTTCATTATTTTATTTACTTTTTTTTAACTTTTCTATACTTTTTTATTTTTTATTTTTTTTACATTGTGTCCCCATAAGGTCATAATAGACCTTTGGGGACATCTGATCACTTTTTTTTTTTGGTGGGGGAGGCTAATTTCCCCTGTAACTGGGGCTGGTACATTTAGCCCCAGTAGCAGGAGGAATACAGCCTCCTGCACATTACTTACACCTTACAATAGAGCTGATTTGGGTCCTGTAGGACCCAGCAGCTCTAACACACGCTGATACCGGGTCAGAGGGGAGAACAGCAAGATGGGGCTGTATACACAGCGATAGAGAAGGCAGGGAAGGTAATAAACAGTTACAGCCTACTCCCCGTTTCAGCAGCTGCACGATTTTGTACAGCTACTGAATTCTGCTTGGACGTAGCGGTACATCCTTGTAGAACAAGGCAACCACCTTCTGGACGTATATAGTTTATGGGCAGTACGGAAGTGATTAAAGAGCACCATGTGTATTTTAGGCCTAATTTGAACATTTACACTGCATTGGCAGGCATTTGCAGAGGCCCTGAGATAAAATTAATAATTTGCCTCCAAAATATGGCCCCATTGTAGAAATAACACCCCTCAAGGAATTTCTCAAGGGATATTATTGTCATTTTGAGAGCTTCCCAATAATTAATGTGCAAAGTAAAAATCTAAATTTTTAAAGAAATATGCCATTTCAGGGCCCAATATGTGGTGCCCACAAAACTTGTATCTGTGGGTGTAAACTGCGGTTTGGGCACACAGCAGGAATCAGAAGGGAAGGAGCACTGTGCTTTTTAGTTTTTGGAGTATAGGTTTAAAGGGACTGGTTTCTGGATGCAATATTGTTTTTGCAGAGCCCTGGAGGTGCCAGTAAATTGGAAATCCCCAAGAAGTGACTTTTTGTAGGGGCCATTTTAGGGTTTCTGTAAATATGGCATGGTGTCAAAAAAAGAAAAAAAAAACTAAATCTGCTCCTAAAGCCACTTAGCACTTCTTCACATCTGCACCCTGCTGTGTGCCCAAACAGTTTATGCCCACATGTATGACACTGTTGTACCCAGGACAACGTTCATATGTTGATATAAACTGCTGTTTGGGAACAAAGCCAGGCACAGAAGAGAAAGTAGTTCTATTTAGTTTTTGGACCTCATGCCACTTTTGCAGAGCCTGTAAATTGCCAGTAAAGTGGAATCTGCAGACATGTGACCCTATTTTTGAAACTAGTGGATAGTATCCGCCGCTTAGATGATCATTCTTGTCCTTCATTCTCAACAGGTTAAAAATGTGGCTGCTTTCTGCCTGATAAAAATCTCTAAAGTTCTTGCCACTAGGTGCCTCCCTTCTAGATAATTTTCAGTTGACTTCTTAGTTACCAGGAAAGAACTCACCCTGCCTGAGAGACTAATGCAAAATGTGTTTCAACCATAATGTGTTTATTAGCAGCAGAAAAATTGATAGGACACTATCAAAATGATAATACCTATTTAGAAATTCCTTGAGAGGTGTAGTTTCTAAAATTGGGCCATATTTTGGGGGTGAAATATTTACTTTTATCTTAGAGTCTCTGCAAATGCTCGCTGATGCAGTGTAAATATACAAATTAGTCCTCAAATGCTCTTTCACTTCTGAACCCTGTCGTATTTTCAGGCAAAAGATTACTGTATGTCTATATGTAGGGTGTTTCCAAAATTAGGAAACAGAGCATAATAGCTGGAGAGCTGATTTTTCACATTGCCACAAGCTGGGCATGACATATCGGGAACTGAAAGCATATGTCTGTGAAAATTTAAATTTTCATTTTGCATCATCCATTGTATATTTCTTTTTGGAAATTATCTCTTGGATCAAAATGCTCACTATAACCCTTGATAAATTCTGTGAGGAATATAGTTTCCTAAATGGGGTTACTTTTTAGGGCTTTCTATTGTACAGGTACTTGAGGGGTTTTACAAATGCGACATGACACCTTAATTATTATAGCAAAATCTGCCCAACAAAAGTCAAATAGCGTTCTTTTCATTCTGGGCACTGCCACAGTGCCTGCTACGGGGCCCGCGACATTAGGGGGCCCGGCAGGGCCCTGCTACTTTTTTTTTTTTTTTTACCTTACCAAGCCCCGTTCCTGCTCACGGCTGCCTCCGCTCCCCATTCTGCCCTTCAGTGTGACGTGATATGGGGCGAACGGGTCCCCCTGGAGGGCAGAAGAGGAAGCGGAGTTGGCCATGAGCAGGATTGGGGATCAGTAAGTAAGGCCGCAGGCCCACAGCAAGAGTATTTGTAGGGCTATTATTATACTCTGGGGTTTCTTTAGACCCCCGAGTATAATGATTGGAGGCCCAGGGGAGATGACAAACATAAAAACCAGTGTTACTCTCCTCTCCTAGGCTCCAACTCCATGCTGTCTTCGGGCCTCGTAGTGACGTCAAGTGGGTCAGGCCAGTGTCGCAATGCATAATGACGAAGGCGTAACCCACATCTGTGATGTCTTTGAAGAGGGCCAATGCTGGAAAAGGCATTGTTGAGCACCAAACTGCTCTTGGGCGGTTGGGAGAAGTTGCTCTTGGAGGACATTCTGGTACCATTCTTTATTCATGGCTGTGTTTTTAGGCAAGACTGTGAGAGAGCCGATTCCCTTGGCTGAGAAGCAACCCCACACATGAATGGTTTCAGGATGCTTTACAGTTGGCATGAGACAAGACTGGTGGTAGCGCTCACCTCTTCTTCTCCGAATAAGCTGTTTTCCAGATGTTCCAAACAATCGAAAAGGGGATTCATCAGAGAAAATGACTTTACCCCAGTCCTCAGCAGTCCACTCCCTGTACCTTTTTCAGAATATCAGTCTGTCCCTGATGTTTTTTCTGGAGAGAAGTGGCTTCTTTGCTGCCCTCCTTGAGACCAGGCCTTGCTCCAAGAGTCTCCGCCTCACAGTGCGTGCAGATGCACTCACACCTGCCTGCTGCCATTCCTCAGCAAGCTCTGCACTGCTGGTAGCCCGATCCCGCAGCTGAAACACTTTTAAGAGACGGTCCTGCCGCTTGCTGGTCTTTCTTGGGCGCCCTGGAGCCTTTTTGGCACCAATGGAACCTCTCGCCTTGAAGTTCTTGATGATGCGATAGATTGTTGACTGAGGTGCAATCTTTCTAGCTGCAATACTCTTCCCAGTTAGGCCATTTTTGTGCAGTGCAATGATGACTGCGCGTGTTTCTTTAGAGATAACCATGGTTAACAGAAGAAAAACAATGATGGCAAGCACCAGCCTCCTTTTAAAGTGTCCAGTGGTGTCATTCTTACTTAATCATGACAGATTGATCTCCAGCCCTGTCCTCATCAACACCCACACCTGTGTTAATGGAGCAATCACTGAAACGATGTTAGGTGGTCCTTTTAAGGCAGGGCTGCAATGATGTTGAAATGTGTTTTGGGGGATAAAGTTAATTTTCTAGGCAAATATTGACTTTGCAAGTGTAGGGAACTGCCATTTCTACTAGTATATAATATATCTGGCTTCTTTGCCCCTGCAGTTTGGCTTCAGAGACCCCAGGCATTCAGTGCAAGTTTTGTTTTGTAAATACAGTGAGTCAGAGACATGTGAGGCAGAGCTGCTGGGGGGAGAGATGTGAGCAGAGCTGCTGAGACAGACATGTTATGTCTGGGGGAGTCTAAGAGCCACTTGTTCCTCTTTACTTCACAGTATATAGTTAGGTATGTGTTACCCCCTATATACTCACAGGACCTAGCTAGTAACTATAGTTAGGGATCAATATATATACAGTCATATGAAAAAGTTTGGGCACCCCTATTAATCTTAATCATTTTTAGTTCTAAATATTTGGGTGTTTGCAACAGCCATTTCAATTTGATATATCTAATAAGTGATGGACACAGTAATATTTCAGGATTGAAATGAGGTTTATTGTACTAACAGAAAATGTGCAATATGCATTAAACCAAAATTTGACCGGTGCAAAAATTTGGGTACCCTTATCATTTTATTGATTTGAATACTCCTAACTACTTTTTACTGACTTACTGAAGCACTAAATTGGTTTTGTAACCTCACTGAGCTTTGAACTTCATAGCCAGGTGTATCCAATCATGAGAAAAGGTATTTAAGGTGGCCAATTGCAAGTTGTTCTCCTATTTGAATCTCCTCTGAAGAGTGGCATCATGGGCTCCTCAAAACAACTCTCAAATGATCTGAAAACAAAGCTTGTTCAACATAGTTGTTCAGGGGAAGGATACAAAAAGTTGTCTCAGAGATTTAACCTGTCAGTTTCCACTGTGAGGAACATAGTAAGGAAATGGAAGACCACAGGGACAGTTCTTGTTAAGCCCAGAAGTGGCAGGCCAAGAAAAATATCAGAAAGGCAGAGAAGAAGAATGGTGAGAACAGTCAAGGACAATCCACAGACCACCTCCAAAGAGCTGCAGCATCATCTTGCTGCAGATGGTGTCACTGTGCATCGGTCAACAATACAGCACACTTTGCACAAGGAGAAGCTGTATGGGAGAGTGATGCGAAAGAAGCCGTTTCTGAAAGCACGCCACAAACAGAGTCGCCTGAGGTATGCAAAAGCACATTTGGACAAGCCAGCTGCATTTTGGAAGAAGGTCCTGTGGACTGATGAAACAAAGATTGAGTTGTTTGATCATACAAAAAGGCGTTATGCATGGCGTCCAAAAAACACAGCATTCCAAGAAAAACACTTGCTACCCACTGTAAAATTTGGTGGAGGTTCCATCATGCTTTGGGGCTGTGTGGCCAATGCCGGCATCGGGAATCTTGTTAAAGTTGAGGGACGCATGGATTCAACTCAGTATCAGCAGATTCTTGAGAATAATGTACAAGAATCAGTGACAAATTTGAAGTTACGCCGGGGATGGATATTTCAGCAAGACAATGATCCAAAACACAGCTCCAAATCTACTCAGGCATTCATGCAGAGGAACAATTACAATGTTCTGGAATGGCCATCCCAGTCCCCAGACCTGAATATCATTGAACATCTGTGGGATAATGTGAAGCGGGCTGTCCATGCTCGGCGACCATCAAACTTAACTGAACTGGAATTGTTTTGTAAAGAGGAATGGTCAAAAATACTTTCATTCAGGATCCAGGAACTGATTAAAAGCTACAGGAAGCGACTAGAGGCTGTTATTGTTGCAAAAGGAGGATCTACTAAATATTAATGTCACTTTTCTGTTGAGGTGCCCATACTTTTGCACCGGTCAAATTTTGGTTTAATGCATATCGCACATTTTCTGTTAGTACAATAAACCTCATTTCAATCCTGAAATATTACTGTGTCCATCAGTTATTAGATATATCAAATTGAAATGGCTGTTGCAAACACCCAAATATTTAGAACTAAAAATGATTAAGATTAATAGGGGTGCCCAAACTTTTTCATATGATTGTATAGTTCAGGGCAGTGATAGGTTAGGCTTCCGAAGGCCAACTAGCTAGTTAGAGGCCCGGTGGCACTAGTAGTTTAGCTGGCAGGTTAAGGACTCAGTGTTAGGGTAGTCAGGCCTGTATCTACTGCCGTCACTGTCGCCCTGTTTGCTGCCTGTGAAGAATCTCACCATCATCATCATCTCCTGATCGGCTGTCTGTCATCTCCTGGAAGAATCCGAGGATCCACAGTCATCCACAGGGGCCCCTGCATCTCTTCTGTTGCCTGGAGGTATTGTGCACTGGACTCTTGCTATATATCTATATATATACCCGGGTATATAACCTAAGACGGTTGAGGACTTGCTGGTTGTTGTAGTATTGCTGTGTTCTGAGTATATTGTATGTATGTATTATTACCCTGTTGATTCTTATAAAGCTACTGTTATAACCTTATGTGGTATCTGTATGTATTCTTCAGACTGTGAGATTAGTACAGTGATCCTTGTTAAGGCTACTAACTGTACTTCATGGGTAAGTCCCAGGAAGAGATCCTCCCTGTAATACAGAGGCTCTATCCTGGGTGGAGGCACTGATATATTTCATATATGTTCCCACTCTTCCCTTCAGCGAAGGCTTCAGGTCCCATTATACACACAGGTCAGCGCCAGAGTCTGTTGCGGGAGGGATAATACTCATACCCCCCCCCCCAAATAGGGCTACATTTGGAGGCACTGCTGAGATTTAGAAGTGGGAATAGTCATTGATATGGAGAAGCGATATAGCTCAGAGGGGAACCTCCCACTAGCTACTACATGGGATTACCGACCTCCTGTTCCTCCCCTGGTTCAGGTAAAGGAAGAACCCCGCTCAGCCAGTTACCCCCCCAGTATGGCCGTCGCTAGCAGTTCCTCTAGTGACAGTGCTATTAGCACTTTAGCCAGGCTGACTGAAATGTTAGCTCAGGGCCTGCAGGCCACTCACTACAAGAAACTAAAGGTATTCTCTGGTAATGTCCCAGTACCACAAGGGGAGGAAAACTTTGAGATATGGAAAGAACATACTCTCCAATGCCTGAAGGAATGGTCTTGCTCTGAAGAAGGCAAGCGGCAGCGTATCAGTGAAAGTTTGCGGTCTCCTGCTGCAGAATTGATCCGCTTGTACAGAGACTCTCATGAAGGAGTGAGTGCATTGGACTATATACAAGTACTGTCTGATCACTTTGAGCCATACTATGACCTTGCCCAGATGGTTGCTGATTACCGAATGGTTCGTCAAAAAGAAGGGGAAAATGTCTCTACTTTTATTAACCGTTTACAGCTACTTCTTTCACGTCTGGTGTACCACGCAGCTATATCTACTTCAGAGGTAGACGCTATGAGAACCAGTCAGTTGGTGAGAGGGTTACAACCTCATCATCCTCTTGCTCAAGTACTCAAGGTCTTACTGTCTGATAGAGTCCTTCCATTTCCCGACTTAATGAAGTTAGTGAAGAAACAAGAAGCTGACATTAGTTTTAGTACCCCTAAGAAAGCGAAAAGCATCTCTAAAGAAGATGTTGTTCCTAATTCAAACAAGGACAAACCAGCGGAGCGGTCAGAACTTAGACAGTCCGCCACTCCACCCACTGCCACTCAATGGAGGAAGGATGCTAGAACCTGTTATAAATGTGGTCAGACGGGCCATACTGCCAGACAGTGTACGGAGGACAGTGAGGGATTGGGACACAGTGCTTTCTTCTCTATTCAGAATCAAAGACACAGAAGGAAGGCGGGCCGAGTAAAGACCAGAGGCGCTATCGCGGGCTCCAGGTCCGTTGTCAAAGTCACTGTCAATGGTCATGCCGCTCCTGCCCTGTTTGATACAGGATCTCAAGTGACCCTGATTTATCGCTCGTTCTACCAAAAGTATCTGAGGGATATACCTCTTCAGTCTACAGGACAAATGAAATTGTGGGGGCTTAATTCAGGATCATATCCTGTAGATGGCAGCTACAAGTAGTTATAGCTGTCCCTGAATTAGAAGATCAGAGTGTCGCTCCCATGAAGATTACGGCTCTTGTCTGCCCTGATACAGGGGATTCTTGTGCAGCTCCTGTGATACTTGGCACTAATTGTCCCGCAGTGCATTATGCTTTTCAGAAGTTTCTTGGAAGAGATTGGAACCCTGCAGCTCAGCCGGTGAATATATCTTCTGATCTTAGAGAACTCTGTGATGCCCTGTCTACTGGCTATCGACATGGAATGGTATATCATATCGGTGAGAGAACCGTGGAAGTTCCTGCCGGCGGGGAGAGAGTTCTGAGAGTAGCCTCCAGCATTGCTCCCGATTTGCTTGAAGGGGGGAGTTATGTCCTTATGGAAACCCCTGAAGAAATGATGAACCAGAATGGCTGGATGGTGATCCCAGAGAGAAAGGACTGGAGAAATAAAGTGGAGTTATCTACCTGTGTGACAGTGAGGAACTGTTCACCGCATCCGATCGTAATTGGACCATACCAGAATGTGGCCCACTGCTACCCTGTGCTTGGAGTAAATCCATACGCTGAAGTGTGCAGGATTCAAATCCGAGATGCAATCCCTAATCTCAATCTTGACTTGAGTGATCCACATTTACCAGAGGCCTGGAATCAGCGACTGACACAGAAGTTGTCTGAATTATCGGAAGTGTTCTCCATGGATGATATGGATGTAGGTTGTGCTAAAAGTGCTCAACACACTTTCCGATTGACCGATTCTACTCCCTTCCGGGAGCGACCACGGAGAGTTGCTCCAAAGGATGTTGATGAGTTAAGACAGACTCTACAGCAAATGAAAGGTCAGGGGATCATTGTGGACAGTAAGAGCCCCTATGCCTCACCTATTGTGGTGGTAAGAAAAAAATCTGGAGCAATTCGCCTATGTGTGGATTACAGAACTCTGAACCGGAGAACCTTACCTGATCAGTATACACTGCCGAGAATTGAAGAAGCTCTGGAAGCTCTGAATGGAAACTGTTGGTTCACAGTGCTGGACCTAAGATCGGGATACTATCAAGTCCCAATGGCACCTGAGGATCAGGAAAAGACAGCTTTCATATGCCCCTTGGGTTTCTTTCAGTTCACTCGTATGCCGCAAGGTACAAAAGGTGCGCCAGCAACGTTCCAAAGGTTGATGGAAAGAGTGTTAGGTGATTTAGTGCCCCGGGAATGCCTTGTATATCTTGATGACATTATTGTGTTTGGAAAGACGCTGGAAGAACATGAAGAACGACTCATGAGAGTACTCCAACGCTTAAAAGAAGAGGGGCTGAAGTTGTCGGCTGACAAATGCAAATTTTGTAGATCTTCGGTCACTTATGTAGGTCATATTGTTTCTGCTGAAGGAGTTGCTACCGATCCTGGTAAGATTGAAGCTGTGGTGAATTGGCCCCGACCGCAAAATATTACGGAGTTGCAATCTTTCTTGGGGTTTTGTGGATTCTATCGACGATTTGTGGAAGGATATTCAAAAATTGCTCGAGCCCTCCTCGACCTGTTGAAGAGTGATGCAGGAGATCCGGGAAAGAAGAAAGGGTCTTCCAAAAGCCTTTTTGGCGATAGGTGGACTGCGGATTGTGAAGAAGCATTTAAGTTGTTGAAGAAGAAATTGACAGAAGCTCCCGTTCTGGCTTATGCTGATGCACAGAAGCCATATGTGCTACATGTAGATGCCAGCTTTGAAGGATTAGGTGGCGTGCTGCACCAAGAATACCCGGCCGGGTTACGGCCCATAGCTTTCATAAGTCGAAGTCTTTCTCCCAGCGAGAAAAATTATCCAGTACATAAATTGGAGTTTTTGGCGCTCAAGTGGGCCATTGTTGATAAATTACATGACTATTTATACGGAGCCACGTTTGAAGTAAGAACAGACAACAATCCACTGACATACGTTTTGTCAACCGCTAAACTCGATGCTACAGGACATCGCTGGTTGGCAGCTTTATCCAACTACCAATTCACACTCAAGTATAAATCGGGGCCTAAGAACATTGGGGCAGATGCTCTATCAAGACGGCCTGGATTACCTAGTCCGGAAGTAGTGGATGAATGGGAAGAAGTGCCAAGTCCTGGAGTAGGAGCTTTGTGTGCCATGGCTGCTGTAGTTGAAGACCGAGTAGCCTTTTCTGAAACTCGGCTTATTGACTCTATTGGGGGAGGTCCCGAAGCTGTACCAGACATGTTTGCCTACCCTGCCGCTTTAGGATCCTTTGAGAGTTGTTCTATATCTTCAAAGCGAATGATCTGGAGTCAAAAGACTGATCCTTTAATTGGACCTCTTTATCAAGCAGTGAGTTCTCAAGACAGAGAAATGTTAAAGACATCCCTACCCTCTAAATGCAGTCAACTTCTACGAGATTGGGAGAAGTTTGAAATAGACAATGGCCTACTTTATCGTGTGGTGCTGTATCATGATCACCCTGGAAGGCGCCAACTAGTTATTCCAAGCTGCTTTCAGAAGATGATTTTCCGAAGTCTGCATGATTATCATGGTCATTTGGGACCTGAGAAGACTTATGGCCTAATACAAGACCGATTCTACTGGCCCAAAATGAGAGATACCGTGACTCGTCTGTGTAGGTGCTGTCGCAGATGTTTGCAGAGGAAGACTGTCCCGGTTCGAGCGGCCTTCATGGGACACTTGAAGAGTTCGGGCCCCATGGATCTTGTCTGCATAGACTTCCTTTGTATTGACAACGACTCCAGAGGATTTGGAAATGTATTGGTGGTGACTGATCACTTCACACGATATGCTCAAGCCTTTCCGACTAAGGATCAAAAAGCAGTCACTGTTGCAAGAGTGCTTTGGGAAAAGTATTTTATCCATTATGGCTTACCACACCGGTTGCATTCTGATCAAGGCCGGGATTTTGAGAGTAACCTGATCAAAGAGTTACTTCAGTTGTTGAACATCCGCAAAAGTCGGACGACGCCTTACCATCCAGAGGGAGATGCCCTTCCTGAAAGATTTAACAGGACTTTACTTGATATGCTTGGTACCTTACGAATTGAGGATAAGCGATCCTGGAGTCGAAAAGTGGAGGCTATGGTGCATGCCTATAATAGTAAAAGGCACGAGAGCACAGGATATTCACCATACTTTCTGATGTGTGGAAGAGAGCCTAGGCTACCTATTGACATCTTGTTGGGAGTCTCTACCGATGGTATCAGTCATCGAGATCATTACCGATACGTGGCACGTTTGAAAGAAACGCTTAAGAGTGCTTATCAGCTGGCTGAGGAAAATGCGGCCAAAGTGAATGAAGGAAATAAAAGGAGATTTGATCTTTGAGTAAGATACCGAGAATTGAACCCTGGGGACCATGTTCTGCTACGGAATTTGGGAGCATCTGCAAAACATAAGCTGGCTGATCGATGGCGGAGTGAACTCTTTACAGTGGTAGATCGGTTGCCTGGAATACCAGTCTACAAGATAAAAGGACGGGACGGGAGGATCAGGACTTGGCATAGAAATCATTTGTTGCCTGTACCTCAGATTGATGGTATGGATATCTCCAATGATGGCTCGGCCTGCGATTCTCCACAGTCCTTAGCCGATATTCCACCTGACCTTCCTGAAACTCCTGAGAGTGATTGGACTGTGGCTCCTGAAGTTCCTAGATCACCAGTATCTTCTCCTTCAGGGAGACCTATGAACCCTCAAACTCCAGAATTCGTACCTAGATCTGTGTCTACAGATGAGCAGGGATCTAGCTCTCCTACGCCACCAGCACCATCCCCTCCCATGGCAGACAACCCTAGTTTAGGGCCTGGACATGCTAGTTTACCTGAGAGAGAGGTACGGAGAGGAGAGAGAATTAGACACCCTCCACCTATGCTGACATATGATAGTTTGGGGGACCCCAGATTTACTACTCAGCCTCATTTATACCATGCTTGGGTGGGTGCAGTGTCCACTTTGGTCAATATGTTACCAATTTTCACTCCTGCTGGCATGTATACCTATTAACCTGTTGTGACTCTGTAATTGCAAAAGCAACCATATTGATATTGTCATTGGTAATGTTGACTGTATACTATGACTTTGTATGTCTTTGACGTGACGTAAAGATTTCACCAGAGGGAGAGTGTAGGGAACTGCCATTTCTACTAGTATATAATATATCTGGCTTCTTTGCCCCTGCAGTTTGGCTTCAGAGACCCCAGGCATTCAGTGCAAGTTTTGTTTTGTAAATACAGTGAGTCAGAGACATGTGAGGCAGAGCTGCTGGGGGGAGAGATGTGAGCAGAGCTGCTGAGACAGACATGTTATGTCTGGGGGAGTCTAAGAGCCACTTGTTCCTCTTTACTTCACAGTATATAGTTAGGTATGTGTTACCCCCTATATACTCACAGGACCTAGCTAGTAACTATAGTTAGGGATCAATATATATATAGTTCAGGGCAGTGATAGGTTAGGCTTCCGAAGGCCAACTAGCTAGTTAGAGGCCCGGTGGCACTAGTAGTTTAGCTGGCAGGTTAAGGACTCAGTGTTAGGGTAGTCAGGCCTGTATCTACTGCCGTCACTGTCGCCCTGTTTGCTGCCTGTGAAGAATCTCACCATCATCATCATCTCCTGATCGGCTGTCTGTCATCTCCTGGAAGAATCCGAGGATCCACAGTCATCCACAGGGGCCCCTGCATCTCTTCTGTTGCCTGGAGGTATTGTGCACTGGACTCTTGCTATATATCTATATATATACCCGGGTATATAACCTAAGACGGTTGAGGACTTGCTGGTTGTTGTAGTATTGCTGTGTTCTGAGTATATTGTATGTATGTATTATTACCCTGTTGATTCTTATAAAGCTACTGTTATAACCTTATGTGGTATCTGTATGTATTCTTCAGACTGTGAGATTAGTACAGTGATCCTTGTTAAGGCTATTAACTGTACTTCATGGGTAAGTCCCAGGAAGAGATCCTCCCTGTAATACAGAGGCTCTATCCTGGGTGGAGGCACTGATATATTTCATATATGTTCCCACTCTTCCCTTCAGCGAAGGCTTCAGGTCCCATTATACACACAGGTCAGCGCCAGAGTCTGTTGCGGGAGGGATAATACTCATACCCCCCCCCCCAAATAGGGCTACACAAGTAATTGCTGTTAAGCTGATCACTCTTTATAACATTCTGGAGTATATGCAAATTGCCATTAGAAAAACTGAAGCAGTAGACTTTGTAAAAATTAATATTTGTATCATTCTCAAAACTTTTGGCCATGACTGTAGGTGCCTGCTATGGGACATTATACTGTGTGGAGGGGCTGCTATGGGACATTATACTGTGTGGAGGGGCCGCTATGGAACATTATACTGTGTGGAGGGGCCGCTATGGGACATTATACTGTGTGGAGGGGCGCTTAGTGAAATTATACTGTGTGGAGGGGGCGCTAAGTGACATTATACTCTGTGCAGGGGCCGCTATGGGACATTATACTATGTGGAGAAGACATAGTTACATAGTAGATGAGATTGGATGAAGACATCAGTCCATCAAGTCCAACCTATAACCCTACAGTCCCCTACAGTGTTGATCCAGAGGAAGACAAAAAAAAACCCATGAGGCTTATGCCAATTGCCCCATTTCATGGGAAAAAATTCCTTCCCGACTCCAATCTGGCAATCAGCATAAAACCCTGGATCAATGTGCCCTTAAAATCTAAAACCCATAACCTGTAATATTGTTCTGTTCGAGAAAGGCATCCAGGCCCTCTTTGTACTTATTCAATGAATCCACCATCACCACTTCCTGGGGCAGAGAGTTCCATAGCCTTGTTGTTCTTACTGTAAAGAATCCTCTTCTATGTTGCTGGTGAAACTTTCTCTCCTCCAGTCGTAGAGGATGTTCCCTTGTCAATGTCACTGGCCTAGGGGTAAAAAGATCATTAGAAAGTTCTTTGTGCTGTCCCTTCATGTATTTGTACATTGTTATTAGATCTCCCCGTAGACGTCTTTTCACTAAACTGAATAACCCCAAGTTTGTTAATCTATCGTTGTACTCCAATCCACCCATTCCCCTAATAATTTTTGTTTTCCCTTCTTTGCACTCTTTCTAGTTCGATTTTGTCTTTCTTGTATACTGGGGCCCAGACGCTATGGAACATTATACTGTGTGGAGAAGACGCTATGGAACATTATACTGTGTGGAGAGGACGCTATGGGATATTATATTGTCTGGGGGCCACTTTGAGACATTATAGTGTGTGTAAATGGGAGCCATGAAAGGGGGCATTATGCCGTGGGGGGGCCCCAAGTCAAAAGTTTGCTATTTAATTTCCTGCACTGCTATGTACCCATAGTTTATAACTACTTATGGGGTATTGTTTAACAAACTGTGGGGTGCTTTTTCTCCATTAACCCTTTGTGAAAATGAAAAATAGGGCGCTACATTGACTTTTTTTTGGGGAAAAAAAAAGTAATTTTTCATTTTCACGTCCCAATGTTAATAAAATCTGTGAAACAGCTGTGTTGTCAAAATGTTCACTATACCCTTTAGAAATTCTGTGAATGATGTAGTTTCTAAAATAGGGTCAGTTTTGGGGGGTTTTCCTTGTATTGGTACTCTGGGGGCTCTGCAAGTGTGACACAGTACCCGAAAATCTGCACTCCAAAAGCCAAATAGCGCTGTTTCCATTCTGAGCCCTGCCATGTACCCATGTAGCAGTTTATGAGCACATATGGATATTGCTGTTTTCAGAAGAGATTGTGGAATGAACTGTGGGGTACTTTTTATCCATTAACCCCTTGTGAAAATGAAATGTTTGGGAATAAAGTGACATTTTAGTCTAGTAATTTTTCATTTTCATGTCCCAATGTTAAAAAAAAATTTGTGAAATAGCTGTGGGGTCAAAATGCTCACTATGCCGTTTGATAAATTTATTGAAGGGTGTAGTTTCCAAAATGGGATCACTTTTGAAGGTTTTCCACTTTAATGGTACTTTAGGGGCTCTGCAAATTCGACATGACACCTAAAAACTATTCCAGCAAAATCTGATTCTCAAACACCAAGGGGAGCTCATTCCTTTTGGCACGCTACTGTGTGTCCCAACAGCAGTTTATATCCGCATATGGGGTATTTCTGTGCCCGGGAGAAATTACATGACAAATTGTGAGATGCATTTTCTCCTTCAATCCCTTGTAAATGTGTGAATTTTAGGACTAAATGAACGTATTATTGAAAAAAAAAAAAAAAAAAAATGTTTATATTAAAATGCTTCACCTCTTCCCGTCGGAGGAGTTTTTTCTCGATTTTCGTTTTTGACTCCCCCTCCCCCCTCCAAACCCCATAACTTTTTTATTTTTCCGCTCTCAGAGCCATATGAGGGCTTAATGTTTGCGGGACAAATTTTTCTTCATGATGCTACCATTTATTATTCTGTACAATGTACTGGGAAGCTAGAAAAAAATTCAGAATGGGGTGGATTTGAAGAAAAGGTGCATTTGTGCGACTTTCTTACAGGCTTCGTTTTTACGGCGTTCATTTTGCAGCCAAAATGACATGTCACCTGTATTCTATGTTCCAGTACGATTCTGGGGATACCAAATTTATATGGTTTTATTTACATTTTAACCACTTAACAAAAATCCAAAACTGTGCAAAAAATTTTTTTTTAGAAAAGTTGCCATATTTTGACAACCGTAACTTTTGTATATTTCCGTGTATGGGAATGCATAGGGCGTCTTTTTTTGCGGGACCAGGTGTACTTTTTAGTTTTACCATTTTGGGGAATTGCTATCCCTTTGTTCACTTTTTATTCAAATTTTTATCAGAGATGAAACAGTGAAAAAATGGCAATTTGGCACTTTTGATTTTTTTTTCCCACTACAGCGTTGACCGTACGGGAAAAATATTTTTATAGATTTGTAGACCGGGCGTTTTTGGACACAGGGATACCTAATGTGTATGTGTTTAATTACTTTTATATGTGTTCTAGGGAAAGGGGGTGATTTGAACTTTTAATATTTTTTATTTTTTTTTTTTATATTTTTTTTTACTTTTGGCACCTCAGTCAGCTTTGACCGAGGCACCAGAGGGGTTAATGCCCGCACTGATCGTGGGCACTGATCTGTCGACATTAGCGCCGGGTCTCTGCTGTATCAAACAGCAGAGACCCGGCGGCTGCCATATTTAAACACCCGACATCTGCCGTACTATTACGGTGGATGTCAGGAAGGAGTTAAAAGATTAAAGTTCCAAAATGCTGTTCTGAATTATTTTAGGGGTGCAGTTTTGAAAATTGGGTGACCAATGGGGGGTTTCTAACATATCCACTTTTAAAATTCCCTTCAGAACTGAAGTGGTCTGTAACGAATGGGTTTTGAAAATGTTCTTGTAAATTTGTTATATCACAGTTGACTTATAAGCCTTTTAATGTCCAAAATAAATTCATGGACAATTAAAAGATGACGCCAATTTAAAGCAGAAATAAGGTAGGTAATATTTATTACCTTTTTACAAATTAAATTTATTTTTATAAATAAATGCAAAAAATTTTGATCAAAGTTTACTACAGTTTACTAATTTTACATGAAGTACAATGTGTCATGAAAAAACAATCTCAAAATCACATGGGTAAGTTAAAGTTCCCAAAATGCTGTTTTGAATTATTTGAAGGGTGCAGTTTTGAAAATGGGGTGAATTGTGGGGGTTTCTAATTAGTGATGAGCGAATTGAAGCTGCAGAAGTGGAATTCGATCCGAATTTCAGGAAATATTCGATTCACATGGAATCAGGATTTCCTGATGCTTTGCGGTAACGAATATTTAGTAAGGACCTTTGTGACATCAAACGGTTACATGATATTCTCTAGTGATGTGATGGGTAGGTGTGTCTTTGCTTTTTAGCAGATTCTTCAACATGAATAAAAGTCGTCCGTGCTGGAGAGAGAGAGACAGACATGACCGCGGCATCCAAGGGCTTCCGCCACTTTGCCGCCCACCCCGGCTCTCTGCAGACAGGAAATAGCTGTTTATTCTCCGCAAATTAATTCAGATTGAATAGAATCATATCGGGAAATTCAGCGAAGTTGCCGAATCGAATTTTTGAATACTTCACTCATCTCTATTTCTAATATATAGGCTTTTAAAATGCCCTTCAGAACTGAAGTGGTCCCTAACAAATCGCTGTTGACTTGTAAGCCTTCTATTTTTCCAAAGTAAATTAAAGGATAATTAAAAGATGACACCAATGTAAAGCAGAGATATGGTAGATAATATTTAAATTTAACTTATTTGGGTGGTTTGACTATCTGTCTGAAAAGTGTTCCACATTTTGAATATTGCGAATATTTTTAAATTTCTATCTCATTTCCTATTTTTTTTTTGTAATTAAATTAAAAAAATATTGATCAAAGCTTACCACTAATGTGAAGTACAATGTGTCACGGAAAAAAAAAATTCAAAATCACTTGGGTAAGTTAAAGCATCTCAAAGTTATTGCTACATATAGTGACATGTCAGTTTTGAAAAATGGGGCTGTGTCCTTAAAGGGGTACTCCCATGAACACATTAACATAACCATATCTATATTTGTAGATAACTAAAAGTTAAACATTTTTGCAAATATAAGTAGTTAAAAATTCTGCAGAGTTTCAAAGATTTCCTCTAACTATGTTAGTGGTGACAGTCTGTTGTCTTGATTGGTTGCCAATGGATATGACCACAAATTCAGAAACTTTACATGGTCTGGGCCTTGTCAAAAAGCCAGGCATGATTTTCTTATTGTAGCTGGGTTATCAGGCAGGGACACTACATGTATCAGAAGATATCCCGGCCACGATAAGGAAACCTTTCCTGATTTTCTGACCTTAGAAAGATCCTGCATTCATGGTCGTATTCATTGGCAACTGATCAAGACAACAAGACTGTGACCACATGATATTTAGAGAAAATCTTTAAAACTCTGCAAAATGTTTAATTACTTATATTTGCAAAAATGTTTAACTTTTAATTATCTACAAATTTAAAAATGGTTATGTATGTGGGAATAACCCTTTAAGCTAAGGCCCCACTTTGCGGAAACGCAGCTTTTTTTTTAATGCAGTTTTGTTGCATTTTTTTGAGCCAAAGACATGAATGGCTACAAAAGGAATGGAAAATATATAGGAAGCTCTTATACGTCTACCTTCTGCTCAATCCACTCCTGGCTTTTGCTCAAAAAAAGCAACAAAATCTGCAACAAAAAAAGCTGCGTTTCCACAGTGTGGGGCCTTGGCCTTAAGGTGGTTTTTGGCGTGTCCTTAACAGGACAAAGTGCATTACATTTTGGTCTAGAATCATATGCTTTATCAAATGAGACTAAGTTGTCTGAAAAGTTAGTGCCCATTTAAGACTTCTGAATGCAAATGCACACGACTGTCCGATATGGGACTGAGTTTGCAAGAAAATGAACTCGAAGTCACATCTGAGTGCCATTCATGTGCATTCTGTGATGTACTTACTTTTATAGAACCTGCTCTATGTTCATCGAAAAGGAATAGACCATCGGATGACCCTCGGAAGAGAATTGGCCTGCACACTTGGTCATGTGCTTTAGGCCTAAAGCGGTTTCTGGTCGTGTCCTTAAGGGGTTAAAGGATTATTATTATCTGACACACACTGATCAACTTTTTGCATGAACTGCAGCACTCATGTGAGTACTGTGACTCCTTCAGTTTACATTGTATGCCATTGGACTCATAGTGGCCATCTGCTTCTATTCAAGTTACAATCGGCAGCCCCGTGCACCATTCAGGACCGGTTACGTTAGTTAATTGCAACTCTGCTGCTATTACTTGAATAGGAGCAGCCTGCACTCGCTCCCACTGCACTCACTTCCACTCGCTCCCCCCCCCCACACACACTGTAACAGCTTTGGGCCCCTGGAGGCTGCTGAAACAGCTGAAGCTGATCTGCATGGAGTCAGACCCACACAGATCACATGCTAATGACCTATCCTATGGATAGGTAATCAATATGAAAACTCCATAAAATCCTTAAGATACAGTATAGAGTGGTAGGAAAAATATTATAGACGTAACAGAGTAATATATTACCCCTGCTAGTCGCATTAAAATTGCAAACTTTCCTCCTGAAAAGGTTATTTTTTTATTGCAGATTTTGAACTTATGGATCTAGTCAGTACTGCTTGCACACAACTCTGGTGCCTTACATCCATTTTAATCCTTTAGTGATGTAATTTTAGCATTTAAGGGTTATTCCCATCTCTGCAACTTGCTGCCGAAATGGAAATAACTGCTTCCCAGTCCTGACCCCTAGGACGGAACTTATGGGAACAGCAGAGATCTACACCATTCCCGTTACTGCCATAAAAGAAAACCAGAGCTACGGATATAGCACAGTACTGCTGAGCTACACTGTTTCCGTGGATTCACAGTTCTGGAAACAGCATAGCTAAATGAGCTTTATGGCCCATTTCCATTCATTTTTGGCACAGAAACAATCTAGTCACATTTGAAAAAAAAAAAAATTTTCTTTCTGTCATCAAATTTGGAAACACATAACATTTATTAGACAGGGCTGTATAGTAGCTTAGCACTGACAGGTCTGGATGTCTTCAGAAGACTTCTGGTTGCCATGGCGGCCAAATGGTTGTTGCCGATCTCACTGTGTGAGAGTCGTTTTGTTCTGCAAAAAAATTTGTGAAAGTTAAATATTTTCTCAGATGTTGTGGTCTCACCTGGATATGGAATCTGAGAGGATAAATGCCCGAGAAAAAAATAGCAATTTCTGATCACAGGCACTGTCGCTGGGTCCCTAATGTATAAAACAGCAGAAACATGCTGGCTATGGGGCCAGCATTTTTAACCCCTTCTCGCTCTGTGCTGTGTATTACGTGGCGCTAAACGTGTAGTTAACATTCAGCGCCATAATAGTACAGCGCTGTAATGCCACGGGCACAGGTGCTGTGCCTGTGGCATTACTTCCAGTTTTATTACACAGCCAAGACTTGGGACTGGCTGCTGGAGTCAGAATATTCTCTAGCATATTAACCCCTCAAATACCATGATCAAGAGCAATAGTGATCACGGTATGTGGGTGGTTCGGGGGCAAGATCTTGGACCCCCTGCGATGAGATCACTGGGTCGGAGGGGTAGCTATGGAAGACATAGGGAGCCTATGTGTGATGTACTGCAATTTTGCACTGGGGGTCAGGAAATCTCAGGTTCAAGTCCTTTTGTTGGACAGGAAAAAGGTAAAAAAAAAGTTAAAAATAAAGTGAACAAAATTAATTAATTAAATGTTAAAAAAAAACCACCTTTTTAATTTAAAACACACATAATGAAAACAAAATAAACTAAACAAGCATTTTGGGTATCCCCATGTGCGTATAAGTTCCCACTATCCAAAAATATCATTATTTATTCTGTACGGTGAATGCTGTAAAAAAAAAGTATATACCGCAATGTGCAAAATTACGTATTTTGGTCACTCCGCTTTCCCCAAAAAAAATAGCAATAAAAAGTGATCAAAAATTCATAAATACCAAACATTGCTACCAATAAAAACTACAACTTGCCCCGCAAATAAAGAGCCCTTACATATCTCTGTAAAATAAACAGTAAAAAAGTTATAGGCGAAATCAGAATAAACCTTTCCCGTTTTAGGTCCATTAGGATTAACAAAATTATTTATATTTGCCAAATGCCAAAATAATGGGAGAGAATTTTTTAAGGCATTTTTATTACTTTCTGCAAAGTCAAAAGTTTACATACACTAAGATTACTATGCCTTTAAACAATTTGGGACAGCCCATATGATGATGTCATGTCTTTGGAAGCTTCTGATAGGTTTATTGGCAACATCTGAGTTAATTAGAGATACACCTGTGGATGTATTTTAAGACACACCTGAAACACACTGCTTCTTTGTGTAATATCATGGGAAAGTCTAAAGAAATCAGCCACAATATCAGGCAGAGAATTGTGGACTTGCACAAGTCTGGTTCATCCTTGGGTGCAATTACCCGATAACTGAAGGTGCCTCATTCTTCTGTACAAACAATTATACACAAGTACAGTGGGGAAAAAAGTATTTAGTCAGCCACCAATTGTGCAAGTTCTCCCACTTAAAAAGATGAGAGAGGCCTGTAATTGACATCATAGGTAGACCTCAACTATGAGAGACAAAATGAGAAAACAAATTCAGAAAATCACATTGATTTTTTTAAGAATTTATTTGCAAATTATGGTGGAAAATAAGTATTTGGTCAATACCAAAAGTTCATCTCAATACTTTGTTATATATCCTTTGTTAGCAATGACAGAGGTCAAACGTTTTCTGTAAGTCTTCACAAGGTTGGCACACACTGTTGCTGGTATGTTGGCCCATTCCTCCATGCAGATCTCCTCTAGAGCAGTGATGTTTTGGGGCTGTTGCTGGGCAACATGGACTTTCAACTCCCTCCAAAGTTTTTCTATGGGGTTGAGATCTGGAGACTGGCCAGGCCACTCCAGGACCTTGAAATGCTTCTTACGAAGCCACTCCTTCATTGCCCTGGCGGTGTGCTTGGGATCATTGTCATGCTGAAAGACCCAGCCACGTTTCATCTTCAATGCCCTTGCTGATGGAAGGAGGTTTGCACTCAAAATCTCACGATACATGGCCCCATTCATTCTTTCATGTACACGGATCAGTCGTCCCTTTGCAGAGAAACAGCCCAGGGGATGAGAAAAAGGTTTTTGATTTTTTTTTTTTTCAAGAACAGTGTCACACTTATGTCAATTTCACTGGAATGTAGCTGAGCTAAAATCCCAGATTAATGTGAATAAGAACCTGTTTTCCAAATCCATACAACCCTTTTCATAATAAATATGCATCAGAAAATCCATACTTCATCAAACAATCCAATACTACAACCCCAATTCCAAAAAAACTTGTATAAAATGTAAAGTAAATATGAATGCAATGATTTTGAAATCTCATATAATCATATTTTTCCTTACATCCCACCAGAGCACAATAATGGGGTATTTCTGCCCCTGTGTGCTCGTAGGACAAAATGGAATTTTTAATAAAATAATTAATTAAATTACTTATGACCCTCCTCTTTCTTAATATAGGGAAGGAAGCACTACCCCCAACTGTGTTTTTTTCTGTCCTGTATGGTGGGCCAGTTTGTGGGGAAGTTTCTTTCTTTCCTATATTATCTTTTTTATGGTTCTTACCCTCCAAGGTTCTGATGTACGGGGTCCTGTGATTCTCTCACTGAAGCCTGTGTTTTTTCTCCTTTCCAACTTTCTTCTTTTTTCTTCAAAGTCCATGCTACCTTTTTTTGGCTTGGATGCTGTCAGATAGACTTTCTTTTTTAGCATCGCACCACTGGGTGATGTGAATCACCCCTGGGCCGTCTGCGTCGCTGGTACGTGCAGAATTCAATGAAAGACCTGAAGGAGTCCTTGTCTCAGCTAAGAGACCTAGACGCAGCGAGACATCTGCCTCTATTATTTGTTCTGATGAAGAGTTCAGAATTTTGGACAAGACTAACACATCATGTGAAGACTGATGTGGATATGAGCAAAGCCCTTTTTCCTCTGGAGAAGATCCAGAAACTTTTGAGATCCAACAGGTCGGGTGACCATGATGTTGATCCCGGGGAAACCTCAGAATCCACCTGTAGGGGGCCTAAGGCCTTCAAAGGGGATGACATACTGCAGAGAGACATGTCCACGGATTGGAAACACCGGGATAATTCCTTCATCTTGTCTAGGAGATTCAAGATTTTGTTTCCAGCATCTGAAGACCGGAAATTGGGGTCCTCTGCCTAGGGTGGATATGGCAGTTACCAAACTATCCAGACACACCTTGGTTCCTTCTGATGATGGATCCAATTTGCAGACGGGCTGAATGTTCATTGAGAAGGGCCTATTCTGCTTCCTCTGCCCATTGCTCTGTGGGCATAGCATCCAGCAAGTTGTCCAGGAAGTTATGTTCTTTCCTTTTAGCTCTCAAGAGGGATATTGACTCTGGGGTTTCCAGAGATGAACTTTTGTCCTCCATGAAGAGCATCTGTTTGGAGCCAGATTTCCTGAATGAGGCCTCTGTTCAGCAAGTTAAGTTGCATGTCAAAGCTATGGCACTTACTACTTCTGCACGCAGACCTTTATGGCTGAAGCCCTGGATGGTGGATAACACTTCAAAATTTAACATTTACAGTCTACCCTACGAACCAGGGAAACTGTTCAGCCAGGAGTTGGATAAAATCCTGGAAGGCCTGGTGAACAAAAAGGGAAAGTCCCTTGCACAATCCTTTTGTGGTCGTGGCAGGCAACGCCGTAGAGGACAATCTCCTCAAAGATCCCAGCAGTTCATGGGTCAGTATCAAGGGCGTCCCAGGTTTCAGAGAAGAAATCCTGGCCACAGTAACACCAGGGAGGACAAAAAGGCAAAAAAACATCAAGAAATAACTAGGTCTGGGTATTGCATAGATTTTTTTGTGTCTCCCCAGGACAGATTTATTCAGACCACCCATCTTCCTCCCGTCCACCAGCTTGCTCTGCAGAAGTCGGTTGAGGAATACTTGAGGAAACGCGTCTTGGAGGAGGTTCCGGTTCATAATCAAGCGTCTGGCGTTTATTCTCCAGTCTTCCTGGTACCAAAACCTTCAGGGAACTGGAGAATGATTATCGACCTGAGATACCTCAACCTATACAATCATCAAGAGAAGATTCTGAATGGAGACCGTAACATTGGTTATGTCTATCCTTCAGCAGGGAGATTATATGGTCACGTTAGATCTCAAGGACGGTTATCTACACGCCCCAATTTTTCCTGCCCACTGGAAATACCTGAGTATCACGGTAATCATAGAGGGGCGATTTAGACACCTACAATTCACCTCCATCCCATTCGGAATAACTTCAGCACCTCATGTATTTACCCAGGTGGTATCCTCAGTGGAGGCAGCACTCTGAGTCCAGGGGATATACATTGTTCCTTACGATTCCTACAGAGGGAAGCATGTCTAATGGGATCTCCAGCTCCGAACATCCTTTTGTCTATTCTGGAAATATACTTGTGCCATTTTAATTTTAAACAGATTTAAATACTTTATCCATTCAAAGGCATCAAAGTCAGATGTTGAGGACAACCGAAAGATCCTTGTTTAATATACCCATTTATGACTAGGTTCACACTAGTGCTTGGTTTCCCCATGCAGACCTGGAGGACGGAAACCCTGTCCACCTAAAAAAAGCAGTTACCCATGAACCCCATAGACTATAATGGGGTCCAACGGGTTTCCGCTGATTTTATACTGAAATCAGCAGAGAGAAAAGTCCTGCTTGCAAAAATCAGTGGGATTCTGTGCTGTCTGCGGTGAACATGGACAGCACACATCTGTAGCACAGACATCTGAATAAGCTCTAAAAACACTTATCTCCTATTCACAGGTTACTTGTGGAGGAACTGACCACTGGGACCCCAGTGACCATTAGGACATGACCCGCAAGTCTCCATATAACTGTTCTATTCAGTTTCATTAGACTGTCAGCCACTCCTGTACCACAACACTCAGGAAAGGAGCCTGAGGCGCCTGCCAGGAGCCGGCTGGAAATAAATACCAGCCACGTGATGCTCCTGAGGCCGCAGAGCCCGCCCTGTGACGTCACGGCATTTGTGTGGCAGCAGGCGAGCTCCGGGGTGATGTGACAGCTAGAAGTGTCAGGACAGACAGCTCACTACCCTGGGGCATATATTATAGTGGACACCTCTGCCACCTATAGACCTCCTCTTCCTGTGCAGCATGAGAGTCTGGCAGCTGTGACCTACCAGTGCCCGCATCACTGCACAGCCCTCCCCCTAGCTCTGACAAGTGAGGCGCCCGGCAGAGAAGCTCAGAGGGATGGTGGTAGTTTCGGGGCAGCTTGAAGACAGAGGGACCCCGGATGATGCCATGTCGAGCTCTGATGCTGAAGATGAGCTGATCGAGCCAGCCACACCCACTCCGAGCAGTGCCACCTTCTCCCTGCATGGAAAGTTGCCGCCGCTGCAGGTAGGCGCAGTGTCCGCTACACCCGGGCGATCACCAGCTGTGTGCCAGGCTGCATGGTCCTTTTTGTTTAGGTGGAGAAGGGTAGAGCTCAGTGTTCTATTATCAGGCTTCTTTACCACTCCTCCGGCTGGCACTCATTGGCTGGGTCTGCTGTGTTTATGCAGGGATTGGTGAGTTTACATAGCCATCTCCTGGCTGGGTAGCATTGACTCCTGAAGGGCGATGTGTAGTGATGTGCCACTTGTAGCTGTAGTCTTATATGGGTTGTACGACAGTAATTCTAATTCTAACATCTGAGTGCATGCCTACATGTCTGTATAGAGATTGTCATCACTCACATCAGTCCCTCTTCTTAAAAGGGTGGACCCCCACAGACCCTCACACCTATCATCAGTATGAGAAATCTATTTGGGGCCAGAAAACTCACATATTGTGAGGGGACTTGACTACCTGGAGAAAACCCATTTGAACATGGATAGAACACATCTGAACCGAGGACCAGCACTCACACATTTGCACATATGATTAACGAGGTTTCATTTTTTGTTATTTAATACTGCTGACTGTGGGGCCAGTACTCACTTCTCCCTGGACCTCCGTTTCCTGCTCTGGCAGCTCAGTTTCTATGTATTCAGGTCCCCTGGTTGGCGTCACCATTGACGTCCTGTTTGTGACCACTGCAGCCAATCACAGGTCTCAGTGGTGACCTCTTCCCAAATGTTACATCACTGCTGTGACATGCTGTTTGTGGAAAGGTAATTTCTGAGGCCTGTGATTGTCTACAGTAGACACCTGGCACAACAACCGGGGAACTGTATATAGATGAATGGAGCTGCCACCACTGGAGACTAAGTAGAGACCTGTGGAGAGGTGAGTACTGTTTTTTTATGTTTACAGCCCCACTAGCAGCACTTGTAAATAAAAAATTAAACAGACAACCCCTTTAAACATATGTGCAAATATGTGGACACTGCTGCCTTGTGGCACTGGGGACCCCTTTAACTTGTCATTGAAAGATATCAGAAGATTGGTGGTGCTCAATGGTTTTTACCCAGTTGGATCTTGTCTCATTCTCTTGCCTTCATGATCATGCATTTTTTTTTGTATAACAAAGTCCCTTATTAATATGTGGGTTGTCCCTCTTCCAAGGATACAAAGATGAGGAGGCATAAATCAGGATCAGGAGGCATAAACCTGGCCATACGCTTTAGATAGCGGCTGGCCAAAGACTCCCTAGCAAAGATGTATGTTCGACATGGCTGAGTGGTGCATGTGTACTGAACTGGGAGAGTGGAGACAAGTTCTGCTAGACAGTGGATTATCTTCTTGAGATCAAAATGTTTCCACCTGCCTGATCCTAAGTGACATCCGCCATCTGGCGGTGTGTTGAGAGACCCCCCATACACATTAGATGGTTGGTCAAACCTGTTGAAATTGGCCGATTTGGCCAGTACACATCTAAGGTAGACACTTGATGCTCTGGGACATGTCTTCAGCTTTCTGGATCACTGCTCTTGGTGCTTAGATCCCTGCCATTTTCTGCTTGCATCACATTGTGGCCCAGGGAGTGGCAGTGTTCATAGGGCTTAGACCCACCCCCAGTGCTCCAGCTGCGTCATTTGCATGACCTCCAAGTTGTTTTTCTCCAGATCCACAAAAGTGACATATATAGCAAAGGTTGTTTATGTCTGTAATGTGCTCTGTAATTTCGGTGGTGGAAGTTGAATATTCTTAAAGGAGGTGATAGATTCCCTTTAAAATGTTTTGAAGTGGCAAAAGGACCTTTATGCCCCCCTCCCCTCTAGCACTAGTTTCCAGGTAGATGTTATAGCTTGTGCCGCAAAGCCGTTTTTTTCGTCGGAAACAAAGTCGGACATGCAGGACTTTGTGTCCGACAAAAAAAAAAACGGCTTCGCAGTGCAGAGGTTGCAATCGCACTCTCGCACATTGCTTTAAAAACCCATTGAAGTGAATGGGTTTTTCAGGAAACCATCTCAAACCTTTCCCAATCTTTTTTTTCCGACATTTAGGTCAGATTCACGGCGCACGGACTCCAGGTGCAAGTGTGAACCCACCCATATGCTGTTATAGGGACAGTTACAGTCATATGAAAAAGTTTGGGCACCCCTATTAATCTTAATCATTTTTAGTTCTAAATATTTGGGTGTTTGCAACAGCCATTTCAATTTGATATATCTAATAACTGATGGACACAGTAATATTTCAGGATTGAAATGAGGTTTATTGTACTAACAGAAAATGTGCAATATGCATTAAACCAAAATTTGACTGGTGCAAAAATTTGGGTACCCTTATCATTTTATTGATTTGAATACTCCTAACTACTTTTTACTGACTTACTGAAGCACAAAATTGGTTTTGTAACCTCACTGACCTTTGAACTTTATAGCCAGGTGTATCCAATCATGAGAAAAGGTATTTAAGGTGGCCAATTGCAAGTTGTTCTCCTATTTGATTCTCCTCTGAAGAGTGGCATCATGGGCTCCCCAAAACAACTCTCAAATGATCTGAAAACAAAGATTGTTCAACATAGTTGTTCACGGGAAGGATACAAAAAGTTGTCTCAGAGATTTAACCTGTCAGTTTCCATTGTGAGGAACATAGTAAGGAAATGGAAGACCACAGGGACAGTTCTTGTTAAGCCCAGAAGTGGCAGGCCAAGAAAAATATCAGAAAGGCAGAGAAGAAGAATGGTGAGAACAGTCAAGGACAATCCACAGACCACCTCCAAAGAGCTGCAGCATCATCTTGCTGCAGATGGTGTCACTGTGCATCGGTGAACAATACAGCACACTTTGCACAAGGAGAAGCTGTATGGGAGAGTGATGCGAAAGAAGCCGTTTCTGAAAGCACGCCACAAACAGAGTCGCCTGAGGTATGCAAAAGCACATTTGGACAAGCCAGCTTCATTTTGGAAGAAGGTCCTGTGGACTGATGAAACAAAGATTGAGTTGTTTGGTCATACAAAAAGGCGTTATGCATGGCGTCAAAAAAACACAGCATTCCAAGAAAAACACTTGCTACCCACTGTAAAATTTGGTGGAGGTTCCATCATGCTTTGGGGCTGTGTGGCCAATGCCGGCACCCGGAATCTTGTTAAAGTTGAGGGTCGCATGGATTCAACTCAGTATCAGCAGATTCTTGAGAATAATGTACAAGAATCAGTGACGAATTTGAAGTTACACCGGGGATGGATATTTCAGCAAGACAATGATCCAAAACACAGCTCCAAATCTACTCAGGCATTCATGCAGAGGAACAATTACAATGTTCTGGAATGGCCATCCCAGTCCCCAGACCTGAATATCATTGAACATCTGTGGGATAATTTGAAGCGGGCTGTCCATGCTCAGCGACCATCAAACTTAACTGAACTGGAATTGTTTTGTAAAGAGGAATGGTCAAAAATACCTTCATCCAGGATCCAGGAACTGATTAAAAGCTACAGGAAGTGACTAGAGGCTGTTATTTTTGCAAAAGGAGGATCTACTAAATATTAATGTCACTTTTCTGTTGAGGTGCCCATATTTTTGCACCGGTCAAATTTTGGTTTAATGCATATTGCACATTTTCTGTTAGTACAATAAACCTCACTTCAATCCTGAAATATTACTGTGTCCATCAGTTATTAGATATATCAAATTGAAATGGCTGTTGCAAACACCCAAATATTTAGAACTAAAAATGATTAAGATTAATAGGGGTGCCCAAACTTTTTCATATGACTGTAATGGCATAGTCAACATTTCCTTTTTTGTATTAAAATGTAGTCTTGCCCCTGGGAAAATCTACTTTTAGGCTCTGTGCACACAAACGTGTGCTTTGAGTGCTAGCTGTGTTCTTCATGGCTAGCACGCTGACCCATTTGTCTCTGTGGCCCCATACAAACACCCGTGTATTATCACTGACCCATGTATATCTGAACATGTCCATTTTGTGGCCTGGGCTAACTAGATGAAGTGAATGCACCCTGTAGCTACGAGTGGAAGGCGGATGTCATCCATGTGTCGGTTTACCATAGACCGGGCACATGTACATGGTCATGTGCATGTAGCTAAATCTCTATTCAAGTAAGCTCTTCAGTGTACCTACGTTGTTGCTGCTGAAGGTACCCATTTTCACCTGTGAATACTGCACTTGGGGATCTGTGAATCTTTATGTTAGAGGGCGGTGCTGGGTGGCACAGTTGCATCAAACATCTCATTCGCCTATGTATTGAAAGTCAATTTTTCTCAGCAGTAAATTTGCACTTTGACACAAAAAAAAGACACATAAGTGGTTTAAATGTGATGTTGGTGGTGGTAGACTCCCTTTAACTGACACAAACTTCTGACGTGTAGCAGTAGAACATAAAATAGAGAAGTGTGGCTAAGTGTCAATGATGTGTTAAACTTTATAGAGTTTGGGATAAATTCAGAGTGACCCTCCATGTCCTTGCAGCCCTGTCAATAAATGTGGCCATATATTTTTATTTTTTTTTACAGTGGGGATGTTTTTTTGCCTGCAGTGTACTCTACTTGGAAACATTTCTTCAACCATGTTAGTAATTTGTCACTAATAAAGTAGGAAATCAAAGTAAATCTGCTGCCTGGACTGAACTTCTGTCTTCCTCCTAGTTATTACAGCATTAAAGAAAATATATTTTTATATATTAGATCTTTTATCAGTGACCTATCCTGAAAATAGGTCATCAATAAAAAGGAACTGGAATAACCCTTTTAAAAGGGTTATCCGACTACTGCAAGAAGACAGCAGCAGTTGTTAGAAAACGCAAGGAGTTTTGTAGAATTGATAGTACACGTCTTCAGTGGTTTAGTTCCTTCCTCGCTGACAGGACCTCATATAACATTTCTTTGCTCATCATCGTCATAACCAATCCCTTCAAAATATGGAGTTACACAGAGCTTGGTGCTATTCCCAATTCTGTTTGCTGTTTACATGCTCATATTAGGCCTGGCCTTGCCTATCACAGCACAGAGCACCCTTTTAGTGCAAACCCATTATTTAACCCCTTCCCGACATCCACCATAATAGTACGGCAGCTGTCGGGTCTTTAAAGATGGTGGCCACTCTGCTGCAGAGCAGCTGCCATAGCTACCGGGTCTCTGCTGTAATGTACAGCAGAGACACGGAGCTAATGCCTGTGATCAGAGTCCACTCTGATCGTGGGCATTGGAGGCCAGGATCACCCCAAAGTTTAAAAAAAAAAAATTTGCCCGCGGGGACAGTCCCCACTGGCCCTGTACCAGTTTCGTTGCAGGCCAGCTCCCGCGCAACAAGATCGTGGGAGCCGACCTGTTCCCAGCCTTCTGAAGGCTTCCAGGCCTGCAATAGGGAAATTACGATTGCGGCTGGTCTATGATCAGCCGCAATAGTAAGGGCCAGTTCACATCTGCGGACCCATAGAAAAGCGGTTTACCTAAGGAAACCTGCGGATCCCATGAACTATAATGGGGTCTGTGTGGTTTCCGCTCGGCTTCCGCACGAAACATGCGGAGAATGCAAGCAGCACTTTCCTCTCCGCATGTTTCATGCGGAAACCACACGGACCCCATTATAGTCTATGGGGTCCGCAGGTTTCCTTAGGTAAACCGCTTTTCTATGTGTATAGGTTTCTGTTCGGCGGGTCCCCAAGCGGACTCCCCAAACGGAAGCCGAATGCAGATGTGAACCAGCCCTAACATACCGAAAAATCTCATAGACTGCAATACAGTTGTATTGCAGGCTATGGGACTTGCAATCAAACTACTGCAGGTTCAAGAGCCCTAGGGAGGGCTAATAAAATAGTAATAAAAAAAAAAAAAAAGTTTAAAAAAATATATTAAAAAGAAAAAAACTAAAAGTTCAAATCACTCCCCTTTCTCTAGAATACATATAAAACTAAAATATTACTGTGAAATACATACACATTAGGTATTCCTGTGTCCGAAAATGCTGGGTCTACAAACTTATAAAAATATTTTGTCCATGCAGTGAACGCAATAGCGGGAAAAAAGTGCCAAACCTCCGTTTTTTCACCACCGATAAAAATTTGAATAAAAAGTGATCAAAGCGATAGACGTTCCCCAAAATGGTATAACTAAAAAGTACAACTGGCCCCACAAAAAAAAGACCCCCAATGCATCCCCGTACATAGATTTTTGTTAAGGGGTTAAAATGTAAATAAACCTATATAAATTTGGTATCCCCGGAATCGTGCTGAATCGTAAAGAAGCTGATAATCTAGGCATCTAAAACAATGGCGAGCATCTTTGATCATGCCAAAATTAGTTGGCCATCTGTACTGTGAAAATGACAACTGTGGCTGCTGCTGGCAAGGTTCCAAAAAACCAAAGAGTTCCAAGACGTCCTCCCTGGAATTCACTTTCCTAATATATAACTTAGTATAGGTCAATCCATCACATTTCCAGAGTCTCATATATATCTCTTGACCTCACAGTGGGCCACACAATACATGGATGTCCTGTTTCCCACTGTTGGCAGCCAATGGCAAAACAAGTAATGGGAGCTGTTATTCCAAATTTTCCTCTGCTAAATGCCTTGAAATGGTCCAGACAGAGACAGGGATGTGTAATGAAGATACCAGCTGTGTCTAGAGGGTGGACAAGGAAACTGTGGAAGTGGCTTGTGCTAGTCGGCAGACCAAACTATCCTCTCTACTGGGCTGTCTGGAGCCTGTAACCACTATTCCAAGCGCTTCCTAACATCTAGGTTACAACGGCCCAGATTGCGGGAAGTTCATTGAAACAACCATCTTGCTTCTTTCAGTCCAATGATGCCCCCCTCACAAAGTTTGACAAAGTCAATTGGGAAAAATGACTTTGAGTCTCGTATGTCATAGAGGCATGTCTAATAGTCAGCAATCTTTCACCAAGAGGTACACTACCCAAAAATATCCTGAGAGTTTTTCATATAGGGCAGCTGGGGAAACACTTTTACTCTCTAGTAGCAAGACCAAGTGTCTAACCAGACCACACCTACATTCATTAAGATATCTGCTTGAGAAATAACAGCAATCTGACATTGCTATCTGGGTGCGTTTATTTTTTCAACAAGTGTGTCATTAAATCTCCTCTATGGTAATTTGGCAGCAAATCTCCCAATCTTTCAATAGAGTAGAGGAACAGTAGCCTGCAGAGTACAGTACTTCTGGTACTTTTGGTGTCCTGTTTTTCTAGGAGCATTCGCTACAACAGTAGCAGGCAGCAGGGGCCAAAATAAGTGAAAGTCATTCATCACTAAATATAGTGATATCCACCTGTCCCCATATATAGTTAATAACCAAAGACATCTGTCATACATTGCATTTCACATACAGCTCATGTACAGTAACTGCCACACACTCCTATATACAGTGCAGTTTCATGTCCCCTATATACTGTATTTTGTAGCAACATGCCTCCTATAACAGTGCAGGCAGATGACAACTTTATATAGCAGAGACAAATGCACCCTATATATTGCTGCCAGAACGACCTCTGTATTTAGTTGCTGGCCCCTTTTACTCATTGTTGAAACTTTTTAAAACATAAGACAGGGAGGAAAGCTGGAGGCAGCAAGGTGGGCATCTGCGTACTACATGAAGCGCATCAACTGCTACCGTAGTTACCCATTTTTGGGTAACCTAAGGTGGTTACAAAGTAATTTTTTCTTCTATTTCTAGCTGTAGAACTGATTGCTGGAAAGGCCAGACATAATAGTTTTAGCTACAATTTAAGATTATTAGAAATCAGTTTGAAACAACTACATGAAAAGAAAGGTAAGACTTGAGAGTTTTACCTAACAAAAGTAGCGTTTTATTCAGTGCAAGAGTGGAGTGGGAGTCAGGACCAATTTTGGATGGAGTCGAGTTGGAAAAATGTTCTCAAGTGTGACTCTGGCTTCGAACTAAAATTATTAATTATTTTTACTTATACATTTTTTAATATTGTACATATAATTAATTAAATGCATAGCTTGTATCATATTTACCTTCATAGGAATTCAATCACTGGCTTTTTAATGAATCTTTGCTGCTTCTGACTGACCATGGCTTTCAACCATTTATGAAGAAGTTGGAATAGGAGCAGGAGCTGTGCTGTGGAAAAATAGAGGAGCCACAGGCGATGGTTCGGCCTACTGACTCTGCAGCCCATATTTTATTATATACCTATGAAATAAAGGCCCTGAACAGAAATTTCTAGAAATGAATTTGTGGGAATGGCATGATAAATATTTTAGTTTTAGCTGCTTAGAATGATCATATACTCTGCGCCATCCCTTTCCCAATAGATCAGGATGTCCTGGAAACTTTGCCTTTGGAATACATTCCAACAAAAACAGCATGGAACAATAGCCTGGGCTTAGGCCTCCAGCTCCACACAGCGAGCTGTACCAGGACTGATGACCGGGATGAAACATGGCTTTTCTTCACTTACTGCTTTGCTGATAAAGGAACACTACATTGAAAGCAGAACATTGTTCAGAGGACATTAGAGATATTCTAGGAAATCCCATTGTATGTCAGCTATTCTACATCCTTACATATTTTATATGACATACATACTAAGAAAAGTAACCCTCCCAAAAAAAAACAAAAAAAAAAACTGCAATACTTAGAGCCTGCGATTGCGTGCATTGTTGCTGATACATCTGTCAGTGTGTGGCTTACGCTAGATTCACACTAGCATTCAGGGACTGCATACCCCATTTCGCTTAAAATAGTTTTCGATATAAAATCGGCGGAATCACGGCAGACCCCATTATAGTCTATGGGGTCCATGGGTAACTGATTTTTAAGTGTATAGGGTTTTCTTTTTTTCGGGTCCCCAAGCGACAGTATATTATAGAGGACATGCTGAACATCATCATAACTTTAGATAGTCCAATAGATCCTTGAAAATAACATTTTTAGAAATACACAAATGAGGTTCAAATACAGTGGACTCTGTTCCCAGTTTAGAATCACCCTTGGAAGCATAGACATTACCCAATTGCACTTGTAATTGTCAAATCCTGCTCCTTGCTCGTCTCTTTTTGCAAAAGTGTGTGGGTCGGGGCCAACATACCTTGGGCCAACAATTTTATTATAACTCACGCATGAGTTACATAAAAATCTACGCCAGTTCCTAAATAGCAGGCATAGATTTCCATTCTGTTGCATTGCTATACTGCTTTGTTTCAACCGGGGTGGTCATAAGTAAGTCACTCCTTTTACCGTCTGTCCATTGCAGCTGTCAACGTATGCAAACCTTGCTGCACTGTCCATACAGGCAGTGCAAAGAAACTTTGTGTGACTCTAATATGGTAGCCATCAGGGACTTCAAAATATTAAAAAACATATTTGGGCAGATTTATCATACATTTTACTTTAGTTTCTGATATAAAATGTATGATAAAAGCTGCAAATATTGGCACACTATTAACCACTTTTCCAGAAAATGAATGTGTCATGGTCGATTGTTAGTGGAAGGGCAGAAATTGGTGTGAATTATAGCTCCTAGCTGGCGCAGATTTGAGTTTTAGGCACATGGAGGGCAGGAGCTGCACCTAATTTATTAAAAGGTATGAGCCTCTTAATAAATTAGGTACATCGTACTCTAGCGTCATGGAAATTGACTAGTGTAGGAAATGCCAGTCTTGATATATCTCTTCATTATTTCTTTTCGACATACTGTGATATTTCCTATATTATTATGTAAATCATTGCTTCATAAAATTCCAGATTTTAGTTCTGGCAGCACTTGGACAATGAAGTGTATTGTTGGATCCCCTGTGAATAGTTCTTTTGTATATGGTGTTCTAGGTGAGCATTCAGCTATGTACAGTCATGGCCAAAAGTTTTGAGAATGACATAAATATTATATTTTCACATGATCTGCTGCCCTCTGGTTTTTATGTGTGTTTGTCAGATGTTTTTATCACATACAGAAATATAATTGCATTCATATTATGAGTAACAGAAGCTTATATTGACAGTTAGAATGAGTTAATGCAGCAAGTCAATATTTGCAGTGTTGACTCTTCTTCTTCAGGACCTCTGCAATTCTCCCTGGCATGCTCTCAATCAACTTCTGGACCAAATCCTGACTGATAGCAGTCCATTCTTGCAGAATCAATGCTTTAATTTTGTCTGAATTTGTTGGTTTTTGTTTGTCCACCCATCTCTTGATGATTGACCACAAGTTCTCAATGGGATTAAGATCTGGGGAGTTTCCAGGCCATAGACCCAAAATCTCTATGTTTTGTTCCCTGAGCCATTTAGTTATCACCTTTGCTTTATGGCAAGGTGCTCCATCATGCTGGAAAAGGCATTGTTGAGCGCCAAACTGCTCTTGGACGGTTGGGAGAAGTTGCTCTTGGAGGACATTCTAGTACCATTCTTTATTCATGGCTGTGTTTTTAGGCAAGACTGTGAGAGAGCCGATTCCCTTGGCTGAGAAGCAACCCCACACATGAATGGTTTCAGGATGCTTTACAGTTGGCATGAGACAAGACTGGTGGTAGCGCTCACCTCTTCTCCGAATAAGCTGTTTTCCAGATGTTCCAAACAATCGAAAAGGGGATTCATCAGAGAAAATGACTTTACCCCAGTCCTCAGCAGTCCACTCCCTGTACCTTTTGCAGAATATCAGTCTGTCCCTGATGTTTTTTCTGGAGAGAAGTGGCTTCTTTGCTGCCCTCCTTGAGACCAGGCCTTGCTCCAAGAGTCTCCGCCTCACAGTGCGATGCACTCACACCTGCCTGCTGCCATTCCTCAGCAAGCTCTGCACTGCTGGTAGCCCGATCCCGCAGCTGAAGCACTTTTAAGAGACGGTCCTGCCGCTTGCTGGTCTTTCTTGGGCCCCCTGGAGCCTTTTTGGCACCAATGGAACCTCTCGCCTTGAAGTTCTTGATGATGCGATAGATTGTTGACTGAGGTGCAATCTTTCTAGCTGCAATACTCTTCCCAGTTAGGCCATTTTTGTGCAGTGCAATGATGACTGCACGTGTTTCTTTAGAGATAACCATGGTTAACAGAAGAGAAACAATGATGGCAAGCACCAGCCTCCTTTTAAAGTGTCCAGTGGTGCCATTCTTACTTAATCATGACAGATTGATCTCCAGCCCTGTCCTCATCAACACCCACACCTGTGTTAATGGAGCAATCACTGAAAAGATGTTAGGTGGTCCTTTTAAGGCAGGGCTGCAATGATGTTGAAATGTGTTTTGGGGGATAAAGTTAATTTTCTAGGCAAATATTGACTTTGCAAGTAATTGCTGTTAAGCTGATCACTCTTTATAACATTCTGGAGTATATGCAAATTGCCATTAGAAAAACTGAAGCAGTAGACTTTGTAAAAATTAATATTTGTATCATTCTCAAAACTTTTGGCCATGACTGTACTGTGCTTGTGGCAGATAGTATGAACACTGTTGAAGCTAATGGATATCATTACTGTATACTTTCTCCACGCCATCCAAAAGCAACAATGCAATAACTATATTATTGTTATTTAGGTTGAAAACATCCTTTTGAAACTGCTGCACATATTCTATTGCTGCTGAAAAGCAGTACATTGTTTTTTATGTTTCTGCAGCTTCCGGAAGTCATTCCACTTAATGTGGGAGGGATGTACTTCACCACCAGGCTATCCACACTTCAGAGGTATGAAGACACTATGTTGGCTGCCATGTTTAGTGGACGCCATCACATTCCAACAGATGCTGAGGACAGATACTTCATTGACAGAGATGGCACATACTTTGGGTAAGTAAGAGGATGGGTAATAAACACTTTAGGAAGGTTGTACGTGTGCACATGATTAGGCCAAATATTTGATGCCACTGTCACATGGCAAATATACCTATGACTCCAACTTGGTTTTTATATTTTACATTATATCCATATATGTAAGCTAATTTTATCAGCAGTTTGTGCTTTAAAAGAGTCTTGAATGACTAGAATATCATTGGCCTAACCTTAGGATACACCATTAATAGCTTTCCTTTAACCACTTCAGTACCGGGCAAATTTCTGGTTCTGGTTTTCGGGTTTTTTGTATGTGCGGTTTTGAGGGCTGTAACATTTTTATCATTTGTGTTATTCAACTAATTTCTACATCTTTTTTCGGTGACACATAGGGCTTTATTTTTATGTTGTTTTTATTTTTGCATGTGTTTTAATTTTTTTTTATATCCAGGAAAATATAAACAAAAGAGGAGAGAAAACATTTCTGTTTTTCACTTTTCATTTTTTTTTTATTTAATAACACAAAGTGCTACTAAAAAATCTTTTTAAAATAGTTTTTACTCTCCGTTATGGTAATTTTTATTTTGTATGGTGTCGTTGGGGTGGGGCTATAACCTTTAATAAGGACGTGTTATTGGCGTATTATTTTATTTTATTTCCTTTTTTTTTTTTTTTTTACATTGTGTCCCCATAGGTCTGATTTCCCCCTGTAACTGGGGCTGGTACATTTAGCAGGAGGAATACAGCCTCCTGTCCGTTACTATAGAGCTGATCTGGGTCCTGTAGGACCCAGCAGCTCTAAAACAAACAAAAAAAAAAAACTCTGATTCCGGCGGATCACATGACTGCCGGGTCAGAGGGGAGCCGCATCATGGCGGCGCCCATAGCAGTGTATACAGTGCTCATTGTGCGCTGTATACATAGCTATCGGGAAAGTAATAAATCTTCCCTGCCTTCTCTCTGGGAGCTCCGGCTGAAGCTACAGCCGGCTTCCTGTTTCAGCAGCTGCACGATTTTGTGGAGCTGCTGAAATCTGCTTGGACATACCAGTACGTCTTGGCAGAACAAGGCAACCACCTTCTGGACGTAAAAACCCAATAGGCAGTCCGTAAGTGGTTAAAGAGAATCTGTCAGGACAATTCGGAACATTAAACCACCCACAGGCCCTTATAGACCAGGGGTTTAGTGTCTCAAATCGCCCTGTAATAAAGCCCTCTGTGCCAACAATAAAAATTAAAAAAAGCTTTATTTATTTTACCTTGCCACTGTACTCCTCACGCTGGCACACTTCTTCACTGAAGCCAGAGGAATACACCTTGGCTTCAGTGTGCATACCCCAGTGAAGCCAGGGTGTATGTCCTTGCCTTCATTGAAGAGCTATGCAGCACCGGGAGGACAAGAGAGTAGTCCGATGAACCTCATTGGACTCATCTCTGGTTTAATATAAAGGTTTATTTATTTATTTATTTTTCATTGCGGGCATGCATGGTTTTAAAACAGAGTGATGTTGGACACACAACCCCAGTCTATAAGGATCTGTGGGTGTTTTAGTCGCCCAAATCAACCTGACAGGTACTCTTTAAGTTTAGGGCTACATAGCACAACAGCAATCTCAAGACAAGTTGGGCATCTATTTTAGAGCTGAGAGTTGACTGAAGAAATTCAGCAAAATCACATACAAGTTGCAGTATAGCGGTTTACAGTCTGTGATTGCAAAGTCCTGTGCCATCTGTGACCAAAAATCCAACAGGTTTGGATTATTGGTGACAGTTCTGTGGCACTCAGCGGAGGTTGCATGCCACAGCACAACCACATAGACAAACATTACATGTGATGTTACAATGCAACATTATGATATTCATGTTGCACAAAACAAAAGATTGGTTCCTAACAATGTTTTTTGGCCATTTGCTGGCATTTATTCTCTGTATTTATTATGTACAATGTAGATATTACACTACGTTCACATTTGCATTAGAATTATTTAGGCCATGTGTAACTGTTCATTGTGACACCATTGCAGATAGACATTGGAGTAATACTGCATGTAAGTGTGTACAGTGTTTGTAATATTTCTGCAGGCTTATTTCTCACCCGTTACATAGCTAAAGGAATAAACAAGCATGTCAGGACTTGCATACGTTTGTTTACCTGCTCTTAATCTCTGGGGCCTATAGGACAGACATGTCAATTTTTAGTGATGCCAAAGGTTAGATTTTTCATACACAGGAAAGCACACACGACACTTGGCTCAGTTCTTTCCTGTGACATAATTATTCATTTTTTGGTTCCAGCACACTCATTGTAAATAGTTCCCTTCATATTAATGCTTTCCAGGGCAAATACAAGCAAAGCAACAGAAGGAGGGAAGTCAAGCGAATCTAACACAGAGCAGGACTTGTGAACTTTCTCCATGCAGACTTCCTGTTCTTTTTTAGCAGACAAAAGATCAAGAGACAGCCACAAAAAAAACCCCCAAAAAATGAGCAGATTTATTAAGACTAGTGTTTTGTACGCCAGTCATAATAAAGGCGCTGACAGACGCAAGGCAGCCCTGATTTATCAAGATGCTCCTACCTCTTAATAAATCAGGCTTACACCTGTGTGCCTGAATGGAGATCTACGCCAGTTAGGAACTGGTGGTTAGTTCCATTATAACCCACAACAGAAAACTAAGGTGAGTTATAATAAATATGTTGGACTGAGACATCCGCACCCAATTTGCGCGGAAAGTTGCAAATGAAGTGCAGAACGGGGGATGTGTAGCATCTTTGGGACAAGAGAGAGACCTGCACTGAAAATGCAACACATTTTCACACATCTACACCAGAAAACTGGCATAGATGTGTTAATAAATTCCCCCAATTAGTTTTACTCCCATTACACAGATCTGCAATATGACTGGAAGCTATGCCATGCCATAAAGCTTGAGTATAATAGTCATTGTATTAAAGGGAGTCAGTCAAGTCCAAAATGCCTCCCTAAGAAATAACAGTGCCATGAGAGGGCTTTATTGGGAGCAGAAACATATGTTTGTAGCCACAAACTGGGCAGTTTTTTTTGATGATTCATTTTCACAGCTGTCAAAAAAACTGACATGTTCTATTTTTGTCTATCAAAACAGACATAGATGGAGCCATGTGAATAGACCCATTGAAATTCATGAGTTCTATAATGGTTATGTGGCGGCTGTTATTCACTGTCAAGTCCTGTCCATGGCCTAATAAGGCCTAACCCAACTTGATGAAGAAATATGGACTCAAGTTATTCCTCCCTAGCTGTGATGAACCGACCCTCAGTTTTATAGCTTTCTTGGAAGTGTGTTTTTACTTGCTCATGTCCGTCCTTCCCCCACTTGTTGGAATGTTGTGCTTACCCATCTGTCCGAGGATTCTGCAAAGGAGGGAGAGGGAGGGCTGGCTAAGGGGGAGGTGAAGGGTGTAGCTGGGGGGGGGGGGGGGTCTCACACTGGGGTAGAGAGAGGTTTTTTTTGCTTTGTCTTTGTGTGGAAGCTGAAAGAGAGACAGCTAAGAGAGCTGTGCTCAGGTATTATCCTATATTGTATTTTCCCTTTTTGTTTTTGTATTGTATCATCGCTCTTTTGCTTGTATGTTTATGCTTGATCGTATTAATATTGTATATTTCTGTATATGCTATTAATTCGTACCGACCCACTTGGGTTATTAAACATATAAAATTTATATCGCTCGTTGCGTTTTATCCTATGACCCGGTCTACTCACGGTGTGTGAGTGGGAGGTTAAGAAAGAAGGTTGATCGCAGGCGTGCCAGGCGGCTGGGCGAGGCGATATTCTTCACAGTGGTGGCAGCGTGGTGGGATCTTAGGATAACAGTGTGTGGGTGTGGTATCGCTCAGACACTGTGGATTGGGGCAATCCTATGGAACGAGCGTGGTATGAGATCAAGCTTAAAATACGGTGAAAGTTTGGTACAGTACTGTTCCCTCCCTTCTTCTTTTTTCTGTCCTATCTTTTATTTGGCAACGGCTTCCAGTGGATGGCCGGTGGGACCAGAAGCATAACCAAACGTCTGCAGGACTTGGCTGCTGCTGAACTCCAGGAGATGGCGGATATGGAAGCTACCATAGCCATGCAGGAGGCGGAGCAAAGTCCTGAGAGACTGGCACCAGAAAACATCACCATGCCAGACGGTTCCGCAGGTGCCCGGACCCAGAGGTAACTGTGCCTGGAGGGACCAGTAGCCCCAGTTCTGTGGGGGTAACAGACTTATACTTGCAAATGGCCTTACAGCAGATAGACGCCAGTGACTCTGACACCTGTCTGCGGGTGATCCGCCAGTACCAAGCTGCTGAAGCTGCAGAGCGCCGGACGGAAAGAGAGGCCGCTGCTGCAGAGCGCCGGGCGGAGAGAGAAGCTGCAGAGCGCTGGGCGGAGAGAGAGGCCGCTGCTGCTGCTGCAGAGCGCCGGGCGGAAAGAGAGCATCAGCTTGAGCTAAGAAAGCTGGAACTTCCCCGGCAGGTGCAACCTTCTCCTGCACAAACTCCAGGAGCCCAAGCCCTAAAGATCCGATCTGAGGACTTTCTAATCTTGGAAGAAAACGGGGATTTGGACTCGTTCTTGCGGGGCTTTGAGAGGGCGTGTAAGCAGTATCATATTCCCCAGGCAGAATGGGCCCGTTACCTGTCTCCCCGGCTGAAGGGAAAAGGCCTGGATGTTTCCACGAACTTACCAGAGGACGCGGACTATGAGACCATCAAAGCAGCGCTGATCCGGAGATACCGGCTCACGCCGGAGGTGTACCGCAAAAAGTTCTGGAATATACAGCGGGGTCCCACAGAGAGCTATGCGGATGTTCTGCACCACTTACAGGCCACATTCCGGCAGTGGATCAAAGGGCTTACTGTCACCACGTTTGAGGGACTTGAGGACCTTATGATAAAGGAACAATTTCTCCAGGTGTGCCCTCTGGAGGTCCGCCAGTTCGTGTGTGATCGGAAACCCAAGACAGCAGACAAGGCGGCAGAGATTGCTGACGACTATGTGTCCACCAGGGAGCAAGGGGCCAAGAGAGGAGCCACACTGCAGAGACCCTCAAGCTGGAAGGAGGGGCAAAGCTGGAGTTCGCCACAGCCTGCGGTCTCCAAGTGGGGTAAGACAAACTTTGTCCCGGCTGTCCCCTCTACCTTCCCTGTCCCAAGAACTCTGGGCGCCCCGGGTACCCCCTCCAAGTCCCAAGGAGAGGCCCGGCGGTGTCATGCCTGTAACCAGCCAGGACATTTCAAGGCGGAGTGCCCCAACCGCTCTAAGAAGCCCCCTGTTTCCCCAGCCACGGCAGTTAGCTCATCTGTATACTTGTTGGGGAGGGAGGGGTTGCAATCCAATGCCAACCGTCAACAGGTCATTGTGGGGGGTAAAGTGGTCATGGGATTTCGGGACACTGGGGCGGATGTTACTCTGGTGCAACCTGACTTGGTCCCTGTGGACAGTATTATCCCTGGAAAAACTCTGACCCTGAGGGGTATTGGACAAGAATGCTTAACTGTGCCCATGGCTTGCGTCCATTTGGACTGGGGTGCAGGAAAAGGAATGCGTGATGTGCGGCTAATATCTAATCTGCCTGCCAATGTACTATTGGGAACAGATTTGGGGCCCTTGGTGTCCCAATATGGGGTGGGAGCAGCCCCACTTCGCTGTGACAAAATGTCTGTACTGAAGGATGATTTTAATGTGGTGTTGAAGCCTGTCACACAGACACAGGCAGAGGGAGGGGTCTGCAGCTTGTCTCCCCTTGCTGTGTGCCCAGCTAAAGTAATCAGTAAGCATGTGAATGAGGCATTGTGGAATGCTGACCTGGCTGTAGCCCCGCCCACATCTGCGGGTGGTGAGAGCCCCCTCAGTGTGACCCTGGCTGAGCCATTCACCCATGCAGTTCACTGTGAATCAATGAATGAATGCAATGTCAATGTAATTGCTAATTCTTGCCTTGCAGATTTACAGGGTAGCTCTTCTGAGATGCTGGGGGCAACCCCAACTGATGACAATGTGCCAGGTGGGTCACGGGGATCTCAAGGCCGATCCGGATGAGGAACAGACTGCTGGTGTTGCGGTGGTGACCCGCAGCCAGCCTGCTAGAGGGGTGGAAGGCGCTCCGACCCCTGAGCCGTTCCCTCTGTCACCCAGAGATGGCACTGAGACCGCCATGACTAACCTCCCCACACTGGAGCCGGAGGAGCCCGGCGGGTATGTGACATGCACATCTCTTCTGTCTGGTTCCAGTCAGGAGTTCAGGAACGCTGTCCAAGCTGACCGCAGTCTGGACGCATTGAAGGAGCGTGCCGATCAACCTCCCTTGGAGTCGGACAAGGACCGCGTGTACTGGGAGCAAGGGAGGTTGTACCGGGAAACGATCCCCACAAAGGGAAAAGAAAGTCGGCTTAGGGAGAAACATTTGGTGGTACCCCAACCCTATCGGGTGGAATGGTTGCGGATTGCTCATGATATTCCACTGGCAGGCCACCTGGGGATCGCTAAGACCAAGGCTCGCCTCAGCCACTTATTCTACTGGCCTAAAATGGGGACAGATGTAGCTAAATACTGCCGTTCATGTGACACTTGTCAGAGGATGGGCAAGGCGGGGCAAGGCTCAAAAGCCCCAATGATACCTATGCCCATCATAACCGAACCTTTCCAGCGGGTGGTTGTGGATCTTATTGGACCCCTGTCCATTCCCAGTCGCACCGGGAAACGTTTCATATTAACGGTAGTAGACTACGCTACTAGGTAACCTGTCGCTCTGCCTTCCACCCGGGCTGATGTAGTGGCCAAGGCTCTGGTAGGCATCTTCTCCCGTGTTGGATTTCCCAGAGAGATGCTCAGAGACCAAGGTACCCAGTTCATGTCTGCCTTGATGCAAGGCCTGTGTAAGGTAACAGAGGTGCAACATCTGGTGTCCAGCCCGTATCACCCACAGACCAATGGCCTGTGTGAACGGTTCAATGGCACCCTGAAGCAGATGCTCAGGATGTTAGTCGAGTCCCACGGGCGCGACTGGGAGCCTTATCTCCCACACCAGCTGTTCGCTTACCGGGAGGTGCCTCAAGCCTCAATGGGGTTCTCCCCCCTTTGAGCTCTTGTACGGGAGACGTGTACGTGGGCCCCTAACGCTTGTGAAAGAGTCCTGGGAAGGAGAAACGGCTATCCAAGGTGTGCCAGTCGTGGAGTATGTCCTGCGATTCCGTGATCAAATGCAGGCTATGGCGCAGCTGGTGCATGACAACATGGTCCAGGCTCAGGCTGACCAGAAGCGCTGGTATGATCAGAATGCCCGTGAAAGAACATACCAGCCGGGGCAGAAAGTATGGGTCCTAGTCCCTGAGCCCCAGGACAAGCTTCAGGCGAAATGGACCGGTCCATACGTCGTGCACCAGCAGGTCAACAGCGTCAGCTACCTGGTCACTGTTGATCCAGGCCGGAACAGGCATAAGGTCTTCCATGTCAACATGATGAAGGATCATCATGACCGGGAAGCCAGTGCCTTTCCGGTATGCAGTCTGCTAGAGGAGGGGGAAGAAGAAGACCTTGTTGACTTGCTTGCTCATTTTCAGGAGGATGGGTCCAACAAGAAGGCACAAGTGAACCCCTTTCTGGCTGAGGCCCAGCTGTCCCAGCTGGATGAAGTTGTGCACTCCCTACCTGGTCTGTTCTCCGCGAAGCCCAGGAGAACTGACAAGGCCATTCACCATGTGGATACCGGGAATCATGCCCCTATCCGGCGGTCGCCATATCGCGTCTCCTCGGAGGTACAGGTCCAGATGCGCAAGGAGATTGACGAGATGCTGGACCTGGGGGTGATTCAGCCCTCTCACAGTGCATGGGCTTCACCTGTGGTTCTTGTGCCCAAAAAGGACCGGACCACCCGGTTCTGTGTAGACTACAGGGAACTTAATGCGGTTACAGTCGACGACCTGCTTGACCGGTTAGGTAAGGCCCAGTACTTGTCCATCATGGACTTGAGTCGGGGATACTGGCAGATCCCCCTGTCCCCTCAGGAACAGGAGCGATCGGCCTTTATCACCCCTTTCGGACTGTACGAGTCCACTGTCATGCCATTCGGCATGAAGAATGCCCCTGCCACTTTCCAGCGGATGGTCAACTCCCTGCTGACGGGATGCGAAGGGTTTGCCACTGCGTACCTGGATGACATTGCCGTCTTCAGCTCCACTTGGGAGGAACACCTACAGCACCTGACGCAGGTGCTGGGGCGGATCCACAGTGCGGGCTTGACCATCAAACCAGAAAAGTGTCAGCTGGGCATGCGCGAGGTCCAATACCTGGGACACGGGTTAGGTGGGGGAACCCTGAAACCAGAACCTGAAAAGCTGGATGTAATCACGTCCTGGCCAACCCCCCGGACCAAGTGACAGGTGATGTCTTTCCTGGGGACGGCAGGGTACTATAGGAAGTTCGTACCGAACGATAGTGCTCTGGCTGCCCCCTTGACGGACCTCACCAAGAAGAAGTTGCCGCAAACTGTCCAGTGGACGGATGCTTGCGAGCGCTCCTTCCAGTCCCTGAAGGCGGCCCTGGCGAACGCACCTGTACTTCAGATGTACGATGAGTCACGTCCGCTTGTGCTACAGACAGACACCAGCACCTACGGACTCGGTGCCGTACTGAGCCAGCTTGACTCAGCAGGGCAAGAGCACCCGGTGCAGTACCTCAGACGAAAGCTTCTGCCGCGGGAGGTGGCCTACGCCACAGTGGAGAAGGAATGCCTAGCAATTGTTTGGGCCTTGCAGCATCTGCAGCCTTACTTGTATGGGCGCCACTTCACCGTGGTGACGGATCACAACCCTCTGATCTGGATCAAACGTGTTGCGGGTCAGAATGGACGGTTGTTACGTTGGAGCCTGGTGCTGCAGCAATACAACTATGACATCCGGCACAAGCCTGGCCAGGCCCATGGCAATGCCGATGGCCTGTCCCGGCGGGGTGAGGCTGCGGAGGTGCGGGTGGAAGAGGAACGGAGGCTCCTCCTTCCCCCCCGACACGCTCTAAAAGGGGGAGGTGTGATGAACCGACCCTCAGTTTTATAGCTTTCTTGGAAGTGTGTTTTTACTTGCTCATGTCCGTCCTTCCCCCACTTGCTGGAATGTTGTGCTTACCCATCTGTCCGAGGAGCTGTGCTCAGGTATTATCCTATATTTTATTTTCCCTTTTCGTTTTTGTATTGTATCATCGCACTTTTGCTTGTATGTTTATGCTTGATCGTATTAATATTGTATATTTCTGTATATGCTATTAATTCGTACCGACCCACTTGGGTTATTAAACATATAAAATTTATATCGCTCGTTGCGTTTTATCCTATGACCCGGTCTACTCACGGTGTGTGAGTGGGAGGTTAAGAAAGAAGGTTGATCGCAGGCGTGCCAGGCGGCTGGACGAGGCGATATTCTTCACACTAGCCCTAATGCATCACCTGCCATTGCATCTAAGATCTTGAGATACTTTGCTCTCGGCAGCCCTGCTTATTTACAGTCCCAGTTGCTCTGGGAATGGATCTGGGTGTGCAAATTCTCTAGGAGTATATTTCAAGGGAAGTGGGTCAATGCTCTGTACTCACTTATTGTTAAAGATAGAAAATTCCTTAAAGGGGTATTTCCATCTCAAGGATCATATTCGGACTTACACTTAAACTAACTGAAGTGTTTTACCCAATATATTGATTTATCTATCTTGGTCTGTTTGCCAGATACAAATAAATCTCTCTGCCTCAGTGTTTAGTGATGGTTGCCTAGGATACAGACCTGTTCACAGGTCAGAATGTTGACTCACATATTCTCTTCTTTCTCTCTTTCTGCCTACTGCTTTTAGTTTTTGAGCCCTGATAAGGGATAGTAAAGTTTCTTGAGCAGAGTTTCTATTATCTGTGTATGAAAATCCAGAGAGAACGGTGCTGTTTACAACAAGCAGGAGCTCTGTCCTGTAACAAACTGAAAACCAGGAGGTGGAGGGGGTAGGAGACAGGAGGGCAGCTGAAATCCTGAGATGAGAAAACCCCTTTAACATGTAAACATGTTGAGACTATTGCTATCATCTGTGTATTTGAATATTTGTATTTTTAGAGACATACTAAACTTTTTACGCTGTGGTGAACTGCCGCCTCAAAACCGTGTCAAAATGGTATACAAAGAGGCTCAATACTATTCCATTGGCCCCCTGCTTGACCTTTTGGACAAAATGCAACCACTTACTGGGGAGAAAGTGAGGCAAGCATTTCTGGACTTAATGCCTTATTATAAAGGTAATGTTCATTTTACTGCTGTCATTTTACTAGTTATGTACTATGTGATGTCAATCTCTAGCCTGTATTATTGCTTATATATTTTTAAAGAGTGTCCCTTCAATACTATTTCGTGTAAACTGTTAAGTAATTGAGAAAAAATGTAAAGACTGAATTTGCTGTTTATACTACATTTTTTAGACTGCAGCATAGCTTTTAGCTGACATTTATTGCGTATTAATTTCCTATTAACTTAAATGGAGAAAAATTGGCAATCCTTGTCAAACTACTATGATATGTGAACCCAGCCTTAATTGTTTACCAAGATTTCTTAGGCCCGCCACAGGAAATAATAGTCAGAGCCTTCCGCCCATTTATATAGGACATGTGCAATTCACTTTTATTTGTGTCATAAATAGTGTTGAGCCAACCCGTCAAAGTTCGGGTTCGGATTCAGCTGAACTTTGCCCAGAAGTTCGGTTCAGTTACCCGAACTTGACCCGAACCTGAACTAAATCCATGGGTACCCGAAATTGGTGGCCCAAAATTGTCTGTAAAATGGGGATAGTAAGGGGTAGAGTGCTGCAAAATGGGGGTACTACCAGGGCAAGTGCCCTGAAAATAATAGGGTAGGGAAAGTACTTAAAATAATAACATAAAATAAAATAAAGACATAAATAAATTTAAAAAATTTTTTTTAAAACAAATAAAAAAAAAATATTATAATTTTGAAACAGGTGGTAGAGGTCCAGGGGGATGAGGTGGAGGTGGCGGTGTAAGTGGAAGAGGCAGAGGAGGAGGTAGCCAACACTTTAACCACTCACTCTGGCGCTGGCACAGCCAAGTCCTGTCGGATCCATTAATGAACGTAAGTATATCCACGTTGGATGTGGATAGGCGGATCCTCTTGTCGGTGATGACACCCCCTGCGGTGCTGAACACATGTTCTGATGAGGCACTTACTACAGGGCAGGCCAGCACCTCCAAGGCATAGAGGGCAAACTCTGGCCACATGTCCAATTTACCAACCCAAAAATTGATTTGGGAGGACCCATAACTCAGTACCTGGAGACATGTCGACAGATACTCATCCACCATGTGAGCCAAAGTCTGCGCTAGGAGACTGTATGGGTATACAGGCAGTTATTATTACTGCACTAGAAGACAGTATGCGTATAGAAATGCAGTTATTGTTACTGCGCTAGGAGACAGTATGGGTATACACACAGTGACTGCGCTAGGATACAGTATGGGTACACACGCAGTTATTGTTACTGCGCTAGGAGACGGTATGGGTACACATACAGTTATTGTTACTGCGTTAGGAGACTGTATTGGTATACACGCAGTTACTGTGCTAGGGTACAGTATGGGTACACACACAATTATTGTTACTGCACTAGGAGACGATATGGGTACACATGCAGTTATTGTTACTGCGTTAGGAGACTGGGTATACACGCAGTTACTGCGCTAGGATACAGTATGGGTACACACGCACTTATTGTTACTGTGCTAGGAGATGGTATGGGTACACACGCAGTTATTGTTACTGCGTTAGGAGACTGAGTATACATGCAGTTACTGCGCTAGGATACAGTATGGGTACACACGCAATTATTGTTACTGCGCTAGGAGACAGTATGGGTACACATACAGTTATTGTTGCTGCGCTAGGAGACTGTATGGGGTACGCACGCATTTATTGTTACTGCGCTAGGAGACTGTATGGGTATACACGCAGTTACTGCGGTAGGAGACGGTATGGGTACACACCCAGTTATTGTTACTGCACTAGGATACAGTATGGGTACACATGCAGTTATTGTTAATGCACTAGGAGATGGTATGCATATAAAAATGTAGTTATTGTTACTGCCCTAGGAGACGGTATGGGTACACACACAGTTTACTGTCACTATTATTATTTTTAGGCTAACAGTCCCTCACAGTATCCGTCTCCTCTCCCTACCTCGCTGCACTGCCCTGACAAGGACAATTATTACATTTAGCTAAGGCCCTGACTGTGTCTATCTCCAGCTGCAGCCTCTCCCTACCTAGCTTAACTAGCTGGAATGGCGATGGGACCTGTGACCCTGCCTCTTATATAGAGGGGTCACATGTCCCACCTGGCCAATCACAGTCATGCCTATACTGGGCATGTCTGTGGGCTTAAAGCTGGTTGATTGACTGTTTTAACCCTGCTGTTCTGTTCGGTTCTACTATACACATATAATGTTCCGGTCATTTTTAACCGGGCCTATTAAAGTCTGGATTTTTAACTAATTTAAGTGTTTTATTTGAATTTCTTTTGCATTATTATACTGTATGTGAACATGGTTGTTCATAAACAAATGAAAAATTAAATCAAAAACTTAATTTTTATTTTTTTTGTGTCAAAAAATGTTACATGGCCCTATTGCATTCATGCATATTGCACATTTGCACAAAAAAAAAAAAATCTTTATAAAACTGTAAACTATAACATCAAACTGTATGTAAATATATTTAAAAAAAAACAAAAAAATAAAGTCTAGTTTTTTCTATATAAAATGTGAAATAAGGTTCAAGGTGCTAAATTTACTGTTTGCATTCGTCACAAGTATAATTTACATGTCTTTTGCATAAGTACTTTGCACATTTGCAACATATCACATTTGTCCATTTGCTGACATTTTGCTGTCGCAAAAACTGAACTATATAGACCAAAATGAGATTACAACTCCTTTATTTTTTTTAAAAATGGCTGGAGATTAGTATAAAAGGCTATCGGTCATTTTTGACCGAACAGTACAAGTGTAAAAAAAGACGTGGAGCAAAAAGTAAACAAAAAATAAATAAATAAAAACTGCTATTAGTAAGAACCCCTCAAATGAGGAAAAGTCAATGAACCACAAGTTTCAGAACCGCATAATGAATATTTTAAAAAATATTAAATTTCAAATTCGGTCATTTTTGACCGAATAGAACAGCAGGGTTATGTTGATTGTCCTGTTTCCTTGCCATCCAGGAGCCTTATGAAGGCTCCCAGGCTTATCATTGTATTACACAGTATCTATTGAGGTCTATGACCAGCCTCAATAGATATGTAGCGAATCACCTAAATACAACTGTATTGCAGCCTTTGGGAACTTCAATCAAAGGATTGCAGGTTCAAGTCGCCTAGGCGGCTAATGAAATAGTTAAAAATAAATAAATATATAAAAGTTTTTAAAAATAAATAAAAAACATCAGACACTTCACAAAATGTTATTACTAAAAAGTACATCTGGCTCCACAAAAAAAAAAAAAGACGCCTTACGCATCCCCATACAAAGAAATATAAAAAAGTTACAGGTGTCAGAAATAATGGCAACTCCAAGAAATATGAGTCACATATGAAATGTGTCAGAAATATGGTGACGCCAAGAAATTTTTTTTTTTTTTTGCAAAGTTTTTAATTTTTTTAAAGCGTTAAAACATAAAAAACTATATAAATTTGGTATCCCCCGAAATTGTACCAACCCATAGAATACAGGTGACATGTCTTTTTGGCTGCACAGTGAACACGGTAAAAACAAAGCCTGTAAGAAAGTCGTACAAATGCAGTTTTTCTCCAATTCCACCTTATTCTGAATTTTTTTCCAGCTTCCCAGTACATTATACAGAATATTAAATGGTACCATTACAAAGAACAATTTGTCCCGCAAACATTAAGCCCTCGTATGGCTCTGTGAATGAAAAAAATTGCAAATGGGGAAAGGGGAAGGGGTTAATACAAAACCCAGATCAGATTCCCTAAAGAGATACAGGCCCCATATACTTATGCATGGCACAGCTCACGCTCTCTCTTTCTGTATGGAACCATACTACTCTACCATTTCAGTACAAGATCTGCATACATATGATGCCATGTGACCTTATCTCTGCAGATCCCTGTACCATTCCTGCATAGGAATCATTGCCTATCACAGTTTTCTTATATTTTTCTACCAGTATGCATCAAACTCCTATAATTTAATATTTTTAAATTAAATTGTACTCCCTCCAATCCCTGTTGGGAGGTGGCATGCTAGGTGGTTGCCTACTCCACATCCATGAACTTTTAATCCGACCTGTAACATGGACTGTATTTTCAACTTATTTTTGAATTGTGAATTCTAATAACAGCCATCTTTGTAATAGAATATACACTTATATACTTGGGGCACTTATATGATATGTGGGAGAATATCACGGTAGCAACAGCAAAGCGGAACCAAACAATCAGAGACAGGGACTTAAAATCTGGTGAAAACGGGTTTTGCCCCATTATGTTTATTTTGAAAAAAACAGAAATAAAATAAATCCTTAACTTCAGGCAAGACACAAATCAAAACCTGCTCATCTGAGCTTTAACTAATACAATGTCTCTCTCTATACGTATGGCTTACTAGTCACACGGAAAAACACACACAAAAAACAAAAAAAAAAACAGCAAAAAGGTATCTTTTTCACCAGATTTCTCCAACTCCAGAAAGACCATGGCACCGCCACTCTCTCAGGATCTGCCTAGAACTGCAGCATTTTCAGCCTTTTAAGGCCCAGTAATGAGCCCAAGCTTTCACATTTGAGCTGAGGCCTACTCTCTAGCGGCACTGGACCACACATTTGTGAAGAATCTGGGGGAGATACTGTATACCGACCCTCCAACACCGTGCCGTCACCTTCTCACAGATATATTGAGATGCATTTATATAGCATTAGCAATTCTGTATGTTATATGTATTATAATAGTTGTGTATTTACAGAATGTTTCTTTTACAGATCACTTGGAGCGTATTATTGAGATTGGGAAACTTCGAGCTATACAAAGGAAAGCCAGATTTGCCAAGCTGAAAGTGTGCGTCTTCAAGGAAGAGATGCCTATTACTCCTTATGAGTGCCCACAATTTAACACCTTACGTTTTGAGAGGAGTGAGAATGAATCAAAGCATTTTGAGCATCAGTGTGATGTGGATGTTTCTTTTGGGCCATGGGAAGCAGTGGCTGATGTTTATGACCTTCTCCATTGCATAGTCAGTGATCTCTCAGACAGAGGCATCACTGTGGAGCACCAGTGCATTGGAGTGTGCGATAAGCATCTTATTAACCACTATTATTGCAAGCGCCCTGTCTATGAATTTAAAATTACTTGGTGGTGAGAGGTTAACACTATTAGCCAGGGCACAGGATCAAATATTATTAAATTGGTTGCACAACCAAATAGCTAGCAAGTAGCACTGCAAATGTGGAGCAGACTGTTATTGCCATCTGTTATCCGAAGCATAAGTACAAGGTATCTGTATAGATGCACTATCCAAAACAATGAGGCTCAGAAATTAAGGCAATTGCACATATATATGTATATTTTACTATCTGGGACATTGCTTTGATAGAACATTAACTGAGCCATCATTTCCGCAGGGTAAAAAGGTGCAGTTAATGGTCATTGCCGAAAAGAGTTCTCCCCCTAGTGCAACATATAAGTGCTAAATGTATAGTTGTGTAGAGTAATACAGAAAATAATCTACTTAGGAAGTAAAACTTAACACCAATTCAGATACAATGTAGAATATCAAAGATACCCAGAATATTTTCTTTTCCCCAGTAACTGACTTCTGTTCTAATTGTTTTTTAACCTTTTCCCCCACTAATAACTAAGTTTATAATTATTTTAAATAATGATTTTACATTTGAATAGTGTTCTATTTATTTCTTGCATTATATTAATGTTATGACTATTTTTTGTGCCGCAATTGATTATTTATGTAAAAATGTAAATATAATGTTTTTTAGTATACATTTTTGTGTGGTTTAATGACCAAACTATATATCAAGAGAACTAAAGAATTATCTCATGAATCCTACTTTTGGAAAATATATTTAGGACCAAGATTTGCAGAAGTGGAAGCTATTGCCACCGAGGGGCTGAATGGTTTTTGGCACCTGAGCTTCATGAATATTATATGGAGTGTTGCTTTCCCATTATTTTGCAGAATTAAAGATGTTACCGTAAGCAGTTACACTGACTTTTGTGTTCTGGCTGACAATATGATATGATGATATTATATTATTAAAACATTTACTGGAGGTAAAATAAAGAACAGAGGGTTATCTTTTCAATGGGCCTCCATTCTGGAGCTTGCTGGACTGGTAATGGTGTAATCCCATTCGTCATCCCATAGATCCGTGCCTTTAGTCAATTTTTGAAATAGGCCCCCGTGGATCCCTTTAATTGTGCATAATATGTTGACTGACTTATTAGCTTAGGGACCAATGTACCTAAACTTTAAAAACAAGAAAAACCTTATTATTTCATTTGTACTCAAACGTTGGTATATATTACTAACAATTTGTAGGGGAAAGTGGAGTTAAAAACAGATCTTTCCTGTGCTTCATTTTACATGCAGCAGCTACATGTTCATTGCAGAAGATACAGAGCCACTTACATAGTAGTCTATATCCCTTACAACTGCACATAGAGGATGGGGTAGAGGGCTAAACTATTGCTCCCACATGGATACTTTTAAACATTATTAGTATTATACATACAGTACATTCATGCTTCCATATATAATGTGCCTGGTGTGAAATACCAAAGCGTATCTCCAGTTATAAGCAACTCTGAATAAATGAATAGTACAGATAAATATAAGAAAGGTTGTAATATATCTTATTAAATAAATGTCCTTCCTTCTCTGCTTTTGAGCCTGAGTTACTTTCTATGAGCAAGTCTATGAGGAGGAGGAAGAGGCTTCTGAAATAATTGCTGCTGCTACTTGGTGATTGAGAGAAAGCTCTTTGTAACACTGCTATATTTACAGGGTAAGGGGGCGTTCACTCTACCTTTAGATGTCCATTCTGATAGTGTCCATTAAAAAAAACCAAAAAAAAAAAACCGACACCTGTCATAACAGACATAAACGACACTAACTGATGTTAATGTATCTGTTTTTTTTAACTGATCCATTTAATTTAATGGACACATTAGCATCAGTTAGTGTCCGATAGTGTCCGTTTTTATACTGTCCGATTTTTTTGCTTTTTTATTGTTTCTACTTTCTGTGTATGCGCAGAAAAAAAAATCGACAGTAATAACGGACAGTATAATGGACACCCGTCCTTTACTGTCCGTTAGCCATAGACATTAATGTTAAAAAATAATGGACACTTGCCCTCCGTCATAACTCCATTATTTTGAACGGACACAAAAGTCCTGCACCCCCCGTTATTATGTCCATGAAAAAAAAATAGACGTGACGGATTTGGTGTAAACGGAAATTAACGGACAACAGATAAAATCCCATTGAAATCAATGAGATTTTTAACAGATTTATGTCGGTTCTGTTAGTGTTCGTTGTTAACATTTTGTAATGAATGCTAGCAACAGACACTACTAATGGTAGTGTGAACGCCCCCTAAGACACTACACTGCTTAGAATGAGCCAATAAAGCAGTTAACTAGCAGGCAGCAGTCTCCTCCTCCCCCTTGCTTCTCTATGGAGTTGTGTGTCTGAGCTGGATACAGACATGGGATCCTAAATAAACAAGTCTCATTGGAAATAAGCAGGAGGAAATCAGTCTCAGATTTCTTTAATAACATATTACAAAGTTTATTCACATGCACTATTCATTTATGAAAGTTGATTATCTCTCTCTCATTAGTTTGGCTAGAGATATGTGGGCCCTTTTGCCCTGCCAAAGGAATTTGTTGTGTAAAGTTTTGTGGTTTTTGTGTTTCAGGAGGTTAGGGTTTGCAAGGGCTATAAAATCTTGGAAAAAAAAATCATAATTTTGATGAGGTGCACCCTACCCATCAGATTTAAATAGAGATACTTAAAGAGGTCCTTTCACCACCTCAATCAATTCAAGTTCTTAGCATCTTTTAACCCCTTAGTGATACATGACGTACTATTATGTCCTGGGCGTCAGCTACTTGGCGCAAATGGACGTAATAGTGCGTCACCGGCCGGCGCTCAAATAGTGATCGGGCGGAATTGGGAGCAGGCATTAGCTGAAACTGATAGCTAACACTCTCTCTGTTAAACCCCGGTTCGCATTGTTCCCAATCACACATGTATACATGTGTATTGTAGTGTTATAGTACTGAACCAGTGATCAGAGCATCACTGGTTCAGGTTCCCTAGTGGGACATGTAGAAAATGTAAAAAATTAGTAAATGAATAAAGCTCCAAAATTCCCCTTTCCTATATAAAATTATTTAAATAAAAGAAAACCCTAAAAATTAATAAAACAATATATATTTGATATCGTCACATCCGTAACAATCCATACAATAATACCAAAGCATTCTTTAACCTGCACGGTGAATGTTGGGGAAAAAAACACTGGAAATAATGATTTATGGCCAACTCACCTTACAAAAAATGCTATAAAAAGTGATCATATGAGTCATATGTACCCCAAAACAGTACCAATTTAAAAGCACATGTTGTCCTGCAAAAATTAAGCCCTCAACAAAGTTTGTCAACCGAAAAAAAAAAATGTTACACATCTCAGAAGATGTTCATGCAAAAGTAATTGATTTATGTTCCCAAATGGGTTTTTGTTCTGTAAAATTAGTAATGCATAAAAAAACAATAAAAATTAGGTATCGCCATAATTGTACTGACCCACAGAATAAAAAACAAAAAAATTAAAAGGTAAAAAGCTATGCCAGAAATTATGATTATTTATTTATTTATTTATTTATTTATTTTAATCCATCAAGAAAGAGTTAATAAAGTTTAGTCAATAAGTTTAGTCGATATAGCTTGCACAATGTGTAGACAAAAAAAACCCAAATCACCAAATCATTACAACACAACTGGCTGTGGCAGGAAAGGAATGTATAAGCTGTGCGTATATTAGGGTACACCCCAAATTTAGAGGAAAAGAAACCAGATGTGGAGCACAGATTTAAACGTCATGACACTTTTACAGAGCCCTGAAATGACAGTAAAGTGGAATCCCCTGATATGTGACTCCATTTTGAAAACTACACCCCTGAAGGAATTTATCCAGGGGTACAGTTTCACTTTTCATTATCAGCTGCACATACATTTCTGGAAATGAAATTAACGCAACACTCAATGATTAAAAATGCTCGCTATGCCACTTGATAAATCCCTTTAGTGGTGTAATTTCCAAAATGGGGTCACATGTCTGCGGATTCCACTTTATTGGCAATTCAGGGGCTCTGCAAAAGTGGCATGACGTCCATAAACCAAAATAGCACTCCTTCCATTCTGTGCTCGGCTGTGCCCAAACAGCAGTTTATAGCCACATATAGCATTGTTAAGTACGTTATCCTGGGTACAACAGAGTCATACATGTGGGCATAAACTGCCGTTTGGGCACACAGTGTGCAGATGTGAAGGAGTGCTATGTGGCTTTCGGAGCACAGATTTAGGCTGGTTGCAGACGACCATGCTGCAACTGGCCTGCCGTGATTTAAAAGCACGGGCTGCACACGGGGGACATTAAATGAATAGGAGCCACGGAAGCACGGGCCGCAAAATAGGTCAGGAATAGAACATGTCCCACACAAGGGACCGTGAAAATCACGGTTGTGTGTACGGGCCTATAGAAAAGAATGGGTCAGGGTGCTCTCCGTGAAATACACGGAGAGCACACTGACCCACAGCACGGTCGTCTGCAACCGGCCTTAGATTGTTGGTTTTTGAACACCAAGTCACATTTGAAGAGACCTTAAAATTGCCCCTACAAATTGGGGTCACTTCTTGGGGAATTCCAATTTACTAGCACCTTAAGGGCTCTGCAAAAACAACATGGCATCCAGAAAGTCTTTCTACATCTATATTTCAAAAGCTAAGAAGCACAGTACGCCTTCACTTCTAAACCCTGCTGTGTGCCCAAGCAGCAGTTTACACCCACATATATAACTTTTTTGTACCCAGGATAGTGCATGTCTCTGATGACACAAAGTGGGTGCAACATACAGTATTGGAAACTGAAATGGCATATTTCTTTGAAAATGTCAATGTACATTCATTTTTAGTAAGCACTGGTACAAGAAGGCACTTGTACTGGTACTTTAGGGGCTCTGCAAATGCGACATGGCACCTGAAAACTATTTCAGCAAAATCTGCCCTCCAAAAGACAAATAGCACTCTTTCCATTCTGAGCTCACCAGCAATTGGGGCATTTCTGTGTTCAGGAGAAATTGTGTAACAAACTGTGGTGTGTTTTTTCTTCTTTGCCCCCTTATAAAAATTAAAAACATGGGACTAACATGGACGGTTTATTGGAAAAAAAAGTAATAGATAATAGAATCTGTGAAACATCTGTAGGGTCAAAATGCTCACCATACCCCTTGAGAAATTCCTTGAGGGGTGTAGTTTCCAAAATGGGGTCACTTTTGGTGGTTTCCATTGTATTGGTACTTTAGGGGCTCTGCAAATGTGACATGACACCCAAAAACTATTCCAGCAACATCTGCTCTCCAAAAGCCAAATAGCCTTCTTTCCATTCCAAGACCCACCATGTACCCATACAGAAGATTACAAGATTAAAAAACCATGTGGTGCTTTTTCTCCTTTAACCCCTTGTGAAAATGAAAACTTTGGGGATAAAGTGACGTTTTAGTAATTTTTCATTTACACATCCCAATGTAAATAAAATCTGTGAAACGGCAGTGGGGTCAAAATGCTCACTATACACCTTGATGAATTCTGTGAGGGGTGTAGTTTCCAAAAGGTCACTTTTGGTGGTTTCCATTGTATTGGTACTTTAGGGGCTCTGCAAATGAGACATGGCACCTGAAAACTATTCAAGTAAAATCATCTTTTCAAATGCCAAGTGTCGCTCCTTCCCTTCCGTGCGCTGCCGTGTGCCCAAACATCAGTTTACACCCACATGTGGGGTATTTCAGTGCTCAGGAGAAATTGCTAACAAACTGTGAGATGCATTTTTTCCTTTAACCCTTTGTGAATGTTTTCATTTTTGGGCTAAATGAATGTATTATTGAAAAAAAATGCAATGTCTAAATTTCACCTCCATATTGTTTTAATTACCGTGAATACTGATTAACAAACTTCCCAAATGCTGTTTTGAATTATATGAGGGTTGCAGTTTTGAAAATGGGGTGATTTATGGGGTTTTCACATATATAGGCCTTTATAATCCCCTTCAGAACTGAAGTGGTCCCTAAAAAATTAGTTTGGAAATTTTCTTGTAAATCTGGAAAATCACTGTTACACTTGTAAGCATTCTAACGTCCAAAATAGATTAAAGGCCGATTAAAAGATAATTCCAATATAAAGCAGAGATATGGTAGATAATATTTATTAATATATTTGGGTGGTATGACTCTCTGAAAAGCAGAGCATTTCATATTTTTAATTGTGATTTTTTTTTCCAAATTTACATCAAATTTCCTATTTTTTTTTTATAAATGCAAAAATTTTGATCAGTATTTACTACTAACATGAACTATAATGTGTCATGAAAAAACGGTCTCAAAATCACTTGTGTAAGTTAAAGCATCTCAAAGTTATTGCCATATAAAGTGACACTAGTCTGTTTTGAAAAATGAAGCCTGGTGCATAAGGCACTTTTAGGCTGTGTCCTTAAGGGGTTTATAAGTCCCACCCTACCGATTCCAGCACAATTAGAATTTTCTCTTTAGCTTCCACAGTTTTCGAGCAACAAGCTCAGTTAGTTTTGATGCCTGATATGCTATTTAAGCCCAGTGGTGAACCTAGCCTCTTTGCTGCCTGAGGTGGACTATAGAAAGACGCCCCCCTCTCCCAAAAAAATAAAATTGAGTTTACATGCTACTAGCTTCACACGCTGATATCGTTGCACAATAAACATACACAAACATATGAAACAGTTTTTAAGAATTCTTCTTCCTGTATTACTTCAGTATCAGATCAACAACACGGCATTAACGATGACAATAACTTCACACATCTTCTGCTTGGTGGATCCACGAACCCACATGGCCCCCATTCTCTATAATAGGAGCGCCGCAGATAGCTGAGTACTGTACTTCGGTTATCTTTGGCACTCCCATTCAAGTGAATGAGAGCCACGCGGGTTCGTCCACCCACCAAGCTACACGCCTACCGTTTTCCCCCCGAAAATAAGACACCCTCGAAAGTAAGACATAGGAGAAGTTTCGTAGAATTGCCCAATATACAGTAAGGCATCCCCCGAAAGTAAGACGTAGGAGACGTTTCGTTTCGCAGCATTCCCGAACAGAACATACGGTATATACGGTATGTGAGGCCGCGGGTCGAACCCCACAATCACTGCTATCATTATACTCCGGAGTCTTTGAAAAGCTTCTCCAGGCTTCGGGCCTGTTTGGTGACGTCAGCAGACGTTATTTTGTGTTGCGACGCCGGCCCGCATCACGTGACGCTGGCCTGGTCCAACATTGAAGAAGGCTGGAGTAGTAGGGAATGGACCGGAACGAGGAACAGGTAAGCAACGTTGTTTTTTTTATGTTTCTGTACAATGTACAATACTGTTAATTGTTGTACATGGAAATAATGGTACGGTAGTAGTAAGAAATTCTTGATAGGATTCACAGTTTGTCTGGTTATGCTGGTTTGTGATGACAACTACTGTACAGTACCGTATATTCTTCATTGAAAAAAAAATAAGACATCCCCTGAAAATAAGATACAGCACATCTTTGGGAGCAAAAATTAATATAAGATGCTGTCTTATTTTCGGGGAAACGGTATATTCAGCCTGGCTGCGGCAGGCTGAATTCCCACCAAGTGGGGGGGGGGGGAAACCCCAATTCTCAGGGTCAGTGGGGGTCTCAGCAGACAGACCCCCATCAGTCAGGTATTTATCCTCTATCATTTAGGTGAATACAGGGCAATAACATTTTGTGACTTACAGGTGACGTCTCTGACTAATCGGTCACATTTCCCTTCTCTTCCCTTTGGATCTTCATGACCACTTCAAGCTGTGACTTGTCTCTGTAAAGTTTGCAACACGGACTTCTTTGGCTCCTCACTTTTCCAGGCACCTGTCACACATTGTCCTCACCTACACAAACCCCCATCCTGCTGCTACCCCAATTATAAAATATATGATATAACCCCCCATAATGAAAAATACTCCCAAGTGCATCTGTAACGTCCTTGCCTGTCCGGGCTTTGGCGCCGTCCTCCGGGCGCACGCTGCGGCGCAGGAGGCGTGCCCGGTTGTAATTCTTTCCTTGGGTTTTTCTTGTATTGTCTGAACACTGTCCTATTCCCTCACCTCCTTAATTGATTTTCCACCACGCCCTTCTCCTTCACCTTGCTTTCCCCCTGCTCCACTAAGAGTTAACTTTAGTCCTGCCTTTGTGATTGACAGCCTGTCCTCCTATCAAGTGTGGGGCGGGTTCTTTCTCCCTATTTATTGTTTGCTCACTTTACCATTGGTGCCTGCTATTGCATTTTGCTTACTGGCTATACTTCTTGTTCCTTGTTACCTGCTCTTCTGATTTTCTGACCACTGGCTTTGACTTTGACTATTCTCTTGGATTTTGATTCTGTACTGCATTGCTCGATTGTTACCGACCCCTTGGCTAGCTGACCTCCCTTTGTTGTTTGTGCGTCCTGTCTGCGTTCTGTGTTGTCACTTATTCAGAGTAGGGACCGGCTCCAAGTTGTTCCTGTCATTAGGACAGTGAGACAAGTAGGTAGGGACAGGGTCTGGGTCAACTTTAGGGCTCACTGTCTCTGTATTCCCTTCCTCTCAGGTTTTTGCTGCAGCACTGGAGAATTGCTCAACAGGCAATTCCCTTACAGCATCTTTATATTAATAATGTTCGTGTGTACCCCATAAATAGTGACCCTTATTATTAATGCCCCAGGTGTTTCCTAATTAAAAGGTTTTCCAGGTCATTAATAAATAAAAATCAGTGGGGCTCAAAAACCCAAGACCCTCACTGATCAGCTGTTTGAATGAACCTTGGTGTCTGTTTAAGCACCGGGACCGCTTCTCTGTTTACATAGTGTCATTCATCTCATAGTGGCCATGTAATGTAACTACAGCCTCGTCCTATACACAACTATGTGACAAGACTGTAATTACATCACACGGTCACTATAAACAGACAACGTGTGATATAAACAGGCGCCATGGCCCCTTCATACAGCTGATCAGAGGGGGTCCACTGATCTCTTATTGATAATCTGTCCTAAGGATAGATCATCAATAAAAATGAGCTGGAAAGTCCTTTAATAAAGCCCAAGTACCACCTTAACCAATTCCATACCAGATGCTTTACCCCCTTCCAGACCAGACACATTTTTGAGTTTTTTTGTATGTGCGGTTTTGAGGGCTGTAACATTGTTATCATATGCGTTATTCAACTAATTTCTGCGTCTTTTTTCGGTGACACATAGGGCTTTATTTTATGTTGTTTTTATTTTTGCATGTGTTTTAATTCTTATTTTTATATCCGGGAAAATATAAACAAAAGAGGAGGAAAAACATGTGTTTTTCACTTTTCATTTTTTTTTATTTAATAAAACTTACTACTTTTTAAAATAGTTTTTCCTCTCAGTTACAGTAATTTTTATTTTGTATGGTGTCATTGGGGGTGGGACTATAACCTTTAATAAGGGCGTGTTATTGGTGTATTATTTTATTTATTTATTTATTTATATATATATTTTTTAACTTTACTTTTCTTTTTTTTTTTTTTTTTACATTGTGTCCCCATAAGGTCATAATAGACCTTTGGGGACATCTGATCACTTTTTTTTTTTGGTTGGGGAGGCTGATTTCCCCTGTAACTGGGGCTGGTACATTTATCCCCAGTTGCAGGAGGAATACAGCCTCCTGCCCTTTACTATATAGCTGAACTGGGTCCTTTAGGACCCAGCAGCTCTAACACACGCTGATGCCGGCGGATCACATGACCACCGGGTCAGAGGGCAGCCACAAGATGGCGGCGCCCATAGCGCTGTATACCTTCCCTGCCTTCTCTCTGGGAACTCCGGCTGAAGTTACAGCCAGTTCCCCATTTCAGCAGCTGCACGATTTTGTGCAGCTTCTGAATTCTGCTTGGACGTACCGGTATGTCTTTGCAGAAATAGACAACCACCTTCCGGACGTATATAGTCTATGGGCGGTACGGAAGTGGTTAAAGGGGTTGTCCAGGATAAACACTATTTTAATATGAGGCTGGGGAAGGTGCTCCGGTGTCTCCCAGTTCGTTCCAGTCCTGCTGCTCCAGTGTTCTTTTCCCCACAGCACTATGACGTCCCATGTCAGCGACCTCAGCAGTCATGTGTGGTGGGGACTTCCGCTGGAAGAAAACAGTGGAGCAGCAGAACCAGATTGCAGTGGGAGACATCGGAGCACAAGGGACAGGTGAGTAGGTGTTTTTTTGGTTTTTTTTTAATCACTTTCCCTGGTCTTATTATATTTAGAAATTGGCTATCCTGGACAACCCCTTTAATTAATTGCCCCCTTATATTATACCCCTGACATAAATACTGCTCCCCTAATGACCCTTATATAAATGATGCCCCTTCTATTCATAATGTCCCCTAATGACCCCTTATATAATTGTTGCCCCCTAATGAACGCTTATATAAATAACCCCCCTTGTATTAATAATGCCCTTATATAAATAACACCTCTTAAGTTCATTAAGCTCCCTTATATAAAATGCCCTTCCTAATGACCCCTTATCAGGGGAGTAACTAGCAAAGACTGGGCCCCCAGTAAACTTTTGACTTGGGCCCCCCCACAGCATAGCACCCACTTTCCGGACCCCCACACAGTATTACACCCCATTTACACACACTACAATGTTCCACAGCAGCCCCTGCACACAATATTACACGGTATTATGGTCCACAGCGGCCCCTGCACATGGTATTATGTCCCGCAGCGGCCCCTGCACACGGTATTATGCCCCGCAGTGGCCCCTTTACATGGTATTATGCCCTGCAGCGACCCCTGCACATGGTATTATGCCCCACAGTGGCATCTTTTCAGACCCCAGAGTATAATAATAGTAGTATTTGATGGAGGTGGTGAAAGGTCCTCTATAATAAACATGGCCAATAACTTAATACCCCTGGCGACATCTTCCTGGGGGTGAGGGTCCAATGCTAGCAATTTGAATGTGTAGGGGTTCATCTACAATCCTGATATTTTGCTGAAGTCAGTTATATGGCTAAAAATATTGGGAAGGGAGTTTGCTGGGCCAGTCAGGAAAAGTTGTACGTTATAGGCAAATAACGCCTTAACTGTTATATTCCCAATAGGATTACCATGATAAAGAGACAAAGTCCTGAAAGTGTGGGCAAGTGGTTCTATGGCTAAGTCAAATAGTAGAGGAGAAAGTGGGCACTCCTGTCTTGTCTGTTTATTTAATGTGAAGCCTGGATCAAAACCCTTGAGTATATATAGCTGCTTGTGGGTTAGAGTAAAGTGCTTTTAAAAATACTCTGAATGACCTTCTAAACCCAAATTTATAAAGGAGCAGGTCCAGCCACCACCAGCGGACATTATCAAAGGCTTTTTTTTTAATATCTAGGGCCACAAGCACCCTCTTGCCTGCCAGTAGTGGCCGGAGTTTCCCATAGTCCAGTACTACCATGATGTAGTAGAGGTTGGACACTGATACTTCTCCCTTAATAAAACCTACTTGAGTCGGTGGAATTATGCTGGACATGATATGTGCTAGGCGATCTGCAAATATTTTAGATATAAGCTTGAGTTCTTGTTTATCAAAGAGATAGGGTGGTTGGACTTTTGGCTATAAAGCATAATTTCCTGGTTTAAGCAATACCTTGATGAACGCAACATTTGCATGTGAGGGGGTCGCTGCCCCATTCTGTATGGAGGAATAGTATGCTGCCAGAGGACCAGCAATCTGCGGGCTAAGAGCCTTATAAACTTCCACAGGAAAGTCATCTGCTCCTGGTCCTTTATGGTATTTAAGTGATTGAGGCATTAAGCTGGATCAGCTGTTTCTCTGTCAGTGCTAGAACTTGCATATTGTCAAGGTATGCTTCGGCTCTGAACACATCATAGGTATGGCTATTGTCGTATTTACTGTGTGTATTAAATGTGGTCTGTACCCCCTTGTTAGGTTTTCAAAAAGTCGCCTTGTTTTGTCGCCAAAGTGGAATAAATCAGCCTCATAAAGAGATCTACTGAATCTCTCTTTTCTACTGAGTTCAAGCTTATAGGCTGTTCTAGCTTCTTTCCAAACTGCTAGAGAGCACGGGTTCAGGTATGTAGTATAGGCTTTTGCTACTAACCCTGTAGGCTTCCCTAGACTGTGTCTTGAGTTGTGTTGTGTATGCCAAAATGTATCCTCTCAGGCAAAAAGCAAAAAAGCATTCCTAAAGTCCCATCAGAGGTTCTCATACCAACTATGCCATTAGGCTGTCCCTGGTGATCAGGTTGAACTGGGTAATCAGAATGGATGAAGGCACTCCGAAGAAGGTACACATGTAGTCATCAGTTCGCCATCATTCAAATAGCTGCAGCAGAATTATGGATGCCTCTTTGGGATATGCTCACACTCTGGTCCCTTGGCAATGAGGGTGCTGATGAGTGCGGAGGAGTTGTAGTTATTTGATATTTGGCCACCTTGTTCAGAGCTGGTAAAGCTGGAGCATCAGAGTCCATGTCCTGGTAGTCTTGGCTGGATTAGAGTGTTGCCTCCACCACCATTGGGTCTATGAATATTTGCTGGAAGCCATTAGGATGCATAACTGAAAGGACTGCAGGGTATTGGAGCTGGTAATGCATGGTGCAAATTTTGGTAAAGTTGGTTTCCAACTTCAGAGTTGAAGGTAGGCCCGTAAAATCGACTTTTTTTTTTTTTGCATAGTTCAGATATTTAGCCCGATCTGCCCACCTGCATTTTGGTAGGGGAGCATTTAGGTCTTTCCAGGCCAATTCTATGAGCCCTTTAAACTTTATACGGACCTTCCATCCCCTTCAATATCGGAAAGCTGTACTGATAAGATGTATTGTAATGCACTGTTCGTCACCGATTCTGAGGCCTAAGAGGCGGAGGTTGCTTCGTCTGCTGCGGTTCTCTAGGTCTATTATCTTGTTTGATAATCAGGTATGTTCCTCTGATCTGATGAAGGGCTTGCGCAACATCATCTTCCAGGGAAGACACTCGGTGTTCATCCTCATTGAGTCTAGTTGTCTGTGCCGTAATATCTGCCTGCACTGTTCTAAGGGTGTCAGTGACAATGGCTGACACAGTCTCCTGTATACCTGGCATGACCTGTTTTGTGAATTCTGCGGCCAGGTTTTTATAGTCCAAGGGAAGACACTGGGCACTGGCATCGGAGTCTTCCTCCTAATCATCCGACTGCTTGCCTTTCTCTGAAAGCTAGCGCACAGACGCCATCTTATCCTTGTCCCCCCCACACAGAATAGCACCCCCTTTCCTGGCCCCCACATGGTAAAATGCTCCCTTTGCTGGCCCCCACATGGTATAATGTGCCATAATGTCCCACAGTGGCCCTTTCACACAGTATAATGTACCACAGTGGCCTCCATACAATATAATGTTCCATAGTGGCCCCTACACACAGTATAATGTCCCTTAGTGACTCCACACAGTATAATGTTTCATAGTGACCCCTTCATACAATATAATGTCCCACAGTGGCCACTTCACACAGTATAGTGGCCCCTCCATAAAATATAATGTCGAATAGTGGCCCCTCCACAGGGTATAATGTCCCATAGTGGCCTCCACACAGTATAATATCCCACAGTGGCCTCCACGCAGTATAATGTCCCACAGTGGCCCCTCCACACAGTATAATGTTCCTTTAGTGTTCATTGCAAATACTGCAAAAATTTCAGCTTCAACAGAACCTGAAATTTTTGGGGTTCACCGCCCATGAGCTATTATTATACTCTGGGGTCTCTTCAGTCCTGGTGGTACTCCAACAGGTAACGGCCTATTTAAAAAAAAAAACAGCAGAGGCAATAGAACAGTTAAAAATTATGTCATGATTTACAGTGATGCTATTTTTTACATTTAGGAAGCAAAAATATAAGTACAAAACTGATCAAAGCACTAGTGGCACTGGTATTGGTTACTGCAGGAATAAGATCTGTGGTGCTCATTTTTCTTTATACTGTTTAATCATACAATCATGTCCTACGGATATGCCACCAAAACTATATCCTTACATTAACACAAAGATGTTTAATAGAACAATCTTTTTGCTTCTTGTGTTTTTCTCTTTATTTACTAAAGTGTATACACCAGACATTTTGAATAAAATGTAATTAAATTCTACCTCTAATTCTAAAAACTATTAAGCAGGAATCACACATGCAGTTTTTGCAGCTGTTTTTTCAAGGTAAGTCATGAGTGGATTCATAAAAAAGAAAAATAAGATGGTGATGATGAAATGATCGCTGGTGATCATTTCAATCCATTTACAATGTCAAAGTGCTCATTCTTCCAAAATGTACTGCAATGTCATTAAATATTCTGATCTAACCACCATTTACGCTGTATTAATGACCATTATAATGAATAGAAAAGACTTTTATTTTACAGATTCCTGTTACAAAATAATCCATTATAAAGTTGACAGCTATAATTTGAGTGTTTAAAATGCAGCATACTTTCAGTATTTATTTTTGGTCCCAAAGTTCTGGTGCTAAATTTGTGCCTTGAGCTCCCTCTGCTGTTTTACAGACAACATTTCAGGTAACTGAAAGTAATCTAAGAAAATGGTTTACAATAGTAATAGGTATCCAGGCATATCTTGTAGAGTATCCACGGACATGCATGGGGCAGGTGCTAGTGTATCTGGAAGGTATACATCTGTATACAATGTCAGACTGAGATGTCTATGGCCCACTACTGGGACCCATGCAGATCAGCTGTACTGACACAGCGCGGTTACAGGTAATAACAATACCATGCTGCTCACCGGCCATACAATGTGCATCACTGCACTACTTAAACCCATCTCTACACTATGTATGGCAAGTGAGCAGCGTGGCTCCTGGAATTGTTAACATTAACATGGCCCATACAACTATAGTACCCACAACTGCGGTTATCAAGAATACGATGAGTGAGCAGCGCAGTGCCCAGCATGGAAACAATACTGGGAGCTGCATGTTCAGGTAAACATCTGATCTTCAGGGTCCTACCAGTCTAAGAGATCAGTGGGGGTCTAACACCCAGGGTCCCCGCTGATCACCCCTTCGCTATTTATATTGCACAGATCTGTTTTATAGTGACCATGCAATGTAATTACAGCATGTGATAATATCACATGTCTGCTATAACATAAATGGAGTGTGATATAAATAATGAAGGGGTCCCACACAGTGTAATATGCTTCACTGTAGCCTCACATAGTATAATATGCTCCACAGTGGCCCCCACACAGTATAATGCTCCACAATTGCCACCACACAGTATAATATGCTCCACAGTGGCACCTACACAGTATAATATGCTTCACATTGGCCCCCAGACAGTATAATATGCTGCACATTGGCCCCCACACAGTATAATATGCTGCACATCGGCCCCCACATGTTATAATACGCTTCACATTGGCCCAACACAGCATAATATGCTCCACAGTGGCCCCCACACAGTATAATATGCTCCACAGTGGCCCCACACAGTATAATATGCTTCACAGTGGTCTCTACACCGTATAATATTCTCCATAGTGACCCACACACAGTATAATATGCTCCACAGTGGCTCTCAAACAGTATAATGTGCTTCACAGTGACCCCCCACACAAAATAATGTGCTCCATAGTGGCCCCTAAGAGTATAAAATGCTCCCAAGAGTCCCCCCTTAAGCTTCTGCAGGCAAACACCACGAAATTCGACGAATATTCGTAAGGTTCGGAACTTTGATTAGTTTTAGTGCTATTACTATACACTGAGGTTGCCTCAGACCCCAGAGTATATTAATCGGAGTGGTCACGTGGGGTACGCTGATGTCACTAGGCCAGTGCTCCCCACGTGTCTGAGGCAACCCCAGCGTATAATAATAGCACTATTGGAAAGGGGCCATCATAATACTAGGCTCCTTTCCATTAACAATATGTATAGCGGTCTGGGAATCAGGCTTTCTCCGATCGCTATCACGGTGCTGCTAATAAAAAAAGCAGTGGGGGTCCGGTAGGGCCCACTAAAGGCACGGGGCCCACCAGGGGAATCACCGGTTCTCTAGTGAGCCAATCTGACCCTATCTATATACCTTTTTTGATTGTATTGAAAAATATTGGCTACATAATTTTCAAAACAATAGGACAATAGAAACAATGTAAAGTATATGATGCATTGTGGAGGAAACATCATTGTTGCCTATCCACAGCATTTCTGTTAGCTGTACACTAGGCAGCAATGCCTTGTATGCATGTAAATGTTGCTACAAGTAGTAAATTACATTTACAGATCTCACCATTGATAATAATTTTATGTTGGCATGATTGACCAGAATTCTGGCATGATTTGCACCAAAAAAATGGCCCCTTGTTTCGTAAATGCAGCGATTTGTTCATACAGTAAGAAATTCTAGCTAGTCCCATGCACACATTGCAGAAAAATATCTGCAGCAGAAATTCTGCGATTTCAAAAACTGATGTGTTTTTGTAAATCAAAGCATGTCAATTATACCATTTATAGCGTTTTCTGTATAGGTATAATAGGGACAGAAAAGCGCTGTGGAAAAAAAACATGATGCATTTCCACCACAGTCTTTTCTGCAGATTTTCTTTGGCTGCAGATCGCTAATTAGCCTAAGTCTAAGGCCCCATGTTGCAGAAAAGCTGCTTTTTTTGAGCAAAGGCGAGAGTGGCTTTGACAAGAATGGGAAATATATAGGAAACACTTATACTTCTGCTCAATTCACTACTGGCTTTTGGCTTAAACAAAATGTGTCAAAATCTGCATCAAAAAAAGTTTTCTGCAACTTGGGGCCTTAGCCTTACAAAGTTTACATCACATTTGACAGTGCTTTTCTCGCAAGGGGGTGTGAACCTAATAAGAAAAGGGGCATGGATTGTGAGGAAAGGGAACATGGCTTAGAATGTGGCTCCATGCTCAAAAAGTGTGGCAATTTTTGGTGCATTTCTTTGTCGATAACTAAGCCATCTAATCCGTGGTGCTCAGTATTAAAGGGATTCTATCATTAAAAAACACGTTTTAAACTAAGAGCACGTAGGAATAGCCTTTATAAAGGCGATTCATCTCTTACCTTTATCTTGAAGGTCCATGCTGCCATTTTTTGAATTTTTATTCATTCTTCATTGTGCTGAGAATGCACAGGGGCGTTACCCCTGTGCTCTGAGCAGAGCATTGTCATCTGCCTTTCTTCTGCTCCGTGACCCTTCACCTCCTCTTCACTCCTCTTCTTACAGGAGACCACCACAAAATGGAGGGAACAGCCGACTGCACGTGTCCGTCGTCCATTTTTGTGCTGGTCTCTTACATGAGACGTGCAGTCAGCTGTTCCATCAGTCATTTTGTGGTGCTCTCCTGTAAGAAGAGGAGGAGAATGGCTGGAGCAGAAGAAAGGCGGCACTGGATAGAATGACAACGCTCTGCTCAGAGCACAGGGGTAATGCCCCCTGTGCATTCTCAGCACAATGAAGAATTAATAAAAATTCAAAAAACGGCAGAGCGGACCTTCAAGATAAAGGTAAGAGATGAATTGCCTTTATAAAGGCTATTCCTAAGTGCTCTTAGTTTAAAACGTGTTTTTTAATGATAGAATCCCTTTAAACACTTTGATAAATCTGCATTCTCCAAGTGTAGCTTCTAAGTGTATAGACCAGAATTAGGCCAGAATGTAATAGACTGTCTTCCAGCATCATTAATTCTCATCTGACCCTGTCTTCATCTTCCATCCTCAGGTATGCCTCCCCTATTTGGACTCAAATATTGATACACTACTGCCTCATTCACACCACCACTTCTGCTTGCTGTCAATTGTCACTTTTATTGGTACGATGTTATCTACTCTGTTTTAACTATATGAACTTTGAAGCCACTGTCTCCATTCCCTGCTGGTTCCTCCCCCTTTTTTCTCACCTGACCCTCCTTAGCAGTCTCAGACTCTATTTCCATATTCCCACACCCCTTTTCACACCTGATACAAATGAAACAAATGTATGGCTAGCTAGTATAAATGTAAGTGCATTGGTCATTTGTGACCTAGGTCATTTTGCATCTTCCAAGTGCAGCTTCTAAGTGTATAGACCAGAATTAGGCCAGAAGGGAACAGAAGGTAACAACAACCCACTAAATGAAAATCAAGCAATTAGCCACAAAATGCTTCTCACTATAATCACTGTTGTTCTTCCCATACTTGTAAAAACTACTCTACCACCCCAAACCAGCCATGTCACTAAGAATATCTTTATCTCTCCATCTATTCTACCCCACCATCTCACCTTCTCTGCACAACTACTCACAAACCTGCAAGCTTTCCACCCCAGACACACATAACCTCCCCACACTCTCTCCTATTTACACCTGCTATCTCTCTCCCTGCTACTGCTTACTTCTGGCGAAATATCTCCTAATCCTGGACCACCCCAGCACTTCCCTGCTGTTGGATCTTTCTGCACAACCGGCAACAGCGCACGGAACCCCCTAAACCTTACACCTATCTTACCTGCTTCTATCCCTCACTGCCTCCTTTGGTCTCTCTCAATGGTCCTCCTCTGCCACCCACACAAAGGGGCACACGCTCGACCTCATATTTACCCGCCTCTGCTCTCTAGTCAACCTCTCTAACTCTCTGTCCACGCTCTGACCACAACCTGCTGACATTCTCTGCTCTCTCTTCTGTAATAGACTCCTCAACCCCTAAACCAACACGCCCCTGCAGAAACCTTAACCACCTCAACATCCACACGCTCTCAGACTCTCTCCTACCACTTGCTGAAATAACCTCACTCCAGGACGCAGATACCGCCACTGACTTCTACAATACCACCATTACTTCAGCCCTTGACTCTGTGGCCCCCTTCACTAATACCAGAGCCCGACCGATCAATAGACAACCCTGGCACACTGACCTGACTAAAAAACTGAGACGTGCCTCACAGGTTGCAGAATGCCTCTGGAAGAAAATCCACTCCCAGGAGGAATTCCTCAGGTACAAAGAGGCAGTACTCACATTCAAGAATGTACTCACCTCTGCAAAGCAGGTCTACGTATCCACACTAATATCTGCCCTATCCCGCAACCCCAAACAGCTGTTCACTATCTTCAACTCCCTTCTCCATCCTCCTGTGCCCCCTTCGACATCACTTATCACAGCTGATGACTTTGCCTCTTATTTTAAAATCAAAATTGACACCATCAAAGACAGTCTCACCCTACATCCCCGACAACCACTCTACCCAACTGTCCTGTGCTCTTCTTCTTTAACCTGTTTCTCCACCATCACTGATAAAAAGCTCTCCACCCTAATCTCTAAATCCTACCTCACCTCCTGCGCACTCGACCTGATCCAGTAACACCTCATCCCCAAACTCTCTGAAGTCATTACTCCTGCCCTAACCCATTTCTTCAACCTATCCCTAACCACTGGATCCTTCCCTTCTGCCTTCAAACATGCTACCATAACAGCTATACTTAAGAAACCCTCCCTCAACCCGTCCTCTCCAGCCAACTACCTCCCCATCTTACTGCTCCCGTACACCTCTAAACTGCTGGAGCAACATGTCCACTCCGAACTATCCTCCTATCTCTCATCCAATGTGCTCTTCGACAGACTACAGTCAGGCTTCAGACCCCATCACTCCACAGAAACTGCCCTAACCAAGGTCACGATGACCTTCTAACTGCCAAGCGTCACTACTCTGTCCTCCTCCTCCTCAACCTCTCCTCTGCCTTTGACACAGTCGACCATTCCCTCCTGTTACAAACACTCTCATTCCTTGGCATCTCAGACCTGGCCCTTTCCCGGATCTCCTCATACCTCACCAACTGCACATTCAGCATCTCCCCCTCGCACACCACAACCACGCCCTCTTTCTGTAGGTGTCCCCCAAGGCTCCGTCCTAGGACCCCTCCTGTTCTCCATCTACAGCCTTGGCCAACTCATAGAAACCCATGGTTTCCACTACCATTGCTATGCTAATGACACACAAATATTTCCCTCTGGACCAGACATTATCTCTCTGTAGCCTCCTTTCTCTCCTCCCACTTTCTCAAACTCAATATGGAGAAAACGGAGTTCATAATCTTCACCCCTACTTGCACGGCCCCACTATCTGACCCATCTATTAAAGTTAGCGGAACCACACTCACCCTAGTGCCACGGGTCCGCTGCCTTAGGATAACCTTAGACTCTGACCTATCCTTCAAGCCGCATATTCAAACCCTCAACACCTCCTGCCGCCTCCAACTCAAGAACATCCATCAAATCTGCTCCCTCCTCACAAAGATGCTAGTCCAGTCCACCTTAAACTGTGCTACTCATTTAATATACCTCTTCCCCCCGTTCATCGGCCGCTCCCCTCTGCCAATCCCTTCACTGGTTACCCATCACCCTTCGCATAGAGTTCAAACTACTAACGCTGACATACAAAGCCATCCACAACCTATCCCCTCCATATATCTCCGACCTAATCTCCCACTACCTGCCCGCATGTAACCTCCAATCCTCCAAAGATCTCCTACTCCGCTCTGCTCTTATCTGCTCTTCACACAAACGTCTCCAAGACTTCTCCCATGCATCCCCCATCCTCTGGAACTCATTACCAAGACACATAAGACTGTCCCCCACTATCACAAGCTTCAAGAAGGCCCTGAAGACTCACCTATTCAGGAAGGCCTACAACTTCCAATAACACTACTGTCTCCATACCACCACCTGAGCAGCCTCTACCCCCACCTTCTGTTTCTATCCCTCTTCCCTCATAGATTGTAAGCCCTTGCGGGCAGGGCCCTCTGTCCCACTGTGCCAGTTGCATTAATAAAAATAAAGTGTTTGAAGCATAACTTCAATTGGACTGCGGTTCCATCTCTTCTTCGTATACAATTGTCCAGTAGGGAGGTGGCCAGCCCTACATGGAACAGGCACCCAAAAATCTTTCTACTACCTGAGTGCTGCCTTGACATAGTTTGGAAATTCTGTCTCTATCCCTCTTCCCTCGTAGATTGTAAGCCCTTGCGGGCAGGGCCCTCTATCCCACTGTACCAGTTTGTCACTGTTAGTATTATCTGTTTTGTACATCTTGTGTACCGTATGTAAATCCCCAAATGTAAAGCACCATGGAATTAATGGTGCTATATAAATAAACAATAATAATAATAATAATCTGGTCTAATAATCTGGTTCTAGTCTTAGTTTGCACAGTCCTACTTTTAGACCATTTATTTCACTTTTCCTTCACTTGTTCACTGTACACTGTCAATTTACTATTACACAGGAACGTTGGTAGGGTCATAAAAGATCCGGGGTCCTGCTTCTACCCTGAATACTGTGTCCCCAAGTACTGTCACATACACACGTGGACAAAATTGTTGGTACCCCTCATTTAATGAAAGAAAAACCCACAATGGTCACAGAAATAACTTGAATCTGACAAAAGTAATAATATATAAAAATTCTATGAAAATGAACAAATGAAAGTCAGACATTGCTTTTCAACCATGCTTCAACAGCATTTTTTAAAAAAAAGAAAACTCATGAAACAGGCCTGGACAGAAATGATGGTACCACTGAAAATAATGTGACCAAAGGGACATGATAAGTCAAGGTGTGTCCACTAATTAGCATCTCAGGTGTCTACAGTCTTGTAATCAGTCAGTGGGCCTGTATATAGGGCTACAGATAGTCACTGTGTTTGGTGACATGGTGAGTACCACACTCAACATGGTCCAGAGGAAGCGAAGGAAAGAGTTGTCTCAGGAGCTTAGAAAGAAAATTATAGACAAGCATGTTAAAGGTAAAGGTTATAAGACTCAAAATTAAGAAAAAATTTTGTAAATAGGGTATACTCAAAATCAAAAAGACAACAAAAAACTTAATTGGATAGTCATTGACCACTAAAAAGGGTATATTAAAATATATAACTTTATTATTTACTTAAATTAAAAATAGTTTAATGAAACAAACTCTCCACACATTTAAAAAACGCATATAATAGGTGAGCTTGACCGCTAATCACATTTACGGCAAACAAATATAGAACCCTTCTAATTTGTAGTGTGTCACCAAGGATTCACTTTTAGGGTTAATTCAACCACACAGGCAGAATAATTATGCCCAATCACAGACTGTTGTCAGCATAACCCTCACCAGAGAGTAAGCTCAATATATTTCATGACTTTCAGTCTATAAAGACAGATCAGTCTGAGACAGGAGTAGTGGGGCCGCATATTAGTGCTGAGAGGGGAGCGGGGGATACTATAGCTCTTCAGCTTTATAACAATTTAAAACTATACACCTTTGATAAATAGCTGCAATGTTTTTTGCAGCTTAGAAACGCGTTAGCTGTTCTGACAGGAACATAACTGACTAAAGGGAACTTTTTCAACTACTATGAGACTGTTCATAATAGTGGCTATAGACTCTGCTCTGGTCTCATCATATACTAGAGCAGGGGTGTCAAACTCATTTTCTCCGGGGGCCACTTCAGCCTCACGGGGTACCTTGAAGGGCCAAGATTATTTTAAACATGTATAAAAGTAACTTCTCCTTAACAGATAAGCGAGCTATTAAGGAGTAGTTACATTTGTACATTACTACTGTTACAATCAGCCCTTTGAGGTCAACCAGGAAGAACATAATGTATTGTTAAAACCTAAGACATTGGCATGTTACATACTATCCTCATCCTTTTCTGAATATATCAAAAATTAAGCGCTATACAAATACTGTTTACCCCTGCAAACGGTATTATGCTCTATAGTTGCCTCTGCACACGGTATTACGCCCCACAGCGGCCCCTGAACACGGTATTATGCTCCATAGTTGCCCCTGCACACGGTATTATGCTCCATAGTTGCCCCTGCACGCGGTATTATGCTCCATAGTTTCCTCTACACACGGTATTATGCTCCATAGTTGCCCCTGCACACGGTATTATGCTCAATAGTTGCCACTGCACACGGTATTATGCTCAATAGTGGCCCCTGCACACGTTATTATGCTCCATAGTGGCCCCTGCACACGTTATTATGCTCCATAGTGGCCCCTGCAATCGGCATTATGCTCCTTAGTGGCCCCTGCATTGGTATTATGCCCCATAGTGGCCCCTGCAAATGGTATTATAGTCCATAGTGGCCCCTGCACATGATATTATGCCCCATAGTGACCCCCCCACCCATGAACTATTATTATACTCTGGGGTCTTTTCAGACCCCAGAGTATAATGATCGGAGACCCAGGTGGTGACAAACATAAAAATCAGTGTTACTTACCTGGGCCCCGGTGCGCTCCCTGCGTTCGGCGCTCCCTTCGACCGGCGTCGCGACATAATGACGTCGGCCTGGCTCACGTGACGCCTGGGACATCACCAAAGAAGGCCGAAGCCGGCTGGGAGCAGCATCGGATCGCCGGAGAGGTGAGTAACACAGGTTTTTATGTTTATCACCTCCCCGGGGTCTCCGATTATTATACTCCGGGGTCTGAAAAGACCCCGGAGTATAATAATAGTAGTATTTGATGGGGCTCACCGGCCGCGGCCTCACTTACCATCCCCACTCCTGCACACAGCCGCTTCTGCGTCCCATAGCAGAAGGGGATGCGGGGGCAGCCACGACCAGCAGCGGGGATCGGTAAGTAAATAGGCCGTTACGTGCCGGGGATACTCCAGCAGGCAACGGCCTATTTATATATATAAAAAAACTTATCTTCACCTACCTGCGATGCCTTGATGCAGCCGTCTCCTCTTCTTGTCCGCGACGTCTGCGTGTCAGCGTAGGAGGCGTGATAACGTCATTGTATCGCCGCCTGCGCTGACATGCAGAGGTCTTGTAAACCAGCCCAGGACAGGTATCACGTAGCTTTGTTTTTTTTTTTTTTTTAGCGGCCTGTCCTGGGCTGGTTTACATTACATAATGTACATAAACAATAAAAAATGCCGCGGCCCTGCGGGCCAGATAAGTGCCGGGTCGGATAACAGAAGGCAGCGGGCCGCATTCGGCCCGCGGGCCTTGTGTTTGACACCTGTGTACTAGAGCATTAAACGTCTTATAATAGGTACTATTGAGCTTTTTTTAATTACTGCAAAGGGAGTTAGAGTGGAATGTGGTTTTATTATACATGTACCACCCCAGGCTCTGTTATGTTCTGGGGCTGCTTTGCTGCATCTGGCACAGGGTGTCTTGAATCTGTGCAGGGTACAATGAAATATCAAGAGTAGCAAGGGATTCTAGAGAGAAATGCGCTGCCCAGTGTCAGAAAGCTTGGTCTTAGTCGCAGGTCATGGGTCTTGCAACAGGATAATGGTCCAAAACACACAGCTAAAATACTCAAGAATGGCTAAGAGGAAAACATTGGACTATTCTGAAGTGGCCTTCTATGAGCCCTGACCTAAATCCTATTGAGCATCTTTGGAAGGAGCTGAAACATGCATTCTGGAAAAGGCACCCTTCAGTGGCGTAACTAGGAATGGCTGTTCCCCAAGGCGAACATTTGACATGGCCCCATTATATGCTCAACAGTGGCCCCCACACAGCATTATATGTTCCACAGTGCCCCCCATATAGCATTATATGCTCTACATTGCTCCCCCCAACACACAGTATAATATGCTCCCCACAGTGGTCCCACACAGTATAATATGCTCCACACGGTGGCCCCCACCCTGTATTATATGCTCCCCGCAGTGGTCCCCACCCAGTATTATATGCTCCCCACAGTGGCCCCCACCCAGTATTATATGCTCCCCACAGTGGCCCCCACCCAGTATTATATGCCCCCCACAGTGGCCCCCACCCAGTATTATATGCTCTACAGTGGCCCCCACTCAGTATTATATGCTCTACAGTGGCCCCCACCCAGTAGTATATGCTCTACAGTGTTCCCCACCCAGTATTATATGCTCCACAGTGGCCCCCACACAGTATTATAAGCTTCCAACAGACCCCCTCCGCTTGGAGGAGGGGGAGAGGAGGTGCTCAGGAGAGGTGAGAATATATATTTATTGTTTTCAGTCACCTCCCCTGGGCTGCCATCATATTGCAATATGCCAGGGCCCCTTTCCAATAACAGTATGTATAGCGGTCGAGGAACCAGGCTTTCCCCGACCGCTATCATAGTGGGCCGGGGCCCGGCCATCTCCAGCTGGCCGCGGGCCCCGTACCCTGCCGGGTCCGGTCGCGGTCACATCCCCTGTGACCGTGATCGTTACACCACTGGTTTGTGGGGTTCGTGGTACCGGCTGCCTCAGGGCTTCGGTCCCTGTGGCAGCTGCCACCGCTGCTATCCCCGGTATTTACGCCCCTGTTACCCTTCAAACCCGAGACAACTGGAGCAGTTTGCTCATGAGGAGTGGTCCAAAATACCTGTTGAGAGGTGCAGAAGTCTCACTGACAGTTTCAGGAATCGTTTGATTGCAGTGATTGCCTCAAAAGGTTGTGCAACAAAATATTAAATTAAGGGTACCATCATTTCTGTCCAGGCCTGTTTCATGAGTTTTCTTTTTTAAAACATTCTGTTGAAGCATGGTTAAAAAGCAATGTCTGACTTTCATTTGTTCATTTTCATAGAATTTTTTATATGGTATTACTTTTGTCAGATTCAAGTTATTTTTGTGACCATTGTGGGTATTCCCATGAACATAATCATATCTATATTTGTAGATAATTAAAAGTTAAACATTTTTGCAAATATAAGTAGTTAAAAATTGTGCAGAGTTTTAAAGATTTTCTCTAACAATCTTAGTAGTGACATGGTGTCACAGGCCCAACCTGCCCCTAAATTAATTACCCAAAACAACTAGACTAAATAAAATAATAACAGACACTTAACTGTGGTTAAACAAAGGCCGCGATGTTTATTAAGGGTAACTTAAATAAATAAATAAATTAATAATTAAAATTCAATAAATAAAATTATAATAAACCAACCAATATAAAACAATTACTAATATACCATAACAACAAATTATCAGTATTGACCATATAATAAACCGAGTCCACCCAGCATTAAGCTGGGTGACTAAGTCCCTCTAACAAACATCGCGACGTATACAAAAAATCCATGTCCTTGGGTGGGAGGGCGGGGATGCAGGTTTTATAGCTCTGTCAGGAACTGCTTGACCACGGCGGGAATCTGCTCCTTTTAAATCCAATTTTCCCGCCACTGACCCACAACGGACCAATCGGCGTTGCCATGGGTGAATTCTGCCCTGAGATAGAAGATTCCAGATTCCAGTTGAACCATCAAAAGCTGACTCTGAGGGGTGTTCCCACATGGTAAGTACCATAACCTAAAACATAAAAAGGGGAGGAAAAGGGGGGAAAAAACACCCAAAACAACAATAACCTCACCTACTTGTATTAAACAAAATGGCTGTAGCCCGTGACACCATGTGTCCCCCAGGCTAAATGCTCTGGGGGCCCCTTAACAGTCTGTTATCTTGATCGGTTGCCAATGGATACGACCACGAATGCAGAAACTTTCTATGGTGAGGGACTTGTCTGGAACCCAGCAATGATTTTCTTATTGTAGCTGGGGTATCAGGCAGGGACACTACATGTATCAGAAGATATCCTGGCCACAATAAGGAAATTATGGCTGATTTTCCGACCTTAGAAAGGTCCTGTATTCATGGTCGTAACCACTGGCAACCGATCAAGACAACAACTTGTGGTCACAAGATATTTAGAGAAAATATTTAAAACTCTGCAAAATGTTTAATTACTTATATTTGCAAAAATGTTTAACTTTTAATTATCTACAAATTTAAAAATGGTTATGCTCATGGGAATACCCCTTAAAGTCAATCTTCTAACCCTGCCTATGCCCCCTTTAACTACACCCAGTCCCTTTGTGCCCCCACACAGTATAATACCCCTCAAGTGACCCACATACAGTATTATGTCCTCTTAGTCTCCCATACAGTATAATGTCACTTTAATAATTCCTACATTTTATAGTGCACCTCAGTGCCCCCCCCCCCCCATACAGTATGTTGCCCCTCACCAGTGTTCGGGAGTATTTAAAATACAAGTAATTAAAATAGTATTTAAAATACTTGTCAGGTATTTGTATTTTAAAATTAAAATACTTTTTTATTCAGTATTTTGTATTTGTAATTAAAATACTTTTTGGAAGTATTTTACGTATTTTAATTACTTTCTAAATTCAAAACAAATGTTGTAATTTAAATAACCCGCCTCACCGCACTTAAAAAAAAAAAACAACAGCGCGAGTCACGTCATCATTCTCGTTTCTCGTATCTCGTGCGAGGTGCGACGAGAGGAGGGAAAATTCCAGCGCGTTCCAGCAACGCAAGTCCGCCTTGTAGTGAAGCGTGATTTATTTTTAGTTTTTAATCATCCCGATCGCGTAATCCATTCCGTAAAATTACCGTATATACTAGAGTATAAACCGACCCGGATATAAGCCGAGGCCCCTAATTTTACCACAAAAAAATGGGAAAACGTATTGTCTCGAGTATAAGCTGAGGGGGGGGAAATCCACCATTGCAGATAAAAAAGTCTGGTCATGTGCATTACAGCTTAGTAACTCCATGTGCCTCATAGTAATAGCAGTTAACCCCATCATGTCCCTCACATTAACCCCCTGTGTGCCTCAAATAAGAGTTACTGATATGTGAGAGACATGGAGGTAATAATTAGGTATCTTCATTAAGGTCCTTTATTAGTACCCCCATGTGTCTCACATATTAGTAACCCTTATATAGGGCACACAGGGGTTAATATGAGGGACATGATGGGGTTAACTGCTATTAATGTGAAGCACATGGAGTTACTGAAACTAAATTAATATCCCCAAATGCCTGACATTAATAGGCATAGTAACTAAAGGAAGGTATCTGTATGTTTCTCTTTACTGTAGCATCCTCTCCTCCATGTGACAGACATCTTCTAGAGGACACAATGAATCCTGGCCACTGACTTATCTGCAGGGTAGATGCTAATCCTAGCGGGCTAAAGGGCCTCTGATGACGTCATGACCATGTGATCATACTCTGGTGTGGGTGGAGCTACTAGGATTTAAACTCAACCTTATCTGCAGATGTTACATACCAGTGGCTACAGGACCTTTGATGACATCACAGTCAGTCAAGTGACCTAATGACAAGCAAATCACAGAGCAGTAGCACTAGAAGACCTCCCCCTTCCAGGTCCTTTCCAGTTTTCTGTGCTCCGTGGACCCTGACTCGTGTATAAGCCGAGGGGGGGCTTTTATAGCATGAAAAATGTGCTGAAAAAGTCGGCTTATACTCCAAAAATGGAGGAAAATCGTAATACCAGTGAAGGGGACGCAACCGACAATGATTCATATCTCGAAGACCCACATCTCCCTGCAATTTTGGACGGAACTTTTTTCAAAATTAACAAGACTAAATCCGAAGCGGCAGGGGCAGGACAAAAAGTGTCTGCTTACTGCAAGGCCTGTCCAAACAAGTTAATCACAGGTCAAATAAACTCAACGTCCAACTTCCTTAAGCACTTAAGGGTAAGTTATTTAATTACACCATGGTTTGGTTTTTATTTTACAATCCCCAACCCCGAAGCAAATTTTTAAAACCTATATATTACTCTTTTTGGTAAACTTTTTTTACATTATATTACCATCAAAGAAAACCTAAAAAAAAAAAATATGCGGGAGAAATCTATAAATGAACCGTAAATGCAATAATGCAAAAATTACCATAGACTACACTTAAAAAAACCCTTGTGAAGTTTTGTTTCATTAAAAATATTTAAAATAATTAGCAATTTTGCAATAGTTAGCACGACTTTAATGTTTGTTTTTTTTTTATAAGAATGTCCATCCAAGCCTCGTTCAGAAGTACGAAAAGTATAAGGAATTGAAAGGCAGACAGCGCAAAGGTGACCAGACCCAACAGCCTCAAGCACGTTACGATTCGACCTCGGCTAAAGTCCAGACACCATGGACTTTGATGAAAGAACGAAAGATGCATCACGCAATAACCCAGAAAGAAGTGGACGATCTTGTAATGAACTTTATTGTTTCCGAAGGCCTTCCTCTTTACACAGTGGACAAGCAGACTTTAAAGAACTTAGTTGAAGGCTTAGCACCAGGAAAACATGTGATTAGCACCAAAACATTGAAAGACCGGATCGAAAGAAAATACACCGAACTGGTAAGCACAATGCAGAGCATGTTGAAAAGTGCTGACAGCGTTTGCACTACAGCCGATTTATGGTCGAGTAACCGAAAAAGTTACTTCGGCGTCACTGCTCATTGGATCTCCAACAATTTGGAACGAAAATCAACCGCCATTTCCTGCAAAAGGCTCGTCAGGGAACATTCTTACAAAGAAGTTGCTGCAGCTTTATACCACACGCATGAGAAGTTCGGTTTAAGCGTCGACAAAATTTCATACACCGTCACTGACAACGGCAGCAATTTCGTTAAGGCATTCAACGAATTTGGTGAAGAAAATCCACGGTGTTCTGATTTCTGTGCCTCTGAAGACGTCGATTCGGAAGATGAAGATAGTGTCCGTATCGAGGATGACGACTTACAAAGGCTGGACATTAACGAAATTCTTCAGCATGAAGAAACGGACAATGACTGCACCAACGATGCCCTGGATGAAGGTGACTTAGGTGATGCCATTATCCTGTCTCAGCACTTAAGGTGCCAGAGCCACACCTTGAACTTGCTTGCCACAACCGATGTCAAGAACGCTTTTACAAGCACTACAGGATCGGGTCAGTACAAAAAACTGTACCGGGCCACTTTTGCCAAATGCACAAAACTCTGGAATTTGGCATCTCGCAGTACCAAGACCTCAGACTTCATACACTCCGTCACTGGATTTTCCCTAAAACCGCCCAGTGAGACGAGATGGAGCTCAACGTACGACGCTGTCTGTCGTTTGATTTCTGAAAATGTGGAGCCCAAATTACACGAAATAACGACAGCCTTGAAACTTCCGACTTTCAAGCCCGGTGAATTGGAGTTGCTACACCAGTATAAATCCATTATGGAGCCAGTTGCAAGGGGTTTGGACCTATTACAATCAGAAAAGGAGTCGTTCCTGGGGATGCTCATGCCAACTATCTTGCAAATTCAGAAGAAATTGCTCACAAAAAACAAAACAAACTCAAAGCGAATTTCTAGTCGAAGCACTACTTTCGAATTTGAACACGCGCTTCTCGCAATTTCTTACGTTCAACGATGACAGTCGTCCGTTCGTCGTTTCGGCCGTATCTCACCCATCCTTCAAATTGAAATGGATTCCAGAAGAACACTGGGACTGGGCGAGGGACTGCTTTATTGCAGACGTGCAACGATTGGAGGCCGAAAGAAACAAAGAAAAGGGAAAAAAACAACGTGAGGAATGGGAGAATTATGGAAATCCGAAGAAAAAACAACGCACAAACATCAATTCATCACCGTTCTTCGACTTCAGTGATTCGGACGATGGAAACTCCTCTGACAGTGGACCACAAGGACCTGGGCCAATCGCGAAGTTCGAGTGCCTCAGATATTTAGAGGAGAAAACAAGCAGTCAAATTCACGTTCTGAACAAATTCCCTCGCGTCAAATATGCATTCATCTGACTAAACAGTGCGTTACCCTCATCAGCTCCAGTTGAACGCTTATTTTCTCGAGCGGGAATAATTCTCTCACCGAGAAGAAACCGCCTGTCGGACAAAACATTTGAAATCCTTGTTCTTCTGAATGCAAACAAGCACATAACTTAAATAATATATAATAACTTTTCGAGTTTTGGAAATGCACTTAAAGTTCTTTTTCCATTTAGCCTATGTTCAATTGTTCCATTTTTTGTTTTTATTAAATTTTTTGTTTAAATTTTTCAAGTATTTTAGTATTTTCAAATACTTTTGAAGTAGTATTTAGTATGTGTATTTAAAAATACTTCGGGATGAAAGTATTTAATATTTGTATTTAAAATACTTCAGTCATAAGTATTTTGTATTTAAAATACTTTCCCAAAGTATTTTCCCGAACACTGCCCCTCACATAGTATAATTCCCCTCAGTGGCCCCTAATACAGTATAATGTCCCTCTTTGGTCCCTCACACAGTATAATACCCCTCAGTTGTCCCTGTGACATTATAATGCCCCTCAGTGGACCCTCTCACAGTGTAGTACCCCATCAGTGCCTCCTAACAGTAGTCCCTCAGTGATCCCCATACAGTATAATGACTCTCAATGGCCCTTCACACAGTGTAATGTTCCTCAGTGACCCTCATACAGTATAATGACAATCAGTGGCTCCTCACACAGTAAAATACCCCCTCTATTTCCCCCATACGGTATGATGTCAGCCTCTCAGTGGTCCCATGGAGTATAATGCCAGACCATTAATTGCCCGCATACACAGTATAATGGCCACACAAATATCTTAGGTTTCTCACATTTTTGTCATCCCTTCCATCCTGATGCCAAACCAGTATCATCCAGATGGTATCCCTAATACTGTGTGTTCCTAATACAAGACTGTGCAACTAATTTCATGTTAAGCTACAGTACATTCAGCTTGCTAAACTGCTGGTTGCAGGACATGCACATGAGTTACCTCAAGTTTTAATTGTGTTATATGGATTTTGAGACACTTTTTACATGTAGGAGCCCCTAGTACTAATTTATTCTACAGCTGAATGAATTTGAGTAAATACATGATTTTCCCATTGCTACAAATGCATGCAATCAGAAGAAATTTCGGCACACAGAAAGAACAGGAGGTGGCCTTCAGAGGATGACGCGTTCCATAGGAAATGGTAAGTAGAATGGAGCTGGGGGGGGGTGGAAGAATTATACCAAGGACCTGTTATGTCAGCGGAAAGGTAAAAAATGTAATATATGTAGGTCACATGACCTACATATATTACTGACAAACTACACACTATAATAAAAAAAGATAGATTACAAAGTTGGATGGGGGGGCATGGGGGACTTAGCAACAAAGTATTGTTTTATCCCGGACAACCCCTTTAAGTGTGATTCCGTTTGGCTATAAAGTATTACAGGTTTCTCTTCTTTGCATATTGTGGAGGGAATTTATTAACGCCAGTTTTCTGAAGTAGAAGGGTACAAATGTGCAGAGAGCAAGGCGGACCAGGGCAGGATACCTCAGCCCAACAAATTTTTTTTTATAACACACCCGAAAATTTGAGTCAATTATACATTGAGTTATACACGGGAATGTCCCTTATTTAAAAAGAGCCTTTTATTGTTTAAACAGGGCTCATGCACCTAGTTGAGGGGAGGGGTTAATGTACTTGCATCCCTGTAAGTACATTAGTTTTTATTTACTTTTTTTTTTTTTTTTGTAACTGGGGTAATGGCTAGCAAGATTGGAAGTATGCACAACTGGAGCAAAAATTTCAAGGTGACTACTGTGGTGGCAAATGTAAGCTTGTTGCCCATCTGGAAGCTTGTGTTAAAAATCTGGGAGAACAAAATGCAAGACTGAGGTCAACTAGTCTTGAGTGGAGCAAGTAATTAGTGGGCTGAGCTCCAATCTTAGGGGAAAGACCTCCAAGTCTTGGTACAGGATATAAGTGTTTAAGTTCCTAGATTGCTGGGATGATTTATCATTGGTGTAGAAGCTGTTTTTCACAGATATTCCACTAATCTATTACATACAGCTTTGGAGAAAGTGAGTAGATTTAATCAAGTGGAGTTGCTAGAGAGGGATAAGATAAAAAGGGTTGCTGTTTTCCCCATGCTCAAAAATGCCTGAACTATTAAAATATTTATCCCATATGGTGAATGGCGTGGCGAGGAATAAAATAAAAATAGCCAAAAGTTAATTTTTTTTTCCCAACACTTTGCCTCCTAAAAAAAAAAAAAATTGAAAAAAAAAAAAAAGTTATCAAACCATTAAACCTTCCCCCAAATGGTATCAATAAAAACGTCATGTTGTCCTGCATGAAAGACAACATACTCAGCTCCATACTTATAAATATGAAAAAGTTACAGGTGTCAGAACATGGCGACACAAATTTTTTTTTTCTATTTTGCAAAGTTTTTAAATTTTTAAAAGGTATCAAAACATCATAAATACTGTATGAATTTGGTATTGCCGTAATCGTACTGACCCACAGAATACAGGTAACATGTAATTTTTATCACACAGTGAACGCCATAAAAATTAAATCCATATGAAATTGGCTCAAAAGCATTTTTTTTTCTAATTCCATCTGATTCTGAATTTTTTTCCAGCTTCCCAGTACATTGTACAGGATATTAAATGATGCCATTACAAAGTACAATTTATCCCACAAACAATAAGCTATCATGTGGACTGAAAAAAAATTAATTGGAAGGTGGGGAGTAAAAAACAGATACGCAAAAACAAAAATTGGCTCGGTCCTTAAGGGGTTAATATTAGACCACAGTCCAGTTTGTTTTTGAATGTGTAATAAAAAAGTACTTCTCAGAAAAAAAAAAAAGAAAACAAAAAAAATCAGCAACTTAAACAGTAGACATATACATTTTATTGAGAGCAACAAGAAAACAAAGCATGGACAAATAAAATAATTGAAAAAGTACAAACAATAAATACCCGTAACTGTGCACATTAGAGAAAATGTGTCAGATACAAAGAGTGTTCTTCTATGTTAATTTTTTTTTTTTTTTTTCTATTACATAAGTTATGTACTCTATGTACATTATAGCTTACTAGGCTGTTTTGAAAAGTGCCACATTTAGTTTTTAACTATATTTTTTTCTTTTGCATATGCAGTCACACAGGCAGAAGTGCAGAGTATAATAATGTATAGCTGATGTCTTGCTATGGAATTTGGAGACGTCATTGACGGGACACTTCTTTTGATTCCTGAGGGTTTTTGATATCAAATTTCTCAATAGCTGACTGAACGTACTTGGACTTCGCACTGAAACATAATGTTTGGCCTGTCTTGAGTTCTACACTGAAAGAAAAAAAAGAAGGGGAAAGATCTTTAGAAACATGATCGATATCAGAGAACCTGTCACTATCACAGAGCTATTAAGATAAGGACATTGGTTTGATATTCTGTTGTTCTAAGTGGTAGGATTACAAAGATTAAGTAGCCCTGCAAAGTATTAAATGGTAGAGTGGAGAAGAAAGCACTTTTCTGCAACATGATATACAGTATCACCTTAGTCCTGTCTGCAAGGCAACAGCTTTGACAAGGATCATATAATGTGGTCTATAACTCCTGTTTCTGAAGAGTTGTAGAGTGTATGTCACATCCTTTTCAGAGTTGCTAATTGGTTGAGACACGGGTAGTGCTGTCATTTTATACCCATTTATTGGCACTTTGTTGATAATTGACACAATAACACAGTCAAGGGTCTAGCTTTACTGTGTGCAGAGGCATCTGGGTTCTAGTGTCTCTTACAACTGAGAAGTCACGAGTAATATAAATGATTCATTGTGGGCTATTGCCCTATTACAGATTTAGAAATGGGACCCAGATGCTTAATAATACACTTCTGGGTTCAATTTTATGCCAAGATACCAGGAAATGTTTTCTGTCTTGGATATGTTGTCTTGGACTGTATATCTGCAGAGAATCCACAGCAAAACCATGTGTTAATGGAATTTATTAAATTTACTTTTTACCACCATTGTACTGTAAAATCCTCTACAGTTTCACTGCAAAATACACACCTAAAATTCTTAACTTTTTGTTTACTCTGATCAAGCCTGATGAAATAGATCAGTTTACTATATCTGAATGAGTCTATAGGCTAGAGCTTTAGTTTGCTTTATCCCATCATTTTGACAGTTGCAAAGAAGTGAATAATATTCGGATAGACAACCATCTGTAAATTTCTGGATAAACTGTAAAAATTGGAGATTTTTTCAGTCTCCATTAAAAAGGTGTCTGTGAGGCTGGAGGTGCAGGTTATTATGAGTGTAATTATTATTTTACAGGTTATAGTAAATGCTTCTGATATGTCCATAATTCAGTTCTGAGCTATAGACATACAATTTTTATCATATATATAAAGTTTGGTCATAAAAAAATTGCCTGTATGTGATTTTTTTCTAGGTTGTCTAGAAAAACAAAAACCATAATCTAAAATGATATAACTCATAAAGGACATTAATACATAACAAAAAAACACTGATACAATTCAGGAGGATCACAGTATGAGTTTTATAAAGGCATAACCTTATTTTAGTGCAGAGTATGTGTGTATCTATAAATCATACTTACATATATGCAGATTGTTTACAGGCTTTATCATCAGTCCTGTTATAGCTTTTTATATTTTCACAGTGTAGACGATTGTTCATTTTGTCACAGCATGATAAGATGGTGCTTCTCTTAACTACAATGGAAGTGATAAGTACAAATGAGAAAAACAATTAAAAAGAGTCTATCTCCACCCCAAGCATATTCAGCTGTCACCACCTTGTCAAAGAGCACATTAGAGTGATAAACAACATATCTTTGTTATGTAAGTCATTTTTGTGGATTTGAAGAAAAGCAACTTTGAATTCTTATGCAACTAAGGCAGTTGGTGCACTAGTGTCAGGCCTTCAGCTCCCTGGAGCAATGCTCTTGCAACTTAGACCCCTACCATTTCCTGCCTGCGCAACCACATGCACTGGGAATTGATCCACATACTGCTATGACATCACGCATTCTACTCCAGTTTGCTCCAAATTTATAAATAAAAGACACATATTTTAGTTTAGGCCAACTTACACTTTTTTCTAGCAGTGAATGCCAGTTCTGTCTATAAAGCATCCAGTGTACCAATCCAAAATAGTTGCTAATTATTAAATAGATACCAAGAGTTAATAGATAGCAAGCTGTAATCAAGGTCACATGTCTATATATCTTTTTATACCAATACATTATATTTGGAAAGAAATATTGAGGCTTCGTAAGAGAAAAACCTCCCACTGAAGCCAATAAGGACTGGTGGCTCAACCAGTAGAGTGACTGTCCTTCATACAGTATTTCGAGGGTTCAAATCTCAGAACACACCAACTTAGGCTATGTTCATTGTTTGTATCGCAGTGTGTCTGAAATCAATAGACAAGAACGTCCTTCACAGAGGGTTTTTTTCCTACGCCAATTTCAGTTTCAAAATGACAGATCCCAGTATAGGCAACGTGTAACTGTGTGTAACTGCTATTACAGCGGTCCATCTATCTGTTGTTCTGATCCTCTGACCGCCCAGAACAACGGAAAGGTGATCCTAGCATAAGAAAATAAATAGATATGTAATTTACTTAAAGTTTTTTAAATATAGGTATATAAATATATTTATATACTGTGTTGGTATATATTGTATATTTTAATTGTTGCCTCAGGCAGCAGAAAAACTAGAATTGGCCCTGGCTGTAAAATATCGTACATTGCTTTAAATACATGGTATGTTAGTTTTTGAAGGTAAATATACTGATAAGAAAAGTAAGCCAGCAAATAATTATTTGAAAGACATTGAGATTTCAATTTGAGAAATACATTTTTAACAGGAAGTTATTTTTTTGCAGGAAAATATTCTTAGTCTAAAATTAAAAACCTAGAATGGTGAACTGATGGTGCAAGCTGCGGATGTGACTAATGTGGCTATTTGTGTGGTGTCAGGCTGTGTAGAAATGTTGTTTGCATTAAAATAGCAGCATACCTGTTATACATGCAAAGAGATCAAACCATATTAACATTTGTTCATGTAATTAGTGTGTATGGATATCTGTCAAGCCTCTGACAATGGCTACAACAGCCAACTCATTGTGCAGCACTATTCTTGCCATGAAAGCATCAGAAAATGTGACGGATTCTGTTATCAGTCAATGGGGTCCATTGGGTGCTGTTTGGATATACCATACTATGAATTTGCCAAGGAGTTGTAGCATCTACAATTATTAATGGAATCCACAATGAAGAAGTGAACAGAGCCTTAAAGAGGGTCTGTCACCAGGTATGCAAAACCAAATTCCATACATCATTTTATACGCGCTATGCCCCTGATGCATTCACTATTTTTATTTTCAAAATTCCGTCCATCCATTCAGAACATACGGCCCCTGGAAGATCATATGTAAACTAGATCTGATTCACGAAATGGGAGGAAACCTTTTGTTTTCTCACATAAAATAAAGGGGTTACTGCCCACTTGGGGGAATAAGTGCTAGTTTACATATAATCTTGCATGGACGATATCTTTTAAACTGATGGGCAGATTTAAAAAAATTAAAACAGCAAATCGATCAGGGTCACAGCAGGAGTCAATTGACATATGGTAGTTAGTGTTATGTATTTGGTGACAGACTTTAAATTCTGCAAACATTGACGATTTGGATAGTACATATAAGCTGTTAATAAAGTAGTTCTTAGGGGGCATTCACACTACCGTTGGTGACCGTCAGTAGTGTCCGTTGCTATTGTCCGTTATAAGATTTTAGCATCGGACACTAGCTGAAATCCGTTAAAATTTCCATTCATTTCAAAGGGTTTTTATATTGTGTCAGTTAGTGTCCGTTTACACCCAATCTGTCAGAAGTCCGTTTTTTTTTTCCGTGGACAAAAAATCCTACATTCAGGACTTTTTTGTCCGTTTGGAAAAACGGATTCTTGACGGACAGAAAGTGTCTGTTTTTTTTTTTAACATTGAAGTCTATGGGTAACGGACTTATAACGGACAGTAACTGATAGCCATCAGTTATTGTTCGTTATTTTATGTCCATTTTTTTTCTGTGCATGCTCAGAAAGCAGAAACAAAAAAAAAAAACGGACAGTGTTAAAAAACGGACACTAACTGATGCTAACGGACACTAACTGATGCTAATGTATTAGTTTTTTTAACTAATGCATTAATTGTATCAGTTAAAAAAATGGACAAATTAACATCAGTTAGTATCCGTTAATGTCTGTTATGATAGGTGTCCGTTTTTTTTTTTTGTTAACGGACACCTTCATAACGGAAGCCAATGGTAGTGTGAACCATCTTAGTCAGCACTGCACTGAAAGTAAGTAAATCAATATATAAGATATCTAAACATTAAAGAAGACAAACATAGAAAAAGTCAACATTTGTAATAATGTGCTTTAGTATCTGCATGTAGATACTTACAGATAAAGCATGTGACTTGCAATGTTAGAGCCACAAGCACAATCAGACAGGCAGATTTCATGATGAGTTCTCTTCTTAAGGCTTTGTGGATACATTATGCAGTGTTCTCTCTAGATTTTATACTATTCCTCAAGGTGTAGGATGTTTGTAATGGAATTTTTGAAGGCGTTATAAACCCATTGTTGAGCTTTATTTAACTGTAGGAGGAACCTATACTTAAATGTGAAAGTCCCCTTATACGTAGGTGAAGCTGACAATTTAATATTTATAAGAGGAAGTAGGATCATTATGTAGACCCACAGGAAGTAGGTCTGGAATATTGTTACATCACAAGTTTATGTATAGTAGAGACAAGTTACACATATTACTTTCCTGTCACAGGAACTGCTATAGATACACTATTTTACTTTGCCGACAGGTTTGACATCTGAAAGAAAATAAAAACATTGTTTATGGACTGCAAACAAGAGACATATTGCTGGTTCATATAAAAATTAGGGAAATTCGCATATTGGGGCAATCTTAAGTTACATGCACAGGGGTCTGTGAAAAAAAAAAAAAAGGATGATATCAGTGATCAATGTCAACAGGCTCATGCATTTCAATTTATGAGCCCACACCACAAAATGGACAGGAATAGGACCTATCCTGAGCTTTGGCTCCAGGCTCACAGGTCCCTTCGCCCACAGACTTGTGATGATACAAGTTTGTGTGTATGGGGCTGTAACAAAGGTATTGGTCAGGCTGGATTCACACCTGCACTTGTTGCCTGTTTGGGCATTCAGTCCATCATTCGGCTTAAAAAATGCAGAGAGAATCCTGCTTGCAGGACTTTTCTCTCCGCATTTTTCGGGCGGATACCTGCTTTTTTAAGTGGATTAGGTTTTCGTTCATGGAGTCCCCTAGCGGATCCCACAAATGGAAACCCGAATGCAGGTGTGAACCTAGCGTAAGTGTGCTATCTTTTAAAAACACAGCACACTGACAAAGCATACTGTCATGCGAATATAGCCTTAAAGCGTTTGTGCCCTTACACAGGATAGGGAATAGGTTTCACATCATTCGGGGTCCCACTGCTGGGATCCCAAAGATCTGGAGAATGCATCCGCCCTGTGAATAATTAATGACGTCTCTAAGACATGAAGATGCCGGAAGACGGGTGCCAAAGCCAGGAGAGGTGAGTAACAATGTTTATTATGTTAAATCACCTCGCTGCGGCCTCAGATCATTATACTTTGGGGTCTAAGTTCATGGTTGACGAACCTCCAAAAATTTTGGATTCGAAGAGGCCTCTATAGGGCATTATAATGTGTGGAGGGGCCACTATGTGACATTATACTGTGTGGAGGGGCCACTATAAGACATTGTATTATTGGATACATTGGATGCCTTTGGAATCCGGAGGGCACTTCTTAGAACTTTCTTCAACTCGGTAGTGGCATCAGCCATCTTCTTTGGAGTGGCCTGCTGGGGGAGCAGTATATCAACCAGGGACAGAAATAAACTTGACAAGCTGATTAGAAGGGCCAGCTCTGTCCTGGGGAGCCCACTGGACCCAGTGCAGGTGGTGGGTGACAGAAGGATACTGTCCGTGGTGAGCTCCATGCAGAAGAAGAAGTCCCATCCCATGCATGAGACTGTGATCGCGCTGAGCAGTACTGTCAGTGACCGACTGCTCCACCCTAGGTGTGAGAAGGAGCGCTATCGGAAGTCTTTCCTCCCCACCGCGGTTAGGCTGTACAACCAACACCGACCTAAGCGGAGATCATTACACACAGAGAACTGAAGTATCTCTCTGCCTGTTAAATCCCCCCCCCCCTCCTCTGCTACGTCCTATCTGTCTGTCTGCTATTAATGTAATGCCTCTCACCTTGGAACATTCCTGTACATGTTGTATTTGTATTTGTATCTGCTTATCTTTGCTGCTGTAACACACTGAATTTCCCCATTGTGGGACTATTAAAGGACTATTATTATTATTATTATTATTGTACTGTATGGAGGGGCCACTATGGAACATTATAGTGTGTGGAGGGGCCACTATGGGACATTTTACTGTATGGAGGTACCACTATGGGACATTTTACTGTGTGGAGGGGACATGATAGGGCATTATAGTGTGCGGAGGGACTACTATGGGACATTATACTGTGTGGAGGAGCCACTATGTGACATTGTACTGTATGGAGGGGCCACGATAGGGCATTATAGTGTGTGGAGGGGCCACTATAGGACATTACACTGTGTGGAGGAGCCACTATGTGACATTTTACTGTATGGAGGGGCCACGATAGGGCATTATAGTGTGTGGAGGGGCCACTATAGGACATTATACTGTGTGGAGGGATCACTATGGGACATTATATTGTATGGAGGGGCTACTATAGGACATTTTACTGTGTGAAGGGGCCATGATAGGGCATTATACTGTGTGGAAGGGCCACTATTGGACATTTCACTGTGTGGAGGGGCCACGATTGGGCATTGCACTTTGTGGAGGGGCCACTATGGGACATTATACTGTGTGTAGGAGCTACTGTGAGACATTATATTGTGTGGAGGAGCCGCTATGGGACATTATACTGTGTGCTGAGGCTACTGTGACAAATTATATTGGGTGGAGGGGTTGCTATGGGGCATTATACTGTGTGCAGGGGCTACTGTGAGACATTATATTGTGTGGAGGCCACTATGGGAAATTATACTGTGTGAAGGCCAATCTGGGACATTATACTGTGTGTACTATGGGACATTATTATTGCTTGTCTGGGGACCACTGGGGGACATTATTACTTGTCTCTGGGATATTACTACTTGTCTGGGGGTTACTGGGGGCCATTATTACTTACCTGGGGGTCACTGGAGGACATTACTTGCCTGAGGCCACTGGAGGCCAATATTACTTGTCTAGGGGCCCCTGGGGGACATTATTACTTGTCTGGGGACCACTGGGTGACATTATTAGCTGTCAGGGAGCCACTGTGGGACATTATTAGTTGTCAGGGGGCCACTGGGGGACATAATTGCTTGTCTGGGGCCACTGGGGACATTATTTCTTGTCTGAGCGTCACAGGGGACACTATTACTTGCATGGGGCCATTGGCGAGAATTATTAGATTCTGGGGGCCACTGGAGAGCATTATTTGGTGTCTGTAGGCCACTGGGGAGCATGTACTGTATGGTGGGCCACTGGGGAGTATGATACTGTGTGGGGACACTAAGGGAGCTTGGTGATCGTAAAAGGTAAATTTTTGTATGTGCTGGGTGGAAAGTATAGGATGGGGTAGGATGAGGATGCATTCACATGGTGCAGTTGTGATGCAGTTACAATTGCATCAAAACTTAAACAGAAAAACACATGCAGTTTTGATGTGGTTTCAGCTGTAATTTCAAAAAAATGCGCTAAAAAAAAACACATCAAAACTGTAGTTTTTATCTTTTGGTAAAATTATTTGATAGGAGTGCCCCGAGGAATTTTTTTTTTTTTTTTTCAGGGGTTCCCGAGTCTGAAAAGGTTGGGAAACGCTGGCCTTTCCTGAGGATAGGCCTTAAAAGCCTATATCCTAAACAACTCCTGTGAAGAATATCGCCTCGCCCAGCCGCCTGGCACGCCTGCGATCAAACTTCTTTCTTAACCTCCCACTCACACACCGTGAGTAGACCGGGTCATAGGATAAAATGAAATGAGCGATATAAATTTTATATGTTTAATAACCCAAGTGGGTCGGTATGAATTAATAGCATATACAGAAATATACAATATTAATACGATCAAGCATAAACATACAAGCAAAGGAGCGATGATACAATACACAAAAATAAACAGGGGAATTAAAAGATAGAGAAAATACCGGCATAGGCTCGTAGTCCGTTTCTCTAGGCCACAGCAGAGTTTTGGGCCTAGGGCGCAAGCTTAAGCAAGTTGCATAAAACAATCCTTCTACATGCTGTCCAGAACTAGGCCCTCAAAGCATTCCTCAGTAGGGCAGGCCCTCTCATCTTCTCCCAGATCAGAGCTCCTTACTGCCTCTTTGCTGAATGACCCCAGAATCCAGGTCTGCCCACAGCATATGGCTAGTGCTCCACCCACCCCTTGCACCCAGGCAGCCCCCCTTCTCCCACCTTTGCAGAACCCTTGGAGAGAAGGGTGAAGTTAAGGCTTTCTATCCCCCATCCCATCTGGCCAGGGATAATAAAAGTGCCTGGCTATAGCAAGCCATCTCCAATGAACACACATAAAACCAGTGAAGCCTATCGTCCAGCAATGTGGACTCAACTAAAGCACCGCATTCCAAGTGGGGGAAGGACTGACCTAAGCAAGTAAAACACACTTCCAAGAAAGATATAAAACTGAGGGTCGGTTCATCACACCTCCCCCTTTTAGAGCGTGTCGGGAGGAAGGACGATCCTAAGATCGCCTTCCGCGGACACCTTGGCGGCCTCACCCCGCCGGGACCTGCGCTGGTCCCTGACCATATTCCTGGCGTACTGATACCCTCTTCCTCTCCTGTCTGAATGGAGACTCTTCTAAGGTTCAGGCTCTGAATTAAGTAGACCTGGCTACCTCCTGCTTGCTCTGGGTCCCTCCGACCCACACTCACAACCCCAGGCCCTTGTGGTACCGGTGCTGAGACCCCATCCCGGCAGTCTCCGCCCACCTGGCTACCCCCGGCCTGCACTGGGACCTCGTTGTGAGTGCTGGCATCCCGCAGATCCACACTCGCAACCCCAGGCCCTTGTGGTACCGGTGCTGAGACCCCATCCCGGCAGTCTCCACCCACCTGGCTACCCCCGGCCTGCACTGGGACCTTGTGCTGAGTGCTGGCATCCTGCAGATCCACACTCGCAACCCCAGGCCCTTGTGATACCAGTTTAGAGACCCCTTCCTGGCAGTCTCTAAGGGTCTCTCCCACACTAGCCGCTAGTTGGGAGAGTTCTAGGGGATTCTGCACCTCCCCCTTTGCTTCCAAACCTAGGGGCACCTCTGGTTCTGGCACAGGTATGTTTGGACCCTGTCCTCCCTCCCAGACGCCTTGCCCCTTTGGGCCTACACCCTGTTCCTCCTGTACTTGGGTGGGTGATGGTGATACCTTGGGCAAATGACTAAGATTATGCTTCCCCAAACCATCCCTCCACAATACATTGACAGGTAATACATTTGACACACCCCCTTCTTGGGTCCCACCTCCAGCACCCCATGCCGTCTGCACTTGGGCCATGGGCACGACTGGCACACCTTGGATGGCTGTTTCTCCTTCCCAGGACTCTTTCACAAGAGTTAGGGGCCCACGTACACGTCTCCCGTACAAGAGCTCAAAGGGGAAGAACCCCGTTGAGGCTTGCGGCACCTCCCGGTAAGCGAACAGCAGGTGCGGGAGATAAGGCTCCCAGTCGCGCCCGTGGGACTCGACTAACATCCTGAGCATCTGCTCCTGGGTGCCATTGAACCGTTCACACAGGCCATTGGTCTGTGGGTGATACGGGCTGGACACCAGATGTTGCACCTCTGTTACCTTACACAGGCCTTGCATCAAGGCAGACATGAACTGGGTACCTTGGTCTGTGAGCATCTCTCTGGGAAATCCAACACGGGAGAAGATGCCTACCAGAGCCTTGGCCACTACATCAGCCCGGGTGGAAGACAGCGCGACAGCTTCCGGGTACCTAGTAGCGTAGTCTACTACCGTTAATATGAAACGTTTCCCGGTGCGGCTGGGAATGGACAGGGGTCCAATGAGATCCACAGCCACCCGCTGGAAAGGTTCGGTTATGATGGGCATAGGTATCATGGGTGCTTTGGAGCCTTGCCCCGCCTTGCCCATCCTCTGACAAGTGTCACATGAACGGCAGTATTTAGCTACATCTGTCCCCATCTTAGGCCAGTAGAATAAGTGGCTGAGGCGAGCCTTGGTCTTAGCGATCCCCAGGTGGCCTGCCAGTGGAATATCATGAGCAATCCGCAACAACTCCACCCGGTAGGGTTGGGGTACCACCAAATGTTTCTCCCTGAGCCGACTTTCTTTTCCCTTTGTGGGGATCGTTTCCCGGTACAACCTCCCTTGCTCCCAGTACACGCGGTCCTTGTCCGACTCCAAGGGAGGTTGATCAGCACGCTCCTTCAATGCATCCAGACTGCGGTCAGCTTGGACAGCGTCCCTGAACTCCTGACTGGAACCAGACAGAAGAGATGTGCATGTCATATACCCGCCGGACTCCTCCGGCTCCAGTGTGGGGAGGCTAGTCATGGCGGTCTCAGTGCCATCTCCGGGTGACAGAGGGAACGGCTCAGGGGTCGGAGCGCCTTCCACCCCTCTAGCACTCTGGCTGCGGGTCACCACCGCAACTCCAGCAGTCCGTTCCTCATCTGGATCGGCCCTGAGATCCCCGTGACCCACCTGACCACCTGGCACATTGTCCTCAGTTGTGGTTGCCCCCAGCATCTCAGAAGAGCTACCCTGTAAACCTGCAAGGCAAGAATTAGCAATTACATTGACATTGCATTCATTCATTGATTCACAGTGAACTGCATGGGGGAATGGCTGAGCCAGGGTCACACTGAGGGGGCTCTCATCACCCGCAGATGTGGGCGGGGCTACAGCCAGGTCAGCATTCCACAATGTCTCATTCACATGCTCACTGATTACTTTAGCTGGACACACAGCAGGGGGAAACAGGCAGCTGACCCCTCCCTCTGCCTGTGTGACAGGCTTCAACACCTCATTAAAATCATCCTTCAGTACAGACATTTTGTCACCGCGAGGTGGGGCTGCTCCCACCCCATATTGGGACACCAAGAGCCCCAAATCTCTTCCCAATAGCACATTGGCAGGCAGATCAGACACTAGCCCCACATCACGCATCCCTTTTCCCGCACCCCAGTCCAAATGGACGCAAGCCATGGGCACAGTTATGCGTTCTTGTCCAATACCCTTCAGGGTCAGAGTTTTTCCAGGGATAATACTGTCCACAGGGACCAAGTCAGGTTGCACCAGAGTAATCTGCGCCCCAGTGTCCCGAAATCCCATGACCACTTTACCCCCCACAATGACCTCTTGACTGTTGGCATTGGATTGCAACCCCTCCCTCCCCACCAAGTATACAGATGAGCCAGCTGCCGTGGCTGGGGAAACAGGGGGGTTCTTAGAGCGGTTGGGGCACTCCGCCTTGAAATGTCCTTGCTGGTTACAAGCATGACACCGCCGGACCTCTCCTTGGGATTTAGAGGGGGTCCCCGGGGCGCCCAGAGTTCTTGGGACAGGGGGAAGTAGAGGGGGCACCCGGGACAGAGTTTGTCTTACCCCACTTGGAGACCGCAGGCTGTGGTGAACTCCAACTTTGCCCCTCCTTCCAGCTTGAGGGTCTCTGTAGTGTGGCTCCTCTCTTGATCCCTTGCTCCCTGGTGGACACATAGTCGTCAGCAATCTCTGCAGCATTGTCTGCTGTTGTGGGTTTCCGATCACACACGAACTGGCGGACCTCCAGAGGGCACACCTGGAGAAATTGTTCCTTTATCATAAGATCCCCAATTCCCTCAAACGTGGTGACAGTAAGTCCTTTGATCCACTGCCAGAATGTAACCTGTAAGTGGTGCAGAACATCCGCATAGCTCTCTGTGGGACCCCGCTGGATATTCCGGAACTTTTTGCGGTACACCTCCGGCGTGAGCCGGTATCTCCGGATCAGCGCCGCTTTGATGGTCTCATAGTCCGCGTCCACTGGTAAGCTCGTGGAAACATCCAAGCCTTTTCCCTTCAGCCGGGGAGACAGGTAACGGGCCCATTCTGCCTGGGGAATATGATGCTGCTTACACACCCTCTCAAATCCCCGCAAGAACGAGTCCAAGTCCCCGTTATCTTCCAAGATTGGAAAGTCCTCGGATCGGATCTTTAGTGCTCGGGCTCCTGGAGTTGGTGCAGGGGAAGGTTGCGCCTGCTGGCAAAGTTCCAGCTTTTTTAGCTCAAGCTGATGCTCCAACTCCACCCGACGCTCTGCAGCAGCGGCCTCTCTCTCCGCCCGGCGCTCTGCAGCTTCTCTCTCCGCCCGACGCTCTGCAGCAGCGGCCTCTCTCTCCGCCCGGCGCTCTGCAGCTTCTTGGTACTGGTGAATCACCTGCAGACGGGCGCTATAGTCACTGGCGTCTATCTGTTGTAAGGCCATTTGCAAGTATAAGTCCGTTACCCCCACAGAACTGGGGTTACTGGTCCCTCCAGGCACAGTTACCTCTGGGGTCCGGGCACCTGCAGAACCGTCTGGCATGGTGATGTTGTCTGGTGCCAGCCTCTCAGGACCTTGCTCTGCCTCCTGCATGGCTATGGTAGCTTCCATATCTGCCATCTCCTGGAGTTCAGCAGCAACCAAGTCCTGCAGACGTTTGGTTATGCTTCTGGTCCCACCAGCCATCCACTGGAAGCCGTTGCCAAATAAAAGATAGGACAGAAAAAAGAAGAAGGGAGGGAACAGTACTGTACCAAACTTTCACCGTATTTTTAGCTTGATCTCATACTGCGCTCGTTCCATAGGATTGCCGCAATCCCCAGTGTCTGCGTGATATCACACCCACACACTGTTACCCTAATATCCCACAACGCTGCCACCACTGTGAAGAATATCGCCTCGCCCAGCCGCCTGGCACGCCTGCGATCAAACTTCTTTCTTAACCTCCCACTCACACACCGTGAGTAGACCGGGTCATAGGATAAAATGAAATGAGCGATATAAATTTTATATGTTTAATAACCCAAGTGGGTCGGTATGAATTAATAGCATATACAGAAATATACAATATTAATACGATCAAGCATAAACATACAAGCAAAGGAGCGATGATACAATACACAAAAATAAACAGGGGAATTAAAAGATAGAGAAAATACCGGCATAGGCTCGTAGTCCGTTTCTCTAGGCCACAGCAGAGTTTTGGTCCTAGGGCGCAAGCTTAAGCAAGTTGCATAAAACAATCCTTCTACATGCTGTCCAGAACTAGGCCCTCAAAGCATTCCTCAGTAGGGCAGGCCCTCTCATCTTCTCCCAGATCAGAGCTCCTTACTGCCTCTTTGCTGAATGACCCCAGAATCCAGGTCTGCCCACAGCATATGGCTAGTGCTCCACCCACCCCTTGCACCCAGGCAGCCCCCCTTCTCCCACCTTTGCAGAACCCTTGGAGAGAAGGGTGAAGTTAAGGCTTTCTATCCCCCATCACATCTGGCCAGGGATAATAAAAGTGCCTGGCTATAGCAAGCCATCTCCAATGAACACACATAAAACCAGTGAAGCCTATCGTCCAGCAATGTGGACTCAACTAAAGCACCGCATTCCAAGTGGGGGAAGGACTGACCTAAGCAAGTAAAACACACTTCCAAGAAAGATATAAAACTGAGGGTCGGTTCATCACAACCCCTTTGACCAGCACAAAATTAAGGGTAAATTACCAGTCATGTATAGGGTTATAATAATTTTGAAAGCACTATTTCAGGTTGCCTCTTAAATATTTCAACCACACATGTACCATTAATCTCAGATGATAATAAAATGTTTATAAACAGTATTACATTCAAATAGGGAGGGAGAAAAAGGAAGGAGGGATTCAATAAGAATCTCATAATTTTTTTTTTTTTTATACACCAAAATAGTGCCACAAATGCACCACAGCAAGTAAGTGGCAAGTAAAACTCTGGTACATCTGTACACTGCAGAACAAGAGATGCAGCACTGAGCCAACTGCATAGAGTTAGCATCTGTTTGGCTGTTTATAGGCCAGGGCCCCACGTAACGTAAATGCCACTATTTGGCCACAGCGGAAACGGCATGGCAAAAAAACGCAGCGTTTTAAAGTACCTGCAAAGTGGATGGGATTCTTGCTAATCCCATCCACACATTGCAGAAAAAAATCTGCAGCAGAAACGCTGTGATTTCAAAAAAGCTTGCGTTTTTGTAAATTGCAGCATATCAATTATACCTACGGTAACGCTGGTGTTTTCCGTATATTTATAATTGAAGCAGAATGTCAGCAAAGGAAAACTCCATGGACTTTCTGTGAAAAGAACTCCTGGAAAAACCACAATGCATTTCCGCCACGTGTTTTCCCACAGCGCTTTTTGGTTGCGGCTCACTTCGTGGGGCCTTAGCATTATTGTTGCAGATTTTTCTGCATTTTTTTCAGCCAAACCCAGAAGTGGCTACAAAAGTAAAGCTAAGGCCCCACGTAGCGCCCCGCAGCAAGAAAACGCTGCGGGAAAAACTACTGTGGCAACGCATTGCAGTTTTTCCTACATCGCTTTTCACTTTCTGCTTCAATTACAGCTATAGGGAAACCACCAGCTTTTCCGCAGGTATAATTGACATGCTGCTATTTCCAAAACCGCAACAGTTTTGGAAATCACAGCGTGTCCGCTGCGCGTATTTTACCGCAATACACTACTGGCTTTGGTTCAAAAAACTGCAGCAAAGTCTGCAACATAAAAAGCAGCTTTTTTTGCAAGGTGGGGCCTTAGCTTTAAAGGGGAAGAACATTTACATGCAGCAATCTTCGTTGCTGTAAAAAGACAAACGCAGGGCAATCTGTTGCTGTCAAATTATGATTTTAGGTGCCACAAAAAAGATTTGATCACCGGACAGATACAGTGGGGAAAAAAAAGTATTTAGTCAGCCACCAATTGTGCAAGTTCTTCCACTTAAAAAGGTGAGAGAGGCCTGTAATTGACATCATAGGTAGACCTCAACTATAAGAGACAAAATGAGAAAACATATCTAGAAAATCACATTGTCTGATTTTTTAAGAATTTATTTGCAAATTATGGTGGAAAATAAGTATTTGGTCACCTACAAACAAGCAAGATTTCTGGCTCTCACAGACCTGTAACTTCTTCTTTAAGAGGCTCCTCTGTCCTCCACTCATTACCTGGGGGGCATAGTGCAGGGGGTTCCATAGTGCTGTGAGAGGGGGTTCTCCCACGTTTAACATGTCTGTATATAAGCTGATATCACTTTGTAATTGATCTTTATTACCAATAGAGCTGTTACCTCTGCAGACATATTTATATCTGTATTATCTGCCAGCTTACTTTAATACTTATCATCTGCTTTGTGATATATATTTTCAGTTTGTCTGTTATAACTGGTATGACTCACTGGATTAAAGTTTAATGTTATTCTATGTAAATGTGGTAGATAATCCCCTCATCGCTGTTTGTTTTCTACCTGTAGTGTGGAGACAGGTTATATTTTATGCCTTTTTCCTATCTATATATTTGCACTGATGTGTATTGCTCAATTTTGATAACTATATATATTTTGTTATACCTAATAAAGATTTGTAATTTTATACATATATGTATTTTGCTCTTGGTTTTTGGGTTTTTGGTCTTTTCTGTCTGGTTGCACTTCCAATGAGCTTTATGTGCAGTTCATTTTAGGATATGTGGAGGTAGTTGTTGTACTACTCCACTCATTACCTGTAGTAATGGAACCTGTTTGAAATTGTTATCAGTATAAAAGACACCTGTCCACAACCTCAAACAGTCACACTCCAAACTCCACTATGGTGAAGACCAAAGAGCTGTGGAAGGACACCAGAAACAAAATTGTAGACCTGCACCAGGCTGGGAAGACTGAATCTTCAATAGGCAAGCAGCTTGGTGTGAAGAAATCAACTGTGGGAGCAATACTTAGAAAATGGAAGACATACAAGACCAATGATAATCTCTATCGATCAGGGGCTCCACGAAAGATCTCAGTGAATGACCTGCAGAAAGCTGGGACTAACGTAACAAAGGCTATCGTCAGAAACACACTACGCCGACAGGCACTCAGAACCTGCAATGTCAGACGTGTCCCCCTGCTTAAGCCAGTACATATCCGGGCCCATCTGAAGTTTGCTAGAGAGCATTTGGATATTCCAGAAGAGTATTGGGAGATTGTCATATGGTCAGATGAAACCAAAGTAGAACTGTTTGGTAGAAACACAACTCGTCGTGTTTGGAGGAGAGTGAATGCTGAGTTGCAGCCAAAGAACACCATACCTACTGTGAAGCATGGGGGTGGCAACATCATGCTTTGGGGCTGTTTCTCTGCAAAGGGATCAGGACGACTGATCCGTGTAAATGAAAGAATGAATGGGGCCATGTATCGTGAGATTTTGAGTGCCAACCTCCTTCCATCAGCAATGGCATTGAAGACGAAACGTGGGTGGGTCTTTCAGCATGACAATGATCCGAAGCAGACCGCCAGGATAACGAAGGAGTGGCTTCATAAGAAGCATTTCAAGGTCCTGGAGTGGCCTAGCCAGTCTCCAGATCTCAACCCCATAGAAAACCTTTGGAGGGAGTTGAAAGTCCGTGTTGCCCAGCGACAGCCCCAAAACATCACTGCTCTAGAGGAGATCTGCATGGAGGAATGGGCCAACATACCAGCAACAGTGTGTGCCTACCTTGTGAAGACTTACAGAAAACATTTGACATCTGTCATTGCCAACAAAGCATATATAACAAAGTATTGAAATGAACTTTTGTTATTAATCAAATACTTATGTTCCACCATAATTTGCAAATAAATTCTTTAAAAATCAGACAATGTAATTTTCGGGATTTGTTTTCTCATTTTGTCTCTCATAGTTGTGGTCTACCTATGATGTCAATTACAGGCCTCTCTCATCTTTTTAAGTGGGAGAACTTGCACAATTGGTGGCTGACTAAATACTTTTTTTCCCCACTGTAAGCGTTTGATAATTTTTTGGCTGATTGCAGGCAAACCAGGTGTGGACCATAAAGGGAGAGAAAGTATAAGGCTAAGGCCCCACTGGAGAGGCAACGCATTAAGTTTTTTCTCGCAGTACTTTTCAAAGAAAGTCAGCGTTTCCATAGATATAATTGATATGCTGCGATTTCCAAAAATTGTTTTTTTTTTTTTTTTTGTGAACCCAGCCTAAAGGACACATGCTACTGCAAAGTCGCCATCTGGTGTATCACTGCACAGAAATATTGACAGCCAAGCCCAATGTGGGCAAACTAATATACTAAGGGAGCCATGGAGTACTTTTTAAAAAAAAATCACTTTTTTATTGTAGTAACTAAGCAGTTAGTGGGTTAAAAATACAGCATATATACTGAGAAAAGGAAGGAACTTCACATTCAGATCTCACATTTGTGGTCTATGAAACCAGTATATTCTATGAAGTTGTGTTGTAAGCATAAGAATATATTTTACTAAAAACCGTAAAAAATTAAAAGGTCAACTATCAATACACAAGAAAGGACCAGTGCAATTCTATAGTAAATAAAGGTAATTCAGCATTTTATATTTTTTCAGTGAAAACCAAAGTAGAGTTTCTTATTGGGAACAGATAATGTCAGAATTTTACATGCTCATATTTTATGATTTGCAGCGGGCTACCGTCCCACAACTGCTACATTCCACATCTCCACAGGAAATGACCTGCTTCCTGTGAATGATATCTATAGTTGGTTATGCTTTAGATAGTGATTAAACATCCTGGAAGTTTAGCACCTCTAGGTAATACCATGTATCTGGGGAAAGAGTAATGTCTATCAATAATTTTTTTCTCATAGTTTCTCATATTGCTCTATAAAGAATGATGAGATCTACTGCTTTCTACCTATGATGGGCCTTTCTTCCCTCTGGACCACTGTACAGTTGAACTGGCTGAACATGTGGTATGTCTGCCCCTAAAAAGGGATAAACTGTGTATGAGTATGTAATAAAAACATATTAACTAATTTTGTGTGAAGAGGGTTATTACTATATCAACAAACATTACATGAACTAGGCATTGATTATGATGTTAATCTGTTTTCCCTTAGTCCCAACAGCAGCACAATGATGGGGTTTTTCTGCCCCTGTGTACTGGTAGGACAGTATGGAATTTTTAATAGTTAATTAATTAGACCCTCCCCCATCTCCATCATGAGAAAGGAAGAACCTCCCCCCATCTGTGTTAAAAACAATGTCGGCACCGCATCGCGGTTCTTTCCGCAGTGCTTTAGACAGAAAGTTCGCAGAGGTTTCCTCTGCAGACTTTCTCTTTCAATTATACCTATGGGGAAACTGCTGGCATTTCCGCCGGTATAATTGACATGCTGCGATTTCCAAAACCGCACCAGTTTTGAAAATCGCCACGTGTCCGCACCACAGTTTTTACCGCAAAGTGGGCATGGGATTCGCTAGAATCCCATCCACTTGGCTCTGACTGTAAAATGTCGCAATTTTTTCCACGGCGTTTCCGCCACAGGCAAATCGCGGCGTTTACGCCACGTGAGGCCTCGACTTAAAGAGGCATGGTTTATGGATTGCTAGAAGTACATATAGCAATATAACCCTTGTGGAAGCAGGGTTGAGGTTGAGACCAACTTAACTTGAGGGAGTGCAGAGTCTGTGGTTGCATCTGGGCCCAGGAGCTTTAGGGGCCCATAAGGTGTCTGTTTCCAATATGAGTAGACCAGTACTATAAACAATACCTTATAACTGGGAGTCTGGTAAAGATTTTCTATTGGAAATTATAAGAAAGTGGAGCTGCTAGGGTTATGCAACTATATAACAGCGTAAATTTGGCGTGCCATCAAAATCACTCAACACACAGTCATTAATGTGTAAACCCCTGGAAAAAAGTGAGTACACCCCTTATTGAAAAAGGACAAATTGTGCCCATTTAGCCATTTTCCCTCCTTGGTGTCATGCTTGTTAGTATTACAGACTTGTTAGTGTTACATGGTCTCAGGTGTGAATGGGGAGCAGATGTCTTAAATTTGGTGTTATCGCTCTCACACGCTCCCATACTGGTCACTGGAAGTTCAACATTTCTCCTCATGGCAAAGAACTCACTGAGGATCTGAACGAATTGTTGCTCTACATAGGGATGAAACTGTGCTGCAGCACAGTGGCTAAGACCTAACAGCGGTTTAACAAGACAGGTTCCACTCTGAACAGGCCTCTCAATGTGCGACCAAAGAAGTTGAGTGCCCGTGCTCAGCGTCATATCCAGTGCTGCCAGCATTGCTGCAGAAGTTAAAGGGGTGGGGGTCAGCCTGTCAGTACTTAGATTATACACCACACACTGCATCAGATTGGTCTGCATGGCTGTCATCCCAGAAGGAAGCCTCTTCTAAAGATGATGCAGAATAAAGCCCGCAAAAGTAAGGACATGGATTACTGGATTTAGTTCAGATGGTATCAATCTTGTATGGCAGCAAACAGGTGAGTACAAAGACAAGTGTGTCTTGCCTACAGTCAAGCATGGTGGTGGGAGTGTCATGGTTTGGGGGGCTCCATGAGTGCTGCCCGCTGTGGGGAGCTACAGTTCATTGAGGGAACCATGAATGCCAACATGTACTGTGACATAATGAAGCAGAGCATGATCACCTCCCTTCAGAAATTGAGCTGCAGGGCAGTATTTCAACACGATAATGACCCCAAACACACCTCTAAGACGACCACTGCCTTGCTAAAGAAACTGAGGGTAAAGGTGCTGGACTGGCCAAGCATGTCTTCCGCCCTAAACCCTATTGAGCATCTGTGGGGGAATCCTCAAACGGAATGTAGAAGAGCACAAGGTCTCTAACATTCACCAGTTCTGTAATGTTATCATGGAGGAGTGGAAGAGAATTCCAGTGGCAACCTGTGACCCTCTAGTGAACTCCATGCCCAAGAGGTTAAGGCAGTGCTGGAAAATAATGGTGGCCTTCATGGAATTTGTCCATTTTCACTTACAGGTGTACTGTTGCCAGGGGTTTAAACATTAATGGCTGTGTGTTAAGTGATTTTGATGACACCAAATTTACAATGTTATACATTGTATCAAAGTCTCATATCTTCAGTGTTGTCCCATGAAAATACATAATGAAATAATTACAAAAGGGTGTACTCACTTTTGTGAGATACAGCCATAGTTATGACTCAGGTGACTCATATACAGTGGGTACGGAAAGTATTCAGACCCCTTAAAATTTTTCACTCTTTGTATCATTGCAGCCATTTTCTAAAAGCAAAAAAGTTCACTTTATTTCTCATTAATGTACACTCAGCACCCCATCTTGACAGAAAAAAACAGAAATGTAGCTATTTTTGCAAATTTATTAAAAAAGAAAAACTGAAATATCACATGGTCATAAGTATTCAGACCCTTTGCTGTGACACTCATATTTAACTCACATGCTTTCCATTTCCTTCTGATCCTCCTTGAGATGGTTCTCCTCCTTCATTGAAGTCCAGCTGTGTTTAATTAAACTGATTGGACTTGATTAGGAAAGACACACACCTGTCTATATAAGACCTCACAGCTCACAGTGCATGTCAGAGCAAATGAGAATCATGAGGTCAAATTAACTGCCCAAGGAGCTCAGAGACAGAATTGTGGCAAGGCACAGATCTGGCCAAGGTTACAAAAGAATTTCTGCAGTACTCAAGGTTCCTAAGAGCACAGTGGCCTCCATAACCCTTAAATAGAAGAAGTTTGGGACGACCAGAACTCTTCCTAGACCCGGCCGTCCAGCCAAACTGAGCAATTGTGGGAGAAGAGCCTTGGTGAGAGAGGTAAAGAAGAACCCAAAGATCACTGTGGCTGAGCTCCAGAGATGCAGTAGGGAGATGGGAGAAAGTTCCACAAAGTCAACTATCACTGCAGCCCTCCACCAGTCAGGGCTTTATGGCAGAGTGGCCCGAAGGAAGCCTCTCCTCAGTGCAAGACATATGAAAGCCTGCATAAAGTTTGCCAAAAAACTCCCAGACTATGAGAAATAAGATTCTCTGGTCTGATGAGACAAATATTGAACTTTTTGGTGTTAATTCTAAGCGGTATGTGTGGAGAAAACCAGGCACTGCTCATCACCTGCCCAATACAATCCCAACAGTGAAACATGGTAGTGGCAGCATCATGCTATGGGGGTGTTTTTCAGCTGCAGGGACAGGACGACTGGTTACAATTGAAGGAAAGATGAATGTGGCCAAGTACAGAGATATCCTGGAAGAAAACCTCTTCCAGAGTGCTCTGGACCTTAGACTGGGCCGAAGGTTCACCTTCCAACAAGACCATGACCCTAAACACACATCTAAAATAACAAAGGAGTGGCTTCAGAATAACTCTGTGACCATTCTTGACTGGCCCAGCCAGAGCCCTGACCTCAACCCAATTGAGCATCTCTGGAGAGACCTGAAAATGGCTGTCCACGAACGTTCACCATCTAACCTGACGGAACTGGAGAGGATCTGCAAGCAAGAATGGCAGAGGATCCCCAAATCCAGATATGAAAAACTTGTTGCATCATTCCCAAGAAGACTCATGGCTGTACTAGCTCAAAACAGTGCTTCTACTCAATACTGAGCAAAGGGTCTGAATACTTATGACCATGTGATATTTCGGTTTTTCTTTTTTAATAAATTTGCTATCTACATTTCTGTTTTTTTCTGTCAAGATGGGGTGCTGAGTGTACATTAATGAGAAATAAAATTAACTTTTTTGCTTTTAGCAATTGTCTGCAATTAAACAAAGAGTGATAAATTTAAAGGGGTCTGAATACTTTCCATACCCACTGTACCTACATAGAGGCGCTGCAAACAGTGGCTGTGTGCGCATGTGCAAAGAAAAGCCAATCTTGTTGTTGGTAAACAAATTCTAAGGGAGAAGAGTGGAGATAATAAAAAGATTTATGTGATATGTTTTAAAAGTTGAAACAACAATTGTATTTGGACAAGATAGCTAGGGAAATAGGGAGAGGGAGTGAGTGAGAAAGGGAGGGGGAGTGAGTTGCAGCTCTAAGTGTAGCCCAAGGAATTATGGGAGTTGTAGTAAATGCATAGAACAGGAAGATGCAGATGTAAAGAAATGCAGAGCATGTCAGGAGCTCCCAGAGAACACAGAAATCACTCAAATTACTACTAAAGGTATTTGGGGACACTTATTAACCTATTAATAACACTAGCAGACCTTTTTTAAAAATTAATTTTATGCCCAGAAAATGCTTTTAGGCAAGGGTCCCACATTTACAGTCCCTGCAAAGTAAATGGGATTCTGGCCAATCCCATCCACACATTGCAGAAAAAAATCTGCAACTGTTGCGTTTTTGTAAATTGAAGCATGTCAATTATACCTACGGAAATGCTGCTGTTTTCCGTATAGGTATAATTGACGCAGAAAGTCCACAGAGGAAAACTCCAATGCATTTCCACCATGTTTTTTCCGCAGCGCTTTTCCGCTGCGACTCGCTACGTAGGGTCTTTGCCTTAATGTTTATAATGCAGGAAGGCACATTAAACAGAAGCTTCATATCATGTATACAATACAGGAAAACATAAAGTGATTTCATATCATGCATACAATACTGGAGAAACATTGTGAAGGGGCTTCATATCACATATGCAGGAAAAAACATTACAAGTAAATTTTATTTTAGGTTTTATTAATACTGATTGTAATTCTAAAGTGAATTAACAAGAATAATTTTTTTACTTCAAATTGTGTTGTATAGATAGATAAATATCGATATATAGATACCTATAACTGTGTATTTATATATGCGTATTCATGCTACATTACATGCAGAACAATTCGGCAATAACTATCTGTTCCATCTTATCTGGTCTTAAAAGCCATCTATCTATAAATTAAAATTAGGATCATAATGGGGTTACTCTAAAAATATGCTTATGCTAAAGGTTTATTCAGACATAGCAGGTTTGTTGCAAAATCTGAAGTGTTACACAAAGATATTGCTATGGATTTGTGATGCAAAAGGTGAAAATCTGCAACAAAATCTCATTTGCTACAGATTTGTATAAAAATCTTCATTGATCCTCCACGTTTCCATACCCTAGTAACACATCACTTACTGGTTACGTGGTGGAGGATGTAGATCAATACATAGCACAATCTAGAAAGATTTAGATCTGATTAAAAAACATAGATTACTTACTTTAACTCCTGAAAGGAAATCTATCAGGAGTTAGTCTAAATGGAAGCTGCAGTTCAATATTAAACCATACACGCAGTAATAAGTTAAGTTTGCTCTCACTGTACTCTACTCTATGTAATTCTGTATTGCTAAAAGCTGGTTGAAATATTTAGTTTCTTTGTATCACTTTTTCCTAAATGGACAGTGATTCAACAAGACTTGTAACTCACTGAGCCGAGCTTAACCAAAGTTCCCTATGTTCTATTTATTACAAAATGTCTTTGCTAATTCTGCAGAAGCGGAACAAGTAAAAGAAGTCAAAGGGGAATAAATGTCACTTGGTATTACAGCCTTTTTCTGTGCTAAAAGATAAAACCACAAGCGGACACATTTCCTTATGATGCATATTGGATGTTCACAGAGTATGCCAAGGATTCCATTAGAGTTCAAAAGAAATTAAAGATATGTCACCCAGCTGCTATTGGCACATAAAATGACCTATCATTTCTATATGTGTGCCACGTAGTATGTCTTCTGTGTAAACATTTTATAATACCCAGTGTCATTTGCACTACATTATTATATCACTCTACCTTGTCCTTGATGCAATTGTAACCCTTCCTTTTGTGACACTGATATGTTTAGTGCTCTTTAGGATTATTTTATATGATAAAAAATGTATCATTTTGTCAGGATCATTTTGACAGGAAGCAAAGAATTACTCTTAATTCCACCGTTATGCTATGTTCACATCAGTGCCGGGGTCCATTGTTCTGGTCCAACGGGTTACAAATTTTGCAGTCTTTCCTGATCCAATGTAACTTGAAACCAAATTTAGCACACATTGGGGGAGAGTTACCAGAACTCCCATTTCACACACCAGTCTTGATCCCCTGGGCACTAGAATGAAGATGCACTAAATATATTAAGAGTTAATGAATTAGGCACATCTGCAGCACCCTGTGCACCAGAAACTCAGATCTGTGTCAACTAGTAGTTGGCATAAATATGAGTTATAATTTACTTATATGTAAATTATAGCAAATGTGCTGTGTCGCAGTGGGCTCCTTCTAAACCCATCTATGACATGTGGGGTGCAAATGTAGCAAACTTTGGCACAAAAGTTGGCTGATCATATGTATTGAGACAGTGCAGCTCACTCCACGTACAATCTGTAGCAGTGAGTGTAGGTACCACAGCGCTGTCCCATTGAAGTCTATGGGACAGAACTGCAGGGTCTGCTATGGAACTTGTAGTGCCTGCGAGTCCACAGTAGTCCTGTGTAGGCTCCATGAACATATAATTTCCCTGCAGGTGCCCCAAAATCGATACTTTCTGCATCCCTAAATCTGACCAGGCAAGAATTCAGTTTTTAGAATAATTGCATTGAGGCACTAGAATGGCACTAGAATCGTGTCCAATCATGTTTTATTTTCATTGGAGGGGACTTTATATTTTGTTAGAATAAGCACAAAAGGAGGTGATTGGAGAAGAAAAGTGGGCAATGGAATATTTTGCAATCATATTTCATCACACTAGTAATACTGCACAGCAGGACAAAGGATCAACATTTACATGTTAAAAATTCAATCATAGTATACAAATGATAATATAGTGGTATGATAACTAGATACCGTATTTGGTAAAATAAATATGTCTACATAATGTTAGAAAATGGGTGAGATTATCACCAGTGACTGTGGCTGTATGCACAGTCTATGACCCGTCAATCTGCACCTTACAAGATGATTTCTGGCAACCGAATAATTCTGTAGGAGGGTTTCAAACAGAATTAGGCAGGTAACTGAACAGAACTTTGCCGTTAACTCTCTTTATTGGAGGTGGTTTGGAAGATATTGTTGAACAATTTAGACTACGTAGACTCGCTTTAATGGGGTAGTTGCCTCACAACTGTGGGTTACATGATCACTGATAGGAGTCTGTGATTCATTTGCTGTGTCTTAATTGGTTAGCTCTCTATTGAATCTCTTGGCTTTCTTGAAGTCTGTGCTGGTGATAACATATGCTATGTGGGTTTTATTCACAAATTCTCTGTATACTTCTAATTCCTTATTCCTGCCAAGTACTGTTCATAGTTTAACTATTAGATTGTTGCATAATTCAGCTCTATTGTAAGACCTTGGGATAATTGAGCACCACTGCTAGTAGCTAGGAGGGGAATTACTATAGCTGAAGTCCAATTCTGCTGTCCAGTTATATTTTGATGTTTTTTGCTTTGCCTTAGTAGACTTTCTCCCATTTACATTTATATCATATGTTTCATGGTGGTTGCTTCAAGAAATCAATAAATGATAACCAATGATGGATGACTAGTTTTACTGAGCATTTATAGTAACATACACTTCACAGTATTTTTATAATAATTTTCAAAGATGTCACTGAGTTCTTTGTGCATATTGAAAAGTGCATATCAATTCCTATATGTTTTCTAGAGAAAGGAATTCAATCTATGTCCTCAAAACGTTTCTACAGAATACCATTTTTCTGAACAATAAAAACAGGAAGTGTCTGTGGTTCTTGGGAATACAATTCTGATCATATTTACAATCTTAGTTTGCTTATGTCTGAAAACTGTAAGATAATATACTCATGTTCTCTTGTAAGCCTGTACTGTAGTACACCATTGTATATCCATCATTATTATATTAATACAAACCTAAAATCTGCCAATAAAGACTCCGCTATTACTCTCCGCCTATGTGCACATATCCAGGATTAAATCCACGAGGAAGTATAAAGCCTTTCCAACCTTTCTCCTCTCTGTAGGATGGATTCATCGTATTGACTAAAAAGAATATTATATGCATATAACTTATTGGTACAGTGTGAATCCAGTCTTATGTTTTCTTTTAGTATTATTTTATTTAGTATAATTATTAGTATTCTAATTATTATGTATGTTATTGCACCAATAATTCCAGGGTATTGCACATATGAAATACAGAAGGGTTCAAATAGATTAGACAATATAAGTGGAATGATAGGGTCAGGTAACTGTAGGTTGTCATGATCTTTTTCTATTCCTGTTCAGCAGCAAGTGTGCATTAAAGTTTCTTTTTGCAAATAAAGTTTCATAAATGGGAATACTTATCTTAGACAAATGAGACCCTCATCTATTAAAAGCATCTTAAAAACATTGAAATAGACTAATCCCCGGGTCCTGATTGCATTCACCGCCAGGTTCTGAAGTAAGTAAGTACATTGATAGACAGACCCCTATAGCTAATATTTAAGCATCTATCCCACAAGATTGGTACATAGCAAATGTGGAGCCCATATATATGAAGGGATTAGAAAGTGAGCCTGGAAATCATAGGCAGGTAAATCTAACCTTGGTGGTGGGTTATTTGAAGATTTTCTAAGAGATGTAATCCTGGAGTATTTTAAGGAAAATAACCTTATAACACCCAATCAGCATGGGTTTATGAGGAATCGGTCCTGTCCGACTAATCTGATCAGCTTCTATGAAGAGGTCAGTTCTAGACTGGACATGGGTAATGCAGTGGACATGGTGTATTTGAAATTTTAAAAGGGATTCAACTGTACTACATGAAAGTTTGGTATGCAAAATGAGAATATTTGGACTGGGAGAAAATATATGCATTTGGGCTCACAACTGGCTCAGTGGTAGGAGTTTTAAAGATTTTCTCTAATCATCTAAGTGGTGACAGTCTGTTGTCTTGATGGTCTGCGAATGGATACGACCATGAATGCAGGAACTTTCTATACTATATCTTAGGCCCGGTTCACATCTTCATTCGGGTTTCCGTTCGGGGAGTCCCGGGAAACCCGCGGACCCCATTATAGTCTATGGGGTCCATGGGTTTCCCGGGTAAACCGCTTTTTATGCGTATAGGTTTCCATTCAGGGGGTTCCCAAGCGGATTCCCCCGAATGGAAACCCGAACGCAGATGTGAACCAGGCCTAAAATACATCCGTGATTTCTTTTTTTATGGCTTCTAATGCACATACTGTCCCTGCCTGCTAACCTGGCTGCAATAAGGAAATCATGACTATGTTTCTGACAAGTGCCAGACCATAGAAAGTTCCTATAGTCATGGTTGTATTCATTGGCAACTAATCAAGATATAAGACTGTCACAAATAAGATAATCAAAATTGCTAAGTTTTTTTTATTTGCAAAAATGTTTAACTTTTAACCCCTTAAGGACCCAGCCCAAAAGTGCGTTAAGGACCAGACCTCGTTTTTCAAAACTGACAAAACTTTGAGACGCTTTAACTTACACAAGTGATTTGGAGATTGTTTTCTTGTGACACATTGTACTTCATGTTAGTGGTAAACACTAAACAATATGTTTGTATTTATCTATAAAAAATAGGATATTTGATGGAAATTAAAAAAAAAAAAAAAATCGCAATTTTCAAAATGTCATACCACCCAAATACATTAATAAATATTATCTACCATATCTCTGCTATATATTGGCATCATCTTTTAATCATCCTTTAATGTATTTTGGATGTTAGAAGGCTCACAAGTGTAACAGCGATTTTCCAGATTTACAAGAAAATTTCCCAAACTAATTTTTGTTTGTTTGTTTGTTTGTTTAAGTTGGAAGGGACCTCAAGGGCCATCGAGTCCAACCCCCTGCAAAAGCAGGAATTCCTAAAACATCCCAGCTATATACCTATCCAGTTTCCGCTTGAAGATTTCAATTGATGAAGAACTCACCACCTCCCGTGGCAGCCTATTCCACTCTCTCACTACCCTTACTGTTAGAAAGTTTTTCCTAATGTCTAATCTGAATCTCCTTCCCCTTAGTTTCATCCCATTACTTCTCGTGCTTCCTTCTGCTAATGAGAATAGGGTAGATCCCTCTGCACTGTGACAACCTTTCAGATATTTAAATACCGCTATTAAGTCTCCCCTTAGCCTTCTCTTCTGCAAACTAAGCAGTCCCAATTCTTTTAGCCTCTCCTCGTAGGACATGGTTTGTAGACCTTCCACCATTTTGGTTGCTCTTCTCTGGACCTGCTCCAATGAATCGATGTCTTTCTTAAACTGGGGCGCCCAGAACTGTACACAGTATTCCAGGTGGGGTCTGACCAGGGCAGAGTACAGCGGAATAATTACCTCTCTTGATCTAGCTACAATGCTTGTCTTGATACATCCTAGAATTTGGTTAGCCTTTTTAGCCACCGCACCGCACTGTTGACTCATGTTGAGTTTGCGATCTATTATTATGCCCAGATCCTTTTCCCCTGTACTCTCACTTAGTACTATTCCTCCCATACTATATATGCTTCTTGCATTTCTGTTACCCTGATGTAGAACTTTGCATTTGTCCCTGTTGAATACCATTTTGTTCACCTCAGCCCATTGTTCCAGTGTGTCTAAGTCCTTTTGGATGCACTCTCTCTCCTCTCTAGTGTTGGCCATTCCTCCTATCTTTGTATCATCTGCAAATTTTATTAGTTCCCCATTAACCCCATCATCCAGATCATTTATAAAAATATTAAAAAGTACTGGGCCCAGGACAGAGCCCTGCGGCACCCCGCTTTTTACTTTCTTCCAGTTTGATGTATAGCCATTTAGAATTACTCGTTGTGCCCGATCATTAAGCCAATTGTGAACCCACCTCACTGATATTTTATCAAAGCCATACTTGATCATTTTTTCAATAAGAATGTTATGTGATACTTTATCAAAGGCCTTACTAAAGTCAAGATATACTATGTCCACTGCATTCCCCTGGTCCAACCATTCAGTGACTTTATTATAGAAGGAAATAAGATTAGTCTGGCAAGATTTATTAGGCATAAAGCCGTGCTGGCTTTGATTAATTAAAGCCTTCCCATCCAGGTACCTAATTAAATGTTCTTTAACGATTTGTTCAAAGATTTTTCCTACTATCGAGGTCAGACTTACCGGCCTATAATTTCCTGGGTCGTCCCTATTCCCCTTTTTGTAGATGGGGACCACATTTGCCCTTTTCCAATCTAGAGGGACCACTCCTGTCTCCCATGACTTATTAAAGATTATTGCAAGGGGTTCTGTTATTTCCTCTGCTAATTCTTTTAAAACTCTAGGGTGTAAATCATCCGGTCCTGGGGACTTGGTTTCCTTAATCTTAGCTAAATGTTCTCTTACCAAACCTTCACTTATAATCAGCTTGGAGTCCTCATTCCCCTCATCACTATCACCATTAATGTTGATATTTCCATCCATTTCTTGGGAGAAGACGGATACAAAATATGAATTTAGTAACTCCACTTGCTGATCTACCATGTTAACTTTTTCACCCTTTTCGTTCTTTAGGACTCCAATGGTTTCCTTCACTTTTCTTTTGCTCTTAACATATCCCCAAAAACCTTTTACATTACTCTTAACTTCTTTTGCAAGCTTCAATTCGTATTCAGCCTTGGCTTTTTTAATGCTTATCTTGCAGAGTCTGCAAACTGCTGTATACTCTCCCTTAGATATAGCTCCCATCTTCCACTTGTTGTAAGTTTCCTTTTTCTTTTTTAGTAGGTTATGTAATTTTTTGGTCATCCATCCTGGAGTTTTTAGGTGATTCCCATTTTTCTTGCTTCTAGGTATTGTTAGTTCCTGTGCATTAATGATTTCCCTACGGAAAATTTCCCACCCCTCATGTGCATTTTTGTGCTTAAGTAATTTTCGCCATGGAATTCTACTAACCCTTACCTTTAGGCCCCTAAAATCTGCCCTACTAAAATTGAGTCTTCTAGTCTTTGTCTTCTCAGGTCTTCTTCTTCTTACAACCCCAAACTCGAGTATAGCATGGTCGCTGAATCCCAATGTCCCTGCTACCCTTAATTCCTTAACCATGTCCTCCTTATTAGTTAAAACTAGGTCCAGAATGGATGTTCCTCTTGTGTTTTCTTCTACTAACTGGGCAATGAAATTGTCTGCTAGAGAGGATAAAAATTTGATAGAGCTTTTACTCGTAGCTGTGTGAGTTTCCCAATGAATATCTGGGTAATTAAAGTCTCCCATGATAACAATTTCAAATTTCTTCGAAAGAGTGGTCATTTGCTGTGAAAAAATCTCATCCCTGTCTTCTGTCTGTCCTGGTGGTCTATAATAAACACCTATTATGATGTCCTTATCGTTGTTTTTCCCCTGAATTGTTACCCAAATATTTTCCAATAAGTTATCATTTTGTAAAACTGTGATTTCCGTGGAAATGTGATCTTTTTTAACATACAATGCAACTCCTCCCCCTCTTTTATTAGTTCTATTTTTTTTTAATAAGTTGTATCCTTCCATCTGTATATTCCAATCATGCTTATCGTTCCACCAAGTTTCTGTAATACCAATGACATCATATTTTTCCTTCTGTATTATCAGTTCTAATTCTCCCTGTTTATTTCCCAAGCTTTGCGCATTTGTGTAAAAACATTTCAGATTGCGCTCTGGTACTTCCTTTTTCTTAATTTCCTTCTGAGTATCCTGTCTTAGGTCCTCATTACCACATCTAGTAACCTTGTTTAGTATATCCTTTAGCTGCATGTTCTTGTCTTTCTTTTTACTTCCCATCCCCTTCTCTTCTAGTTTAAAGCCCTCCTGATAAGTGTGGCAAGTCTTCTGGCAAATATGTGTTTCCCAGGCTTTGTGAGATGTATCCCATCTCTAGCAAGGAGTCCATCATAGAGGTAATTCACTCCATGGTCCAGAAATCCAAAACCTTGCTCTCTACACCACTGCCGAAGCCACTTGTTTACCTCTAGTATTTTATTCCATCTCCTGATACCATAACCATCAACTGGGAGAATTGATGAAAATACTACCTGCGCATCCAGTTCCTTCACTTTCTTTCCTAGATTTTGAAAGTCTTTACGAATAGTTGGTAAATCATTTTTTGCCGTGTCGTTTGTACCCACATGTATCAGCAAAAATGGGTAGTTATCCTTGGAGCTGAAGAGGCATGGAATCCTATCGGCCACGTCCCTAACTTTTGCTCCTGGGAGGCAGCATACTTCTCGTGCCGTTATATCTGGCCTGCAGACTGCTGCCTCTATGCCTCTTAGCAGTGAGTCGCCCATAACCACTTCTGTTCTGAAGAGGATTATAAAGGCCTATATATTAGAAACCTCCATGAATCACCCCATTTTCAAAACTGCACCCCTCAAATAATTCAAAACAGAATTTGGTAAGTTTATTAACCCTTTAAGCATTTCACAAGAATTACAACGATATTGAGGTGAAATTTAGACATTTCGTTTTTTTCCACTAATCCCTTCATTTAGCCCTAAAATTAACATATTCACAAAGGATTAAAGGGGAAAATATATCTCACAGTTTGTTATGCAATTTCTCCAGAGCACAGAAATACCCCACATGTGGGTGTAAACTGATGTTTGGGCATACAACAGTGCAAGGAAGGGAAGTAGCGACAATGGACATTTGAAAAGCAGATTTTGCTAGAATAGTTTTCAGGTGCCATGTCTCATTTGCAAAGCCCCTAGAGTACCAAAACAATGGAAACTCCCTAAAAGTGATCCCATTTTGGAAACTATGCCTCTCACAGAATTCATCAAGGGGTATAGTGAGCATTTTGACCCCACACCTGTTTCAAAGATTTACTAACATTGGGATGTATAAATGAAAAATTACTAAAATGTCACTTTATCCCCAAAGTTTTCATTTTCACAAGGGGTTAAAGGAGAAAAGCACACCACAGTTTGTTAAAAAATTTCTCCTGAACACAGCAATACCCCATATGTGTTCGTAATCGTTTCACAGATTTTATTAACATTAGGAAGTAAAATTAAAAATTACTTTTTTTCCAATAAACCGTCCATTTAGACACATATTTTTAATTTTTGCAAGTAGTTAAAGAAGAAAAAACACACCACAGTTTGTTACACAATTTCTTCTGAACACAGAAATGCCCCATATGTGATTATAATCTCCTGTATGGGAACATGGTGGGGCTCAGAATGGAAAGAGCGCTATTAGGCTTTAGGAGGGCAGATTTTGCTGGAGTAGTTTTCAGGCGCCATGTCGCATTTGCAGAGCCCCTAAAGTACCAATACAATGGAAACCCCTCAAAAGTGACCCAATTTTCGAAACTACACCACTCAAGGAATATATCAAGGGGTATTATCATTTTGAGCCTAAAAATGCTTCCCAAAAATTAATGTACAAAGTGAAAATTGAGGTTTTTGAAGAAATATACAATTTTAGTGCCTAATACGTTGCGGCCACTTTGTGGCATCAGAGAAATGCACTCCTAAAATTATTAAGTGGACTATCCCGGGGACAAAAAAAAAATTATATATGTGGGTATAAACTGCTGCTTGGGGACACAGCAGGGCTCAGAAGGGAAGGAGTACTGTGTTTTTTTAGCCTTTGGAGTATAGACTTAGAGGGACTTTCTGGAGGCCATGTTGTTTTTGCAGAGCCCTGGAGGTGCCAGTAAACTGGAATTCCCCAAGAAGTGACCCCATTTTGTAGGGGCAATTTTAGGGTCTCTGCAAATGTGACATGGCGTCCAAAAACCAACAATCTAAATCTGCACTCCAAAAGTACATAGCGCTCCTACACATCTGCACCCTCCTGTGTGCCCAAATGGCAGTTTATACCCACATGTATGACACTGGTCTACCCAGGATAATGTACTTAATGCCATATGTTGGTATAAACTGCTGTTTGGGCACAGAAGGGAAGGAGCGCTATTTTGGTTTTTGGAGCACAGTTTGGTTTTTGGAAACCATGCCACTTTTGCAGAACCCATGAATTGCCAGTAAAATGGAATCCGCAGACATGTGACCCCACTTTGGAAACTACACCCTTCAAGGGATTTATCAAGTGTTGTAGCGAGCATTATTAACCCTTAAGTGTTGCATTCTTTTAATTTCCAGAAATGAATGCTCAGCTGATAATGAAAAGTTAAAAATAAAATTTTTCCAGAAATACGCCATTTCAGTGCCCGATATGTTGTGCCCAGCTTATGTCTGCACAAACACACACTCCAAAAACTGTTAAGTGGGTATCCCGAGCACAACAGCTTTTGGAGCGTTTGCCTCTGATACAAGCCGGGCACAACATATTACACACTGAAGTGATGTATTCCTGGAAAAATTGTCATTTTCACCTTTCACCATCTGCTGCATATTCATTTATGGATAATAAATTATAGCAACACTTGGGGGTTAAAAATACTCACTGTACCCCTGGATAAATTCCTTCAGGGGTGTAGTTTCCAAAATGGGAACACATGTCAGGGGCATTTCAGCTCTTCAAAAGTGCAATGTCGTCCAAAAACCAAACCGTCCAAGTCTGTGCTCCTTCCCTTCTGTGCCCAAACAGCAGTTTATACCCACATATGACATTAAGTACGTTACCCTGGGTACACCAGTGTCATACATGTGGGCATAAGCTGCAGTTTGGGCACACAGCAGGACACAGAAGGGAAGGCGAGCTATGTGGCTTTTGGAGCGTAGATTTAGATTTTTGGTATCTGGACGCCATGTAATGTTTGCAGAGCCTGTAAGGTATCATAAAAGTGGATTCCCCAAAGGAGTGACCCCATTTTGAAAACTGCACCCCTCAAAGAATTTATCAAGGGATATAATGAGCATTAGTATCCCAGACATGAATACACAGCGGCTGGGAAAATGTGAATAGGTAAGCTGTGCGGAGTGCATTGGGAACACCAAATTCCCTACTATATCCCCTGTAGTTCCTATTATTGAGGGGGGGTCACTCTGGGGGTCACTTCTGGTTTATTTTCCCTCAAAAGCTCTAAATCTGGGGTGTACCCTAATATACGCTCGCACAGCTTATACATTCCCTTCCTGCCGCAGCCAGTTTTGTTCTAATGATTTGGTGATTTTTGTCTTCATATTGTACAAGCTATATTTTCTTTATTTTTCTGGTGATGTAGCCATATGAGGGCTTGTTGTTTGCAGGGTGAGATGGATTTTGTAATGACATCATCTTTGGGTACCTATAACTTATTGAATAAATTTTATTAACTCTTTCTTGGTGGATTTAAAAAAAAAACCCCATCAATTCTGGCACTGCGTTTTACTTTTTAAATTTTTCACCATGCAGCGTAAAGCATAAGTAACATGTTACCTTTATTCTATGGGTCGGTATGATTATGGCGATATCTCATTTATATTGTTTTTTTATGTAATACTAATTTTGCATAACAAAAACCCATTTGGGGACATAAATGAATTGTTTTTGCATCGCCATCTTCTGAGATACGTAATATTTTTATTTTGTGGTTTACAGAGTTAGTTGAGGGCTTATTTTTTGTGGGACAACCTGTGCTTTTTATTGGTACTATTTTGGGGTACATATGACGTTTTGATCACTTTTTATGGCATATTTTGAAAGGTGAGATGGCGAAAAATCATTACTTCCGGCGGGTTTTTTCAGTTTCTTTCTCCCGACGTTCAGCGTGTACATTAAATATTGTTTCAGTTTTATTGTACGGACGCGACGATACCAAATATGCATTGTTTTTATTAGTTTTTATGGTTTTTTTTTTATATAATTCATTTTATATAGGAAAAGGGAATTTTTGGGGCTTTATTCTTTTATAAATTTTTTTCACACACTATTTTTTTTTCACTTTTTTTATTTTTTCATGTGTCCCATTAGGACACCTGAGCCAGCGAGGCTTTGATCGCTGGCTAATTACTATAGACTGCAAGACACAAGCATACAAGTGTCTTGCAATCTATACAGACGCATAGCCTGACTTCCGGAGATCCAGGTAGTATCAACCAGGTAATGGGGGCTCCAGGCAGCCTGGGGTCGCTGACCAGACCCCGGGCTACAGATTATAGATACTGGCACCTCCCGACCTCACCGCGGGGGGGGCTGAGGGGGGCGGCAACATGGCGGAACCCTTTGGATGCCGCGGTCATGTTTGACCGTGGCATCCAAGGGGTTAAAACCTCCGGTCGGAATTCAGTTATGGAGCAGGGTGTTAGCTGTCAGTTACAGCTAACACCTGGTTCTGATTCCGCCTGCTCAGATAGTGAGCGGGCGGCTTCCCTAGGGCGTACTATTATGCCCTGTTGCGCGAAGTACCAAGTGCGCAGGACGTAATAGTACGTCCAATGTCGTTAAGGGGTTAATTGCCTACAAATCTAAATATGGTTGTGTTTGTGGGAATACCAATTTAATAGTAAATTGTTAGGGAAGACTGCCACTGATTATGATTTGGGGATTTCTAAGGATAGTAATGGCAAACAGGGCCGGCGTTAGGGGAGGGGCAAACTGGGCAATTGCCCAGGGCCCCGTCCCCAAAGAGGCCCCTGGGATCCGGAGCCTGATGACTCCGGATCCCAGAGTCAGGCCCGGCCATATCAATAACAGAAAGGCACCCAGCGTCATGTGCTGCAGGGCCCCTTTCCGAGGTGAGTAAAAATAACAAACATTTTTACTCACCTGTCCTTAACTGTTTGTTATTTTCCCTTACCTTCCCCTTCGATAATTATAATATAATAATAGCACTGACGGAGTCTGTAGGGCCACTGTGGAGCATTATACTGGAGGGCCCCCTCTGGATAGCATATATATTGTTTTGGGCCACTGTGGAGCAACTAGGGTGGGGACCCTCTGGAGAGCATGTTATATTCTGTGGAGCATTATAATGTGGGGGGCAGGCTCTGGAGAGCATGTTATATTCTGTGGGGTTACTTTTGAGCATTATGCTCTCCAGAGGGGCCCCCCCAGTATAATTCTCCAAAGTGGCCCCACAGAATATAACATGCTCTCCAGAGGACCCCCTCCCCAGTATAATGCTCCACAGTGGCTCCACACAGTATAATATGCTATCCAGAGGGGCCCCCCAGTATAATGCTCCACAGTGGCCCAAAACAGTATAATATGCTCTCCAGAGACCCCCTCAGTATAATGCTCCACGGTGGCCCCACACAATATAATATGCTCTCCAGAGGGGGCCCTCCAGTATATTATACTGTGTGGGGCCAACGTGGCGCATTATACTGGGGGGAGGGCTCTGTAGAGCATATTATACTGTTTTGGGCCACCATGGAGCATTATACTGGGGGGGGGGGCTGTGGAGAGCATATTATACTGTTTTGGGCCACTGTGGAGCATTATACTCGGGTAACCTATCTGGGCAGTATATTATACTGTGTGGAGGCCATTCTGGAGTATGTTATACTGAGTGGGGCCACTCTGGAGCTTTATATTGGGGGGGAAGGGGCAGTATGAGGAGGCTGTTCTACTGTGTGGGGCCACTGTGGAGTGTATTATATTGTGTGGGGCTTTTCAGGATTATATTATACTCTGTGGGGCAATTGTAGAGCATTATACTGGGGGGACTATGAGCAGCATATTATACTGTGGGGGACCACTATGGAGCATTATACTGGGGGAACCCCTCTGGGGAGTATATTATACTGTGTGAAGGCCATTGTGGAGCATGTTATACTGTGTTAGGCCACTGTGAAGCATTATACTGGGGGGCACTGTGGGGTGCATATTATACTGTATGGAGCATATTATATTGTGTGAGGCTCCTGGGGAACATATTGTACTATCTGGGGCCACTAAGGGTAGTATACTGTGTGGGCCACTGTGGAGTATTATACTGTGTGGAGCCTTATATACCATGTGGGACCACTATGGGGGGGCTCAGGGGAGCATTTTATACTGTGTGAGGCCACTGTGGAGCATTATATACCGTGTGGGGAAACTGTGGAGGGCTGAGGGGAGCATTTTATACTGTGGAGCATTATATACCATGTGGAGCATTATACTGTGGGGGAGGGGCTCAAAATTCCTGCTGGCAGCCCTGTGTGCTATGTCTGCATCACAGCTCCCTCACTATAATCTTGCACAAACGTGTAGTGCCTCATGGCCATGTCATTCCCCCTTCAGTCCGACACTGTATAACAGAGAACTATTATATATAAGGGTGGGTTACTATATATAATTGGGAAACTTAAATATGAGGGGGCTATTTTAAAAAGGGGAACTATTATTTATAAGGGGGGAACTATTATATATAAGGCATCCATTACAAGGGGGGAGCTATTATTTACAGTATAAGAGGGGAACTGTTTATAAGGGGGTATAATTGTTAAGTGGGCTTATTTATAAAGGGGGCTATTAGTGATAATGAGGACTATTATTTATAAGGGTAACTATTATTTATGAGGGGGCTATTATTTATAAGGGAGCAGTATTATTTTTACGGGGTGACTGTTACTGATAAGGAGGAATATTACTGATACAGGGCACTATTTATCATTTATAAGGGCACTATTACTGATAAAGGTGTAATATTATTTATAAGCAGGGACTATTGTTTATAAGGAGGTGCTATAATTACTGATGACTGCGTGCAAAAATCTATTAGGCGGTACAAAGGTGCTCATTTGAATTGTGTGTGGTAAAATGGGGCTTGTTATTACTTTTTTGTTTGCAGAAAGGAGACGTTATTATAGGGGTTGCCACTGGAAGACGATAGTGTTGTTTGCATATCAGCATTTGGGGCCCCGCTTTTAATTTTGCCCAAGGCCCCACTTTGTCTAAAACTGGCCCTGATGGCAAATACAAAAAAACAAAAGCACAGCAGGCACTACCAGAACATATGAATTGAATGATATGGCTTTGTTACTTAGCTGAATCGCTGGTGCAGCAGAGGATACACGGGGGCACGCTGTAGAAATGATGTCCAAAATATAGTAGGAAAAAGCAGGACAGCGGCAGTCACATCCGGATAAAAAACCTAAAATGTTCAAGGGGTTGTCCAGTTTCAGACCAATATTGAGAGACAAATATTATTGTTTGTATAATGAAAAGTTCTACAATTATCCAATATGTTTTCCACATTCCTCTTGGTTTTTGATCTCTGCTTGCTGTTTTTCATTCATAATTTACTTCCAGTGGATAAAAGTCAGTCCATGGTCATGTGATATACAGTCCATTTTCATGTGATATACGGTCGATGGTCATGTGATAACCACAAAGGTGCACAGCTCGTTATAGTCACATCTCAGTAATCAGACATCTGCCTGGTAACGAGCTGTGCACCTGTGTGTTCATCACATGACCATTGACCATATATCACACGATCATGGACTGACTTTTAGCCACTGGAGTAAGCAGAATGAATGACAGCAAGCAGAGATCTAGAAAACTGTGAGAAATTGATACAGAAAGTATATTGGAAAATTGTATAACTTTTTATTATACAAACAATAACATTTGTCTCTCAATATTGGACAACTCCTTTAACATTTTTAGTCATAAAGTAACTCTTGAAGAGGGGCGGCAGCTGCTAAGTGATCTGCCTGACACTTTATACCAAGGTAACGTCATGTACTGTCTCTAGTGTTTCATATAACACAATATTCATGTATACATAAAAATATGGCATATTTCACTGTATATTGGCATATGTTGCTATTGACAGTATTTGGAATTGTTGCTGTGGTTAGTGCCACCTGTGTTAGATACATAATAAAGCTATTAGTAACCTCCAACCATTAAATATAAAGAATTTTGTGTAATACATTTTTTGAAGAGTTGGAACATGTACCCCTATGGAGACTAGTGAGAATGGCATATTATATGCTCAGCCCATAAATGACAAATAGAGATCCAGATTTTCCATTTTTTAAATTTAGCCCTAGAATTATGTATGCTCATGTCAGTTAATAGACTAATGGGGTCCTAGCAAGTGGCTTTTAAAATGCAACAACTCTGGGGTTACATAAGGCATCCATAACTATGGCAGCAAATGTAAATAAGCAAGTAGCAATGACCTACTATGTAACTAACACATCTTCTGTCTAAAAAATGTTAAGGGTATTTATGAGATTAGAAAAGCATGGCAACTTCTGTACAGGCCATTATTGTCCATGGGCTGTGTCTGATGTTACAATGTAGCTGCATTCATTTACATTGAATTCAGCAGCAATAGCATTCACTGCCAATATGCAAGAGTGGTGCTATTACTGTCAAAAAACATCCACGTATTTCTAATCGCATACAACCATATTAACTATGAAATCTCTGATACCGTATTGATTTTTATCTCAGCATGGAGATCCACATTAATCATATTTTTCTAGTTGATAAAAGTTACATTATTTAACCATATGTTATTGCTTACAAAAAATAAAAAAAAACACTTTGTTGGAGGTGGTTTGGAAATTACATGGGAGATAACAGAGTTAAAATAGCTGTAGTGTAAACCATTTTGTCACTCCTAAATGTTTTCCTGTGAGTCATCAGTTTAAGACCAAAATCTAATCTTAGAGGTGATATTCAGTATGCTAGTGATAAGATCTAGACTATTGCTTCCTTTTTATCATAAAAAGAGAAGCTTAAACTTATACTTTTTAGTGTAGAAAGAGAATGTAGGGGAATTTAGTGAACAGTGGGGGTTTTAATGATCTTTCCAATGTATTAGTTACTTATATCTTGAAGTAATTAATATTAATCTAGTATTTTTATGTTGCAACAGTAGTAACTTGTTTTCTGATGAACATAGCAGATAACATTGTTAACAGAGATGCAGAAATTTAAATAGTGAAATATGGATAACACATATATGACACATGACACGGTATGACGTATATTTATTGATGATTGTCATAAATTTTCTATTGCATGAATAATACATATAGAATTTCTTGCTTGTTTTCCATATTGTATAACAGAAAAAAGGTGGAAACTGCACAAGTACAAGATACTGATATATGACATTCACTCACATACCTCGAATCCATGAGGGTGGTTGATGCCTAGTATTCCAAATGTACAAAGATAAGGCATATGAAAGGTGTCAGTCACATGAAAATTAGGTGCACAATGCTAGCTTACAGCCTATTATTGACTCCCATACTATTAGATCAGGTGGTATGTCCAGCACCTACATACATGCACTCCACTAGAACCAGCATCATGTTTTCCCTCAACTAACCTAAGAGGGCCTTGCTGCATCCTGCAATGAGTTACTTATCATGAGGTATTGGTAGATATTTTAGCCAAAATATGCACGTTTGCAAACTGCATCATTCTTCATCAATATTTTTCAATTATGCAACCTCCGTCCTATACCATTTGGTCCTGTCTGTATCCTGCTGTGAGCCATTGCTTCACCTACTAGTTGTGTTTACACTTAAGCTATGTTATATAAAACTCTTTTATATAGAGGTTTTTCTTCTCAGGGAATAAATAATTTTTACTCTAAATTGTTTCTTTGAGCACTGACACTATATTCTCATAGAATTTATGGAAACTATAGGGAAATACATATATATTGGAATGTATATAAGATTCCTTTGTGATTAGCCATAGAGTATGAACACACATCTGTAATAACGTATTGCTGGTCACTAGTCACTGAGCATCTTCAGCACGCTGCGTTTATTATTATTTTGATATATTAGCAGTTCCCTATAGAGTTTCATACATATGTGATAGAGAGTATATTATCAAATCATTATTTGTGATCTTCATTATATATATATATATATATATATATGATATGTCAACTTTAAGACTTCCTGGCAAGGGTTTGACACCTATTCACACTGTCTGTTTTATCCTGTAGTGTATCAATTGTATTTTTAATATTTATGTCCAATAAAATTATATATTTTTATATTTTTGATAAGCAGCATGGTGACTCAGTGGTCAGCATTGCAGCGCTGGAGGTCTAGGTTCGAATCTGACCAAAAACATCTGCGAGTTTCTATGTTCTCTCTGTGTTTGTGTGGATTTCCTCTAGGTATTCTGATTTTCTTCCACACTCCAAAGACATACTGATAGGGAAAGTAGATTGTGAGCCCTATATGAGACAGTGCCTGACAAAGTCTGTGGAATATGATGGCGCTAAATAAATAATAAATATTTTGAGTGTATTGGCTAATTTTTTTTTGTGGTTGGTACACTTTGCAAATGTAAACATTGGGATCAGGGCCGATTGCACCCTGTCTGATTGCACCCTCTGCGCTGCGAAGCCGATTTTTTTCATCAGACACGAAGTCCTGCCTGTCCGACTTTGTTTCCGACGAAAAAAAAAGGATTCGCAGCGCAGAGGGTGCAATCGGACACCCTCGCATTGCTTTAAAAACCCATTCAAATGAATGGGTTTTTAACCAATACGTCGCTGACCGGTCTGTATCCGATGCCAATCCCGTTCGCCGAGATTTTCACTCGGATTGGCAACGGACGGACTGGAACGCAGGTGTGAACCTACCCTTAGTAATAATCCAGTACAATGAATGAAAGAGTGCTCTGTGGTACTTAGTATACATGTGACTGGTAAGCTCAGATAACTGGTTAACTGTCATTAAATGCAACTCTGAAAACAGACATGACTGATTGCGCAGAGTTTTGCTGTGGATGTCCCACAACTCTCAAGGCTTGTCCACTTTTTGTTAGAAAGGACCATTGACAATTGGAACCCTTAGAGTTAAGGGTTACTTTAATATGCGGATTAACTTGGCAAGCAAGTGTTAAATCCTTAACAGCACTATCCTTCATTTGGGAAGCAGTATAGACCTGACAGAGTCTGCCAATTGAATGAGTCTATATATTATACAGTACAGACCAAATGTTTGGACACACCTTCTAATTCCAAGAGTTTTCTGTATTTTCATGACTATAAAAATTGTAGATTCACACTGAAGGCATCAAAACTATGATTTAACACATGTGGAATTCTGCAAAGCAGTGTGCAAAGCAGTAATCAAAGCAAAAGGTGGCTACTTTGAAGAACCTAGAATATAAGACATATTTTCAGTTGTTTCACACTTTTTTGTTAAGTATATAATTCCACATGTGTTAATTCATAGTTTTGATGCCTTCAGTGTAAATCTACAATTTTTATAGTCATGAAAATACAGAAAACTCTTGGAATGAGAAGGTGTGTCCAAACTTTTGGTCTGTACTGTATATAGAGACATATTATTATTATTATTATTATTATTATTATTATTATTATTTTTATTATTGTTATTACTTTATTATGAAAGTTTCCTTTATTTTTTAAGACAGAGCCCAACTGGCTGTACTGGAGCATACGGAGAATCTTTTATTTAGGAGATGTTTGCTAAGTTAATGTTGCTATCTGTGAATGGGGCTAATGGCCTTCAGCAAGAAGAAACCAAATTCTGCAAAGCAAAAATGATTTTCAATGTCACTGATTGCAGTCAGTATAGAGAATTTGCCATGAGAGTCATGGTTAATAATATAGTAGTACTTTGGAGAGAGATTTATTCATCTTCTGTTTCAGTTATATTAGTGATATCTGTTTCTGTAGTAACAGTAAACGTTTCACAATGATGAATGACAGATTCTTTTCACACCTTTTTTGTCATGGAATTAGTTGCAGAGTATAGCAAAATACAGAAATAGAGGTGGCATAGCAATACAGAACTACTGTACATACTATTGCTATGAAAATGTCAGATGTTTTCCTAGGAGGTTGGGATAATTTTAACAATGCAAGATTAAGTAAATCCTCTTTGAATTCTATGGTTTTACGTATCAGGACATAAAAAAAATCTGCTCCTTAGAAGATCCCAAAAATAGGGAATTACAACCTTAGATGAACAACAACACAGAACAACTTATACATATAATTGCTTCCTATATGTTTCCTATTTCTGTTGAAGCCACGCTTGGCTTTGTCGCAAAAAAAAATGTGTCACTTTATGTGGCGAAAACTTTGAGATGCTTTAACTTACCCTAGTGATTTTGAGATAGTTTTTTGCATGACACATTCTACTTCATGTAAACATTAATCAATATTTTTTGCATTTATTTATAAAAAAATAGGAAATTTAATGGAAACTTGAAAAAATTTGCAATTTATAAAATGTGAAATGCTCTGCTTTTCAGGCAGATAGTCATGCCACTCAAATGCATTAATAAATATTATGTAACATATCTCTGCTTCATGTTAGCATCCCTTTTTAATTATATTTAAATTTATTTTGGATGATAGAAGGATAACAAATTTATGTTTAAACAATGTTGATTAAAAATGTTTTAAATACAATACAAAAGAGGAGAAAATAAGGAAAAACAAAACAATAATAACAATATTATAAACAAGCAAGAGGTGCAAAGGCACGCAGGCCTTGCCTAAACGTAAGAGGTTAGGGGAGAACCCTGCCCACAGTTTGAGGACACAATGTACAAACATAGGGGCGAAGGCCCAGGTATATGGAAGCTGAATAACATCATCTGCGGAGAAACAAGGGACAGACAGACAAACAGAGGTGACACACAGTAGGAACAACACACAGGTAGACACAGGTGGGGAAGTGAGGAGGGGAGACATTAGGGGGAGGGTAGAACGACCAGTAACCTCTTAAGAGGAAAGGGGAAGGAGAACAGTAAAGTAGAGTAGTTCCGAATCAGGAGAAGAAAGAGGAGAACTCAGTTGACTCCTGAAACACCACCCAAGGCCGCCAGAGAGTGTCAAATTTGGAGGGATCCAGGGCCTCCATTCTCCTTATTAGGAGAAGCTCCTGTAGGAATTCAACCAGGGAGGGTGCAGCAGTGCTCCGCCAGTGCCTGGGAATGACCGTTCTGGCGGCCGTGAGAAAGTGTCGCAGGAGATCCTTCTTTACCGCAGAAATCCTGCCAGGGATAACCGAAAGAAGGGCCAGTTGGGGAGTTGCTGTGACGGTGCGACCACACACCTTGGCGTACAGGTCGAACACAGCTTCCCAGAAGGGCTTAAAAAGTCACACTCCCACCAGATGTGATACAAGGTACCTTTCTCAGTGCCACAGCGCCAACACCGGTCAGTCACAGCAGGATAGATTCTATGGAGGAAATCAGGACACCTGTACCACCGAGACAGAATCTTGAAATTCTTTTCTTGTGCACTGCAAGGCAACGGGAGCTTATGTGCGAACAGGAAAGACCTATCCCAGTCGGCAGGGGAAAGACCCGCATGGAGGTCTGACTCCCAGGGAACTGTATATGAGGGGGGGCCCGGGAGTAGCATCCCAGAGAAGAATGCTGTAAAGAGTTGAGAGAGCACGCGGGAAAGAGTCAGCGCAGGATAGAGCAGACTCCAGGTCAGTCATGGTCGAGGAAAGAAGGGGGGACAAAGAGAATTTCCGCAAGAAGGCCGCAAGTTGGCCATACTCCAGCTAGGACAAATGAAGGTCCGGATGAGAAGCACGCAACTGGGCCAATGGAGGAAGAGGTGGGTCCCCAGCGACCTGCCTAACTCTAATGTCGACACTTCGCCAGCACAGGAATCTATCTATGGAACAACCCAGGGGGAACATAGGATTACGAAAAAGAGGACTAAGGGGGCCAGGGAGTCTAGCCACTCTCCCACTGGAGCACACCGAATCCCAGGTCTTAAGGAAGTTTGAAGAGAGGAATGAGTGCCCGGCGGATCCCTGACGGTGATGAGTCGGTATCTACAGCAATGAAGGAAGGGGAACCGAGAGCAAGTCCGCCTCGAAAGAGACCCATTGCTTGTCCGTGCCATGATAAGGCTAATCGAAAAGACGCAGCAAAGCCACGGAGCGATAATAGAGCCTAGGATCCGGCAGTCCCGCGCCCCCCTATCCTTGCGGCGGGTCAACATCTGATATTTTATTCTACTCCTTGCCGAACCTCATACGAACCTCCCAAACATAGATTGAACACTAATGAAAAAAGTACGCAGGAGGGGAATAGGAAGCACCTGGAACAGATACAAAAGCCGAGGAACCACATCCATCTTGCGAGCGTGAATACGGCCAAACCATGTAAGGGCATATGTGCCATATTTCCGCAGGTCCGACACGAGTGTCTCAAGCAGTGGGAGATAATTAAGACGATACAAGTGGGAAGGGTCAGGAGGGATATGAATCCCAAGGTACTTGAGTTTGAGAGAGATGTTTTGCAACTTAAATGGGAAGTTGTCCGCGAGATGAGCTACCTCTGTGTGGGGTAACGTGACGTTGAGGGCCTCACTTTTGGAAAGATTGACCATGAAGTTACTCAGGTGACCAAAGTGGCTGAATTCGCGGAGGATAGATGTAAAGGACCCCCGGGGCTGGGAAACGTAAAGAAGGAGATCGTACGCATATAATGCCGACTTAACCTAGCCGTTGCCCATCTGAAGGCCATGAATGTCCGGGCATCGCCGTATTGCCAACACCAGATGCTCCATAACCAGGGCATACAGCAGCGGCGACAGAGGGCAGCCTTGTTGAGTGCTGTTCCGCACCAGAAAAGTGCCTGAGAGGATCCCGTTAGCCCGAACCCTCGCCGACGCATCACCATAAAGGGAAAACACCTTGTTCAAAAAAACAGGACCCACACCCACTTGCTGAAGCGTTGCACGCAGAAAGCCCCAGTGTACTTGGCCAAACGCTTTCTCGGCATCTACGGAGAGCAGGCACATAGGAGAGTTGTTGGATCAAGCCAGTAAGACAGCAAGTAGGGTTTTACAGACTTTATCTCGGGCCTCACAACCGCAGATGAAGAAGTCCTGATCAGTGTGGATCAAGCCTGGCATTAGGTGGGACAGGCGATTGGCCAATAATTTGGAAAACAATTTGACGTCGATATTAATGAGGGAGATTGGGCGATAACTGGCGCAGCTAGTCGGATCTTTGCCCGGTTTGAGGAGGACCATAATCAGGGTGGAAAGGGACTGCGGAGCGAAAGGGGAAGAGTCGTCAACAATGTTAAATACCCTAGTCATGGTTGGGGAAAGGAAGTCTCCAAAACATTTGCAAAAACGGGCAGTGAACCCGTCCGGGCCAGGAGACTTACCCAATGGGAAGGGCTGAATAACGAGTGAGATCTCCTCCTCAGAAAAAGGTGCATCAAGGAGAGCCTTATCTGTGTCCGCAAGGGAAGGCAGAGGTGTATCAGTAACGTACTCCTGGATCTTATCACGGAGAGCATCTGGGGCAAGATCGGCGTACTGCCCGCGGATGTTATATAGGTCACTGTAGAATGAGCGGAACTCCGTGGTTATATCAGTGGGGTTATGGAACGTTCGACCCGACCTGCCCCGCAGCCGGGGAATATACATGGGATTACCGTGCAGGTGAATGCGACGAGCGAGGGAGCGGCCGCACTTATCCCCGAATTCATAGTAATGTTTCCGAACGCGGTCTCTAGAGTGTAAATACATTTAGTCGAGATGCGAATGCAGCTCCTCCCTAGTGTTAAGGAGTTCAGATAATGCCTCCTGAGAATGGGTCCGTTTGTGAGTCAACTCAAGAGAATGAATGAGCGCAAGGCGCGTTACAACCCAAGTGTCTCGTTCCTTTTGAAGGCGCACACCATGTTTGATCAGTACACCCCGGATCACACACTTCAGCGCCTCCCACTGTAGCCAGAGAGGAGTGGGGTCGTGAGCATGGTGGAGGTCGAAGTCCCTAAATGCCGCACCGACATCCGCCCTACAAGTGATATCCTTCAGAAGGCTGCCATTCAATCTGCACGTGAAAGGGCGACGCATTAAGCCCGGGACCTCAAGAGACTAAAAGACAGGAGCGTGGTCGGACGAAAGGGCTGAATCAATGCAGAAGACAGGGGACCAGGTGAGGGCATGATGACTGACAAGAAAAAAGTCCATACGGCCATAGGAATTATGTGCTGGAGAGTGAAAGGTATAGTCCCAGTCTCTAGGGTGCAAAATGCGCCATACATCAACTAGTTGAGAGTTGTGGAGAGTATTCACTAACCGTCGCAGGTGTGACTGGGCGTGGGGGAGGCGAGGAGGGGAAGAGTCAAGGGATGGATCTAGGACAAAGTTAAAGTCGCCCCCAGTATCACTAGCCCCTCGCTAAAGTCTGCCAACGTGCCAACTAAGATCTTGCAATAAAATAGCTGCCCCTGGTTCGGGAGATAACAGCGTACCACAGTGAGCACGGTGCCCGCAATGTGCAATTTAAGAAACACAAATCTACCCTCGGGGTCAATCAGGATGTCTAGTACCTTGTATTGTAGAGAACGATGAAGGGCAACGGAAACACCCTTGGACTTGGCAACTGGGTTGACGCTGTGGAACCAGACCGGGTAGTGACGGTTGCGAATGTCCAGAACATGGTACTTCTTAAAGTGAGTCTCCTGCAAGATAAGAACATGAGAGCGTTTCTTGTGAAGCTGATACAGAATTTGGTTACACTTTTGAGGGACATTAAGCCCCCGTGCATTGAGAGTACAGACGTTAAGAGAGGTCATAGTCAAAAAGAGGAAAGGGAGGGAGGGCGACACAGAAGGAACAGACAAAAGGAAGGAGAGGGAAAACAAGTATGAGGAGACTAGGACAAATTAAGACTGCAAGTAACGGGGATTTAACCAAAACTATGGGGTGGAGGGAGCAGCCTCCACTCAAAAAGGATGGGGAAGAGGCAGGATACGAATGCCAAAACACGCACTACACAGTAGCGCGGAGACCCTGGTGGGAAACGGGCTTTCTAACAAAGGAGCCGTCTTTCCCCCCCCCCGGGCCCCCAGGCCACACTGATGGATAAACATCAATAACGGTTTTCAATAGCTGACTGGCTAAGCATATAAATAACACAAACAACCTGGAGGAAATTGGAATGAGAATGAGGGGAGGGCAGAGAAAAGAGAATTGGGGAAGGAGAGAAAGCGAGAGAGGAAGAGAAAAAGAAGGAGTAGGAAGAGAAGGGAGAGAGAGAGAGAAAAGAAAAAAAAAAAAGGAAGGAAGGAGAAAGGCACAAGGGTTCGAACCCCGAGGGAGCGCGGAGATCTAACAGACAGACCACACAGGTGGTGTTCTGCGACCCCCCAAGGAGAGCTACAACCACAGGGGTTGCAGAGAAACGGAAACTGTGTACTGAAACATCAAAAGTTCACTGCATCAAGTTGAAGAAGCCTGACTGGGGCTCGGCTGAGCATCTGGAGCGGTGGCCCGATCCTGTCGGCGTCTTCTAGAGTGACACTGGGATTGAGCTGATGAAACCGGAGGAGAAGCACCAGGCAGGGAGGGCCAATCCAAAGCGGCCACCGAAGGGAGACCAAGAGCCACCGTGAAGGCAGGGATGTCATCTGGATGTGTCACGGCAAGGGTGCGGCCCCCGTGGCGAACCTGCAGGTGGAAAGGGAAGCCCCAGGAGTACGCCACTTGGTGTTGAACCAGCAAGTCCAGGAGCAGCTTCAGGGCACTCCGCTTGGCAAGAGTAAGTCGGGATAAGTCCGGGAGTAAATTGATGGGAATGTCCAGGAACAGAACTTGACGAGACTCTCTGGCTTTGCGCATGATGGCCTCTTTCAGCTTATGTCTGTGCACTCTGCATATGACGTCTCTAGGATTTGCAGAATCAATAGGGCGTGGGCCCAAGGAGCGATGTGCACAGTCAAGTTCAAGCGGAGAGCTCTGCGGAGCGCCCAACAGTGAGTTGAAGATTAGACATAAAGTAGCGTCCAGTTGCTGGGGTTTAATAGACTCAGTAAGACCCTTGACCCTGATGTTGTTCTGCCTGTTTCTATTTTCAAGGTCATCCAAAAGATCCGCCAGATATTGTAGCTGGTGAGTGTGAGAGGAAATGGCAGAATCGTGGGCAGAGAGTTGAGTCGCAGAGGAGGCATATGAAGACTCGAGGCTGTCAAATCTTGCCTCCAGATATTGCACAGTAGAGAGGACAGCAGAAAGTTCAGACTTGTAGGACTGTTCCAGTCGGAACACATACGCCTCCATGTCAGACTTAGTCGGGAATGGCAGCAAAATGGGTGATCAAGCGACGAAGCTCATCGAGGGTATCAGAAGCAGGTGCGGAGGACGAAAAGGTGCCAATGGGAGAGCCCCCAGGACCGCCATGATGAGAAGACTCCAAGACGCCAGTACCAGGTGGCCCCAAGCCTGCGTCAGGAGTTATCTGGAGAGCACTATGGTGTGAAGGCTGGCAGGAGTGCAGCAAGAGTGTAGGACCGTCCAACTGGGATGCACCAGGCAGGGAAGGGGCGAGGGTCGCATCATGGCCACGGGCAGAGGCAGCGCCAGGCATAATGGAAGAGAATCCCCCCCATGCCAGGAGGAGCAGACTGAGGATCCGCCATCATGGAGTGGTAGCTGGTAGAGGGAGTGGAAGCAGGAGCAGTCCAGGGGAGGGGTGAGCTGTGTAGAGGCTGGAGGGGTTCACTTCTAGCCTGTGTGGCCCCCAGTGCGGAACCCGGCAGCGGGAGCACCGGGGAGGAGGCAGGAGATGGCGGCATGGAAGGCCAGCCCGCTTCTAAGGCCCCCATAGACAGAGGGGAGGAGGGAGCCGAGAGGTACCCAGACCCTCTAGCGTCCCATGGAGCAGGGGGACTGGGTGAGAAGGAGATGTCTTCTGGAGGGAGGGGCACCACCCCAGAGCCCCCGGAGGAGCCAGGCACCGCTGCTGGAGCCGCCGCCAGTGGAGAGCAGGCCGGGGAACTGCGTGAGGAGAGTGCAGCGTCGGGCACTATCTTGGAGGCCGCCGTGTCGTGACCTGCAGCTCGTGGACCCTGGAGGAAGCGCTTGATGAAGGCGTCTTGTGGGACCCCCGGAGGGGTTGAAGAGGACCGCGGGGGGATCCTACGGGACTTGCCCATATCCAGGTAAGTATTAATGTCGCCAGTCAGAGCTTAATACGTGCGCCCAGGATGCCCAGGGAAGGAGCTGAGGCAAGACACGTCCTCAGTCCCACATAGCCAGGCCACGCCCCCATTTTTTTACGGACCACTTCAGTTCTGAAGGGAATTTTAAAAGCCTATATATTAGATAACACCCATAAATCACCCCATTTTCAAAAATACATCCCTCAAATAATTCAAAATAGCATTTAGGAAGTTTATTAACGCTTTATGCATTTCACAGGAATTAAAAAAAAAAAAAATCTGGATATGAAATCTAGACATTTCATTTTTTGTTCAATAGTACATTCATTTAATGTTACAATTTAAACATTCAGAAAAGGTTAAAAAAAAATGCATCACACAATTTGTTATGCAATTTCTCCTGAGCTTGGAAATACCCCACGTTTATGTAAACAGTTTATGTAGCAGTACAGAAGAAACCCTCCATAAATGACCCCATTTTGGAATTACACTCTTCAAGGAATTTATCTAGTGGTATAATCATTTTGACCCCACAGCTGTTTCACAGTTTTATTAACATGAACGTGAAAATGAAAATTTACTTAAATGTCACTTTATCCTCAAATTTTTCAAGGAAAAAAAAACATCCCACAGTTTGTTAAACAATTTCTCTTGAACATGGCAATACCCCATATGTGGTCATAAACTGCACATAGCACTCCTTCACACCTGCACCCTGCTGTGTACCCAATCAGCAGTTTATGCCCACATGTATGACTCTGTTGTAACCAGGACTGTTGCACCTCTTAAGAGATTTATCAAGCGGTGTAGTGAGCATTTTTTTTTATTTCAATCAGTTTTATTGAATTTTAAAGGTAATTTAACAACACATATAGAAACAGTAGTATGTAATCGTACTGCGATGAATAACACGTAGAGGAACCATCCTCTGTTACCTAGAGGACAGAGATCCCTCGACCAGCTAAGGAATTAATGCGAATACATAGTAACATAAGGTAACAGTGACATTATTCAAAATAATATTAATGTGGTACTACAGGGGCAACAGATAGGATGGAAAAGAGACTACCCGCTCTACAACGGATGGTTACGGGTGTATAGTATCCATGGGAGCCAATTCCTTTGAAACTTGCTGTCTCCAAAAACTCAGTGGGAGAGAATCTTCTCATATTGGTAGGTCTGCTCCACCATGTTCACCAAGTCCCTCCTTGACGGAATAGTAGATGATTTCCAATTACACAGAAGAGCCAGTGATGCTGATAGTAAGGCGTGACCAATCATCACTCTTTGGGATGTTGGGAAGGAGTCGATCTGTAGGAACAGTAGTGCCAAGGCCGGAGAGAGAGGTATAGAGAATCCGACTATGGACGAAATCCATCGGAAGACGTCTTGCCAGTATGGCCCCACTTGAGGGCATGTTCACAGTATGTGAAGTAAAGATCCTTCCTCGCCACATCCCCTCCAGCAGGAACTTGAGGTCTGCGAGTACATTCGGTGAAGTCGCTCTGGGGTATAGTACCAGTTAAGGAGAATTTTGGTGGTAGTTTCGTAGTGGGTCACGCACCTGAAGGTCTTCTTGGTGAAGGTCATGGCTGCTTGCCATTGTGTGACCGAGTATGATCGATGGAGTTGAGTTTCCCAACTTAGCAGTGGGGTAGATTTGATCAAATGGTCCTTGGCGCCCATGCTATTGTAGATTGAGCTGAGAATTTTGGTGGAAGGATTGGGAGTTTTGAGGAGATCCAATAGAGATTTATTGTAGATCACTTGTTTATTGTGGTTGGCGGAAAGAAAATGTTTAATTCTTAGGTATGTGAAGAGGCATTTAGAGGGTAGTGAGAAGGTAGATTGAAGAGTTTGGAATGGAATTATTGAATTTTCACTCCATATCTGTGAGATAGAAGTAATTACACATGTTCTCCAGATAGATAGGTCAAGATCGAGGATGGCTTGTTCCAAGAATTCAGTTGGAGCCCGTTTGATATTTAACACCTGTTTCCTGCCTGTAGCGCGATGAATATGGCGCCATGTATCCGTGAGGTGCTGTAGAATTGGGGACGGGAGAGAGGGTACCGGTGTCCAGAGGGATGTAGTGAGCATTTTTAACCCTTAAGTGTTGCATTAATTTAGTTTCCAGAAATGAATGCGCAGCTGATAGTGAAAAGTGAAATCAGCAGTTTATATGCACATATAACTTTAAGTACATTATTCTGGGTACAACAGTGTCATATACAGTGGGGAAAAAAAGTATTTAGTCAGCCACCAATTGTGCAAGTTCTCCCATTTAAAAAGATGAGAGAGGCCTGTAATTGACATCATAGGTAGACCTCAAATATGAGAGACAAAATGAGAACAAATCCAGAAAATCACATTGTCTGATTTTTAAAGAATTTATTTGCAAATTATGGTGGAAAATAAGTATTTGGTCAATAACAAAAGTACATCTCAATACTTTGTTATATATCCTTTGTTGGCAATGACAGAGGTCAAACGTTTTCTGTAAGTCTTCACAAGGTTGGCACACACTGTTGCTGGTGTGTTGGCCCATTCCTCCATGCAGATCTCCTCTAGAGCAGTGATGTTTTGGGGCTGTTGCTGGGCAACACAGACTTTCAACTCCCTCCAAAGATTTTATATGGGTTTGAGATCTGGAGATTGGCTAGGCCACTCCAGGACCTTGAAATGCTTCTTACGAAGCCACTCCTTCATTGCCCTGGTGGTGTGCTTGGGATCATTGTCATGCTGAAAGACCCACCCACGTTTCATCTTCAATGCCCTTGCTGATGGAAGGAGGTTTGCACTCAAAATCTCACGATACATGGCCCCATTCATTCTTTCATGTACACGGATCAGTCGTCCTGGTCCCTTTGCAGAGAAACAGCCCCAAAGCATGATGTTGCCACCCCCATGCTTCACAGTAGGTATGGTGTTCTTTGGATGCAACTCAGCAATCACTCTCCTCCAAACACGACGAGTTGTGTTTCTACCAAACAGTTCTACTTTGGTTTCATCTGACCATATGACATTCTCCCAATACTCTTCTGGAACATCCAAATGCTCCCTAGCAAACTTCAGACGGGCCCGGATATGTACTGGCTTAAGCAGGGGGACACGTCTGGCACTGCAAGATCTGAGTCCCTGGCAGTGTAGAGTGTTACTGACGGTAGCCTTTGTTACGTTAGTCCCAGCTTTCTGCAGGTCATTCACTAGGTCCCCCCATGTGGTTCCGGGATTTTTGCTCACCATTCTTGTGATCATTTTGACCCCACAGGGTGAGATCTTGCGTGGAGTCCCTGATCGAGGGAGATTATCAGTGGTCTTGTATGTCTTCCATTTTCTAATTATTGCTCCCACAGTTGATTTCTTCACACCAAGCTGCTTGCCTATTGCAGATTCAGTCTTCCCAGCCTGGTGCAGGTTTACAGTTTTGTTTCTGGTGTCCTTCCACAGCCTTTGGTCTTCACCATAGTGGAGTTTGGAGTGTGACTGTTTGAGGTTGTGGACAGGTGTCTTTTATACTGATAACAACTTCAAACAGGTGCCATTACTACAGGTAATGAGTGGAGGACAGAGGAGCCTCTTGAAGAAGTTACAGGTCTGTGAGAGCCAGAAATCTTGCTTGTTTGTAGGTGAACAAATATTTATTTTCCACCATAATTTGCAATAAATTCTTTAAAAATCAGACAATGTGATTTTCTAGATATGTTTTCTCATTTTGTCTCTCATAGTTGAGGTCTACCTATGATGACAATTACAGGCCTCTCTCATCTTTTTAAGTGGGAGAACTTGCACAATTGGTGGCTGACTGAATACTTTTTTCCCCACTGTATATGGGCATAAACTGCAGTTTGGGAGCACATCAAGGCGCAGATGTGAAGTATGTGGGGAGTGACGCCATTTTGAAAACTGCAACCCTCAAAGAGTTTATCAAGGGTTGTAGTAAGTATTAGTTTTCCCAGATGTGAATGCACAGGTGAAAATTAAATATATAAGCTGTGCAGAACTGAATTCCCTCCTATGTTCCCAGTAGCCCCCATGATTGTGGGGGTCTCTCTGGGGGTCACTTCTGGTGTCTTTTCCCTTGTAACCTCTAAATCTGGGGTGCACCCTGATATACACTCGCACAGCATATATATTCCCTTCCAGTTTTCAGTTTAAAGATTTGGAAGTTTTTGGTTTTTTTTTGTTGTCTTATTGTACAAGCTATTTATTTTTTTATTTTTTTTATTTTTCTGGTGATGTAGCTATATGAGGACTTGTTTTTTGCGGGATGATATTCATTTTCTAATAACACTATATTCGATTGTCTATAACATATTGACAAAATTGTATTAACTCTAGGGGGATTGAAAAAAAAAATCAATTCAGGCATTGCTTTTTAACATTTTAAGATTTTTGCCTTTTGCCATACGGCATAAATAATATGTTACCTTTAATCAATAGATCAGAACGATTACAACTAATTTATCTAGTTTTTTTTATGCATTACTAATTTTGCAGAATAAAAATCCATTTGGGAAAAAAAATTGTTTTTATATCTGTGGGGGAGGTAGCTTGTTAGCAGCAATGGTGCGGACCCAACCAGTCAGAGACAGGGACACAAAGCTCTGGTGCAAATAGGTTTATTAAAAAAATAGCAAAATAAATAAACCTTCAGTTCAGGTACAAACAGGCCAAACTAAAATACAGCCTTAGTTTCAGGCAAAAGAAAACAAAATCCTGCTCGTCTGAGCTTCTAACTAAACAAACAATCCTAACTATACTTGTGGCTTGCTCCAGCCACACGAACAAAACCAAACAGTATTCAGGCACAGGTCTCACCAGACTCTCAGCTCCTGACAGACCCAGGCGCCTCCACTCTCTTCAAGGGTCTGCCCTGAAGTGCAGGCTCTGTAGGCCTATATGGGCCAGTAATGAGCCCAGGACTCACACCTGGGATGGGGCCTACTCAAAACCCGCCCTGGACCAGCCATATGACAAAAACCGGGGGCTGATATATCGCAACTCCATCACTCTGCCAGTCACCTTCTCACAATCACCATCTTCTGAGAGGTGTAACATTTTTATTTTTCTATTGACGGAGATGCTTGAAGGCTTATTTTTTGCGGGGATAGCTGTGCTTTTAATTGGTGCCATTGGGCTATAAATGACTTTTTGATCACTTTTTATTCCATATTTTGTTAGGAAAGATGGCAAAATTGTTACTTCAGGTGTTTTTTCTATTTTTATTTACAATGTTAACTTTTTTACATCATTCAACTAATGGTTTAGTTTTATTGTACAGTTTGTCATGAATGCCAACTGTGTGCTGTTTAATACTATGTTTTGGGTTTTTACATTTTTTATACTGTCTATGGGAAAAGGGGCATTTTATGGGGGGTTATTTATTTATTTTAAATGCTGGTGATTTTTTTTTTCACAATAGTTGACTGGAACCAGCAATCTTCTGATCCCTCTGGTTCAGTATTATATACTCCAATATAGAAGTATTGGGGTATATAATGGCTGTCAGCCTATGTATATTCAAAGGCAGGATCAAGATGGGATCAGATGATCGCAGAACCTCAGCCACAGAACAGGCTCTGGGCTGCCGAAAAATCATCACGCCAAACAGGTAAGGGATTGCTAGGGAAACACTTGTGTTACAAGTGGGTGTCACTTGTTTCTTACAGATTATGTTGATGTTACCCCCCTCAGCTTTTTAGTGGGTGACATTACCATGGCATACCATGTTACCTACAACACTTTAGTCTCCAATATTGAGAAAGGCCAACAATACTTTTAATCCATTAGTGACCGGCGTATAGACTTTCTACGTCTGTCACCAATGGGCCTTATTCTATTCTGTATTTCTACATCAGTCTCCCTCACACTCACACGGTCAAATCATAGCCATAACCCATGTGAACAAGCAGGTATCTGATGCCTATCTGATGACTTTACATGGCAGCCAGGGACCTAATAAAGGACCTATGTATAATCTTATTAGGCAGTATAATAGGTAGTGCAATTCATTATAAAAGTGGTCAGAAGAATACAAGTTATTGGGGACAAACCAAAATTAAGAAAAAAAACAAAAAAAATGTATAAATAATCAACATAGTTATAAAGTAGTTGTATGAAATATTCCACCAATAATATAAAACCAGTTTAGAGCAAATAAAATAATGATTAAAAAAAGACAGGTGATCATTGTTGTACATGTCAATGTCAACCAAACCTTCCATATCATATAAAATCTATTGTAAAAGCCTCTATAGGAAAGTTTAATTCTATAGACTGTAAAACTTCCATTAGCCTCCACAACCCTTTCTTTGAAGGAAAATGTTTATTGCTTCTGAGCAATCGGTGCAGCTAGTTTTGGCAACTTGATATGCTATCTAGAGAGATATTCTACATATATATATACAGTACAGACCAAAAGTTTGGACACACCTTCTCATTCCAAGAGTTTTCTGTATTTTCATGACTATAAAAATTGAAGATTCACACTGAAGGCATCAAAACTATGAATTAACACATGTGGAATTATATACTTAACAAAAAAGTGTGAAACAACTGAAAATATGTCTTATATTCTAGGTTCTTCAAAGTAGCCACCTTTTGCTTTGATTACTGCTTTGCACACTCTTGGCATTCTCTTGATGAGCTTCAAGAGGTAGTCACCTAAAATGGTTTTCAGTTCACAGGTGTGCCCTGTCAGGTTTAATAAGTGGGATTTCTTGCCTTATAAATGGGGTTGGGACCATCAGTTGTGTTGTTCAGAAGTCAGGTGGATACACAGTTGATAGTCCTACTGAATGGAGTGTTAGAATTTGTATTATGGCAAGAAAAAAGCAGCTAAGTAAAGAAAAACGAGTGGGCATCATTACTTTAAGAAATGAAGGTCAGTCAGTCCGAAAAATTGGGAAAACTTTGAAAGTGTCCCCAAGTGCAGTGGCCAAAACCATCAAGCATTACAAAAAAACTGGCTCACATGAGGACAGCCCCAGGAAAGGAAGACCAAGAGTCACCTCTGCTTCGGAGAATAAGTTCATCCGAGTCACCAGCCTCAGAAATCGCAGGTTAACAGCAGCTCAGATTAGAGACCAGGTCAATGCCACAGAGTTCTAGCAGCAGACACATCTCTACAACAACTGTTAAGAGGAGACTGTGTGCAGCAGGCCTTCATGGTAAAATATCTGCTAGGAAACCACTGCTAAGGACAGGCAACAAGCAGAAAAGACTCGTTTGGGCTAAAGAACACAAGGAATGGACATTAGACCTGTGGAAATCTGTGCTTTGGTCTGATGAGTCCAAATTTGAGATCTTTGGTTCCAACCACCGTGTCTTTGTGCGACGCAGAAAAGGTGAACGAATGGACTCTACATGCCTGGTTCCCACCGTGAAGCATGGAGGAGGAGGTGTGATGGTGCGGGGGTGCTTTGCTGGTGACACTGTTGGGGATTTATTCAAAATTGAAGGAATACTGAACCAGCATGGTTACCACAGCATCTTGCAGCGGCATGCTATTCCTTCCGGTTTGCGTTTAGTTGGACCATCATTTATTTTTCAACAGGACAATGACCCCAAACACACCTCCAGACTGTGTAAGGGCTATTTGACCAAGAAGGAGAGTGATGGGGTGCTACGCCAGATGACCTGGCCTCCACAGTCACCAGACCTGAACCCAATCGAGATGGTTTGGGGTGAGCTGGACCGCAGAGTGAAGGCAAAAGGGCCAACAAGTGCTAAGCATCTCTGGGAACTCCTTCAAGACTGTTGGAAGACCATTTCAGGTGACTACCTCTTGAAGCTCATCAAGAGAATGCCAATAGTGTGCAAAGCAGTAATCAAAGCAAAAGGTGGCTACTTTGAAGAACCTAGAATATAAGACATATTTTCCGTTGTTTCACACTTTTTTGTTAAGTATATAATTCCACATGGGTTAATTCATAGTTTTGATGCCTTCAGTGTGAATCTTCAATTTTTATAGTCATGAAAATACAGAAAACTCTTGGAATGAGAAGGTGTGTCCAAACTTTTGGTCTGTACTGTATATATATATATATATATATATATATATATATATATCTTGATATGCTATGTAGAAAGAATTCTCTACAGTGAAGTGGGTGTTCTTGGGCAATGGCAGATAATGAGGTGGGACTGAGCTTTCAGACACTGTCTGCCTCTGATTGGACAGTGTCAGAAAGCTCTGAATCATGCTCCATTGTCTGTTCCTGCCAGAGACCACCCACTTGACAGTAGAGAGCCTAAGTAGCATATCAGGTGGCAAAACTAACTACACTGATTTGTCGAAACGGTAGGGACTAGAGTAAAAATTGTAACTAGGCTGGAATCAGTGAATCTGCGCCTATTAAATGATACAAAGAACTGCAGTTGCTGGAGATGGTGAAAGGTCTACTTAAATGGGTTCTCCTAATAAAATGATAACAATCTTCATTTATATAGTGCCAACACATCCTGAAGCATTTTATATTTGCTACTGTAATTAATAATAATAATAATAATAATAATAAAAATACCTTTATTTATATAGCGCCAACATATTCCGCAGCACTTTACAAATCAGAGGACACACAAACAGACAATATGAGACATTACAATGTGAGAAAATGAAATAAACATATGAAACAATAGGAGTGAGGGCCTGCTCTCAAGAGCTTACATTCTATGTAGTTATAAAATACATGTCTCAACTCAAGAAAATGTCATAAAACAACAAAAGTAATGATACTTACCACTTTTATCCCTGCTGCCTCCAATGCTGCTGCTCCACTCATGCAGCAATATATCATTATCTTGACTGCAGTCATCAGGTGTCTGAATACACCACTTCACTGTGTATCTATTCCCTGACCTCAGCATGGCTTCCAAGGTCAGTGATTGCCTGCAGTGGTTAAGTGGTGTCTACAGGCTTGTCAGTGCTGCACTCATGTCAACAAACAGTGGCTGGGAGGACTGGAGCATGGTGTTGTAAGCTATAGGGAAAAAAAAACTGGTAAAGCATTGAGACACTTATTCTATAAGCAGGGAAACTTTAACTTTAAGGGGATGTTCACACAGCAGAAAATGAAGAGGAATTCCTCTTCATTTTCCACCGCCGGCATTTTCGCGTGGTCTAGCCACAACGGGATGCTGATGCAGTGCATCGGCATTCCGTCGCGGCATCCCGCTGCTGATTCATCCCGAATGAATGGGTCTAATCAGCAGGGAGTCTCAAGCCACATAATCTGTGGCAAGATCGAGCAGGACGCTTCTTTTTTCCACGTCCTGCTGCGATCTCTGCCTCCCATTGAAAACAATGGGAGGCGGATTCCGGGAAACCCACCCCCAATTCCGCGGCAAATTCCTCCGTGTGAATACAGCCTAACTCTGTGTTTAAGAAAGGGCTTGTCAAATAGATTGAAGGCATTGACCATAGTATGTCCTTAAATGGACAGTAAACCCTGAAATGTAATAATATATCCAAAAAGACGCATCATTTAGTTTTATAGGTATGCAGCTGCTAAACTGTTGCTCTGAGCAGAAATTTTGCAGATATACAGAAGGCAGACAGTGCTACCTGCCACTGTACGCTCTACCTGGTTACAAAACAGCAAGCTGCACATGTATGACCTCACAGGAAGTTCAGTAGGGAGCAGAATTTAGCTTCTATTGACTATAATGCTCCACGATGTCTGTAAAAGCACTGTGGAATATGATGGCGCTATAAAGTAAGCAAAATAAATAAATAAATAAGGCTAAGTTAAAATTTCAGCATTATAGGACCAGTACAAAAACTAAAAAAAAGTCATAAAATGACTTTATATTAAAAATATAAAGACTGAGGATTTCTTCCGTCTTGTTTATTTTTCAAAAGATGAGAAACTTCAGTGCAAAAGATTTTCTCTATTTGAAAAGTAAATAAGCAAGATGGAAGAAAGCTTCTGTCTTGTTTTTTTTTTTTTAACATTACCCTCAATGATGACAGTGTGCATCATCTCCAGCTGTCACTTTATTACTTTTTCAGTGTGTTGTTCTGACCATATGATAGATCAGAACAACAGACTAAATAGCAGAAATGTGAATTTACCCTTACAACTTATTGAACAATTCTAGAGCAAGGAGGGTGACTTGTTTAGGTATATTCAGCAGACCTATTACCATATTATCTGTTGTGTTACCCAGCTTTCCCAGAACCCCGAAAGGCAAGTTCTAGAAAACTATGGTATGATTATGATACTGAACTAACACTAACTGGTATGTTGCTGCTATGATAGATCAGAATAATGGACTAAATAACAGAAGTGTGAACTTAGCCTTACATGTTTGTTGTTTTCATTTACTTTGTGCAAATCAAGCTTTCCCAGATTCCTGAATGTCAAAACTAGCTAGTTGTTCATTAACTTGGAAACACAGAGAGGGATTTCAGTAGGTAGATTTTGATTCCGCAATCCCCATTACACCCCTAACTGGTATGTTACCCACGTTTCTTGAGATCCTGGAAGGGAAATCTGGTTTGGCATGAGAAAATTATTGAGCAAGGAGAGATGTTTACTTAGATAGATTTTGATTCAGGAGTCTCTATTACAACTCATCATGGCATGTTAATGAGACCCAGAAAGGCATATCTGACAAATTATTGAACCATTTCAGAGCTAGGGGGGGGACTTATTTCTGTATATTTAGTATTCAGAATTCCCTATTAAAGCATTATCTGTTAATACCCAGCTTTCCAGAACCCTGAAATGTAAATCCTGCCAAGCTATTGTATGAGTAGATTGCAAGGAGGTAGGTTTATTTAGGTAGATATAGTATTCAGGATTCCTTATTATAGTTCCACATGCTATGTTATCTAGTTTTCCTAGAAGCCTGAAAGGCAAATCTGACAACCTCTGGTTTGATTTTAAAGTAGGGAGGGAGATTTATTTTGGTATATTTAATATTCATAAGTACATGTTATAGCATTACCTGGTAACTCTCCCAGCTTTCCCAGAACAGTGAAAAGCAAATTTGTCAGGGTATGGCACAATTATGTAGCATGGAGGGGATTTATTTAAGTTGATTTAATGTTTAGTATTCTCAATATGCTATTTTACTCTTTATCACAAGCCAAAAAGGTAAATCTGCAAGCTATGTTACAAGAATGGAGCATGTAGGGGAATTTATATGATTGGATTTAGCAATCAGCAGTCCCTGTTACCTAGCTTTCCATGGACCCTGAACAATAAATATGTATAATCTTGTATACCAAATCAGGCTACTTATTCTATAGTATGAGAGCTGGGGATTTATGAATGTATAACCAGGTGAATCTAGTATTCTGCAGGTTCAGAAAGCTGGGTAACAACTTCAACAGGGCTGTGGTCACCACTCCTCAGTGTTGTCATCCAGCTTTCCCAGGACTCAGACCAGGAGTTGGTCTACATAGAGGTTTATCACTACCAATATCAGCAAATTTGGAATTTAGCAGCCTGGAAAAGCTGGGTAACAACAAATGCAGAGAAATAATGGAGGCCGCATTTGGGACGCACATTCTGTATACAATACTCCTGATACTATTTAGTACTAGAGATTGCAAATCTATAAAAATTTGTTTCAGGTTCAGATGGTTTGGCCCAAAGATGTGTTTTGGGTTGAATAGGTTTGTCACAAACCAGAAGTGAAAAAATGTTCTCTCCTCAGTCCTCCTCAGACCCCAGCATATACAGTATTAAGTGGAAACCCATCAGACGTGTGGAAACATAATAAACAATTTTACTCACCTTCTATCACCTCTCCTGGTCATGCTTGTGGCATCCTCTTCCGGCCTCCTGGGTGACGTCATGTAATTATTTTACCAAACAGTCCCTAAAAGTCGGACATGCAGGACTTTGTGTCCAACGAAAAAAACGGCTTCACGGCGCAGAGGGTGCAATCGGACACCCGCACATTGCTTTAAAAACCCATAGAAGTGAATGGTTTTTAAGGAAAGCATCTCAAATCTTTCCCAATTCTTTCCCTATCCTTTTTTCCGACATTTAGTTCGGATTCGCAGTGGACAGACTCCGGGCGCAAGTGTGAACCCACCCTTATAGAAATAAAATATGAAGATAGTGTGAACACAGCCTTAACGCTCCTGATGAATATTTAGCAGTACTCAGGATTATCTTTTCCATCCAAATTCTTATCAGTTCCTCATGTTCGCCTGCGTGAGCTACAAAACATGCACTAGCTGTATAAAATCACTAGGTGGCAGTGTGATCTTTTGTATATGATAAAAGGGTTTTTGTAACTAGAGATTACCACACAGACATTGTTTAGGACAGTGTTTATGGGATTAAAAAAGGGTCATAGGGAAACAAGAAGTTTGACTACAAATAAAATAAACATTGAGTTAAAGTGTAGATTTTCTAGGCAGAAAGAAAAAAAAAATATTTTTGGTTAGCTGCTTGTTTTGGTGATCTTATTTGATCCTTTAAAATGATTATTGTAATATTGCGAAGTACACTTTTGAACATGTTCTGGTTTGCTGGAAGGATTAAAAGAAATCTGAGTCTTTATAGCTATAGAGGCTGAAAGTGCTTGCTGTATATACTTAGCAATGAAAAGGAAACATCCCATTAAAACAGTAACTTTCAAGACATAATAAACAAAAAACTATAAATAAAATCGATTTGGATATTCACATATGTGTCTGCAAGAAAACTGGACATCTGGCAGAGTAGAAGGGGTTCTTTACTGGGGCAACGACACTTAGTCTCTGACTTCTTATTCATTTCTCCCTATCTGTTTAAAATGAATATCATGCAAACTTTACTTCTTCTGTATTTCTCTTCAGATGAAGGCACAGAGCCCACAACTTGGATAAAGTCCGTGGAGAACTGTCCGTGGCACTGGCACAAGGGTGGCAGGTTCCCAAGTTGTCAGACATGTGATTATTCAGCACTGGAAGTCTCTATGTAAACCACATTTAGGGACCTCCAGAATTTCATTCTTATTACTCTCATGTGGTCCCAACAAAAGATGGGAAAGTCCTCCTATATTTTGTCTGGTAGTTCCTCCCTAGTATGACCTGCTGAGTAAATTTGACTCAACAGGTTTTCACTGTTACACACTGAGCCACTTTATTCTAATGGCGGGCCTTGCATTGTCTTCCCGTTGCTGGTCTTCAAGTGCCATTTTGTAACAGAGCTCAACCAAATTGTTGCCCCTTATGGCAATGAACATGGGAAAAAAATAACTTTGGGCCACATTTTTCTCCAGTCTCGTTTTTACATATCTACATTATCTGTTTGTCTTATAGTTCAGCAGTAAGGCAACAAAGCATATTGCATATAGTCTACTGGTGAAGTAAACCTTGATCCCAGGTATCTGAGGCTTTTAGACAGGCAGGGCCGGTTTTAGACAAAGTGGGGCTCTGGGCAAAATTAAAAGCGGGGACCCAAATGCTGATATGCAAACAACACCATCGTCTTCCGGTGGCAACCCCTATAATAACGCCTCCGTTCTGCCAACAAAAAAGTAATAACAAGCCCCATTTTATCACACACAATTCAAGTGAGCACCTTTGTACCACCTAATAGATTTTTGCACGCAGTCATCAGTAATTATAGCGTCTCCTTATAAATAATAGTCCCTGCTTATAAATAATATTACACCTTTATCAGTAATAGCTCCCTTATAAATGATAAATAGTGCCCTGTATCAGTAATATCCCCCTTATCTGTAACAGTCACCCCGTAAAAATAATACTGCTCCCTTATTAATAATAGCCCTCTCATAAATAATAGTTACCCTTATAAATAATAGTCCCCATTATCACTAATAGCCTCCTTTATAAATAAATCCACTTAACAATTATACCCCCCTTATAAACAATAATAGCTCCCCCCTTGTAATGGATGCCTTATATATAATAGTTTCCCCCCTTATAAATAATAGTCCGTCTTATTAATAATAGTTCCCCTTTTTAAAATAGCCCCCTCATATTTAAGTTTCCCAATTATATATAGTAACCCACCCTTATATATAATAGTTCTCCGTTATACAATGTCGGACTGAAGGGGGAATGACATGGCCATGGGGCACTACACATATATGCAAGATTATAGTGAGGGAGCTGTGATGCAGACATAGAACACAGGGCTGCCAGCAGGAATTTTGAGCCCCTCCCCCACAGTATAATGCTCCACATGGTATATAATGCTCCACAGAATAAAATGCTCCCCTGAGCCCTCCACAGTTTCCCCACATGGTATATAATGCTCCACAGTGGCCTCACACAGTATAAAATGCTCTCCTGAGCACCCCCCCCCAGAGTGGCCACACATGGTATATAAGGCTTCACACAGTATAATATTCCACAGTGGATCACACAGTATACTACCCCTTAGTGGCCCCAGATAGTACAATATGTTCCCCAGCAGCCTCACACAATATAATATGTTCCATACAGTATAATATGCACCCCACAGTGCCCCCCAGTATAATGCTTCACAGTGGCCTAACGCAATATAACATGCTCCACAATGGCCTTCACACAGTATTATACTCCCCAGAGGGGTTCCCCCAGTATAATGCTCCACAATGGTCCCCCACAGTATAATATGCTGCCCACAGTCCCCCCCAGTATAATGCTCTACAATGGCCCCACAGAGTATAATATAATCCCGAAAAGCCCCACACAATATAATACACTCCACAGTGGCCCCACACAGTATAACAAGCTCCCCACACTGCCCCTTCCCCCCAATATAAAGCTCCAGAGTGGCCCATAGTATAATATGCTCCCCAGAGGGCCCCCACTAGTATAATGCTTCACAGTGCCCCCCCCCAGTATTTTGCTCCACAGTGGCCCCACACAATATATTATGCTCCCCAGAGTGTCCTCCCAGTATAATGTTTCACAGTGGCGCCACGCAATATAATATGCTCTGCTGATGCCCCCCCCAGAATAATGCTCCACAGTGACCCCACTCAGTATAACATACTCCAGAATGGCCTCTGCCCAGAGAGGTTACCCCAGTATAATGCTCCACAGTGGCCCAAAACAGTATAATATGCTCTCCAGAGGTCCCCCAGTATAATGCTCCACAGTGGCACAAAACAGTATAATATGCTCTCCAGAGGCGCCTCCCCCCAGTATAATGCTCCACGGTGGCCCAAAACAGTATAATATGCTCTCCAGAGCCCCCCCCAGTATAATGCTCTACGGTGGCCCCACACAGTATAATATACTGGAGGGCCCCCAAAAGTAACCCCACAGAATATAACATGCTCTCCAGAGCCCCCCCCCCACATTATAATGCTCCACAGAATATAACATGCTCTCCAGAGGGTCCCCTCCCCAGTATAATGCTCCACAGTGGCCCAAAACAATATATATGCTATCCAGAGGGCGCCCCCCAGTATAATGCCCTACAGACTCCGTCAGTGCTAGTATTATATTATACTCTGGGGTCTCTTCAGACCCCAGAGTATAATTATCAAAGGCCCGGGGAAGGTAAGGGAAAATAACAAACAGTTATACTCACCTTGTCTTACCTCTCCTGGGCCTCCTCGCGCTGCTCCGCTATCCCCGCCGGCAACCGCTTCCTCTTCTCTGCGGCTGACGTCACGCGTTGTGGACGTCACCGCTGAGGCCTGTGATTGGGCCTCAGCGATTACGTGAGGCAAGCTGTCAGCACACCCCACGTGATCGCTACGGCTGAGGCCTGGCCTCAGCGGTGATGTCCGCAACGCCAGAAGATGACGTCAGACGCCAGGACAGGTGAGTAAAAATGTTTGTTATTTTTACTCACCTCGGAAAGGGGCCCTGCGGCACATGACGCTGGGTCCCTTTCTGTTATTGATATGGCTGGGCCTGGGCAATTGCCCAGTTTGCACCCCCTAACGCCGGCCCTGTAGACAGGGCAGTACAACTGGTACAGGCTGTACAAATCCAGAAAAAAAAAAACACTCTCACTGTGGCAATGGTGAATTGTGGCCCTTGTAAATTCAGTCAGGTTAAAAGAAAAAAGTCCCCATAACCTATAAGTTTTCAAGAACTGGAGTAGTTCTTTTCAGCCTAAGGAAACTACACAGACTCAGACTGAGGATGTGAAAGTTGTTATACTGTGGCTACCATAATAAGGAAGGGTGAAGAAATCAGGCGATACCTTTTAGAGGCTAACTGAGTATATTTATAAGTAAGCTTTCAGGAGTACTCGCTCCCTTCATCAGACATGGTGTGATACAAGAACTGAAAATTAACAGATTTTTATACACATGGTTTTCAAAGCATTTTAGAGTCCTTAAAAAAAATTGCAATCTAAGTAGAGAAGTTATTTACAACAGGTCAAAAAAAAGTCTGGAAACTTGTGGTGCATGACGGAGGGATCAGTAATTCTTGCTGTTATCTGTTTGCTATCAGGAGGTGATTTGTGTCCCTCACAGTTCATACATAGTGTGATTTGAAGCTGGCATGAATATTGAGTTCAGTTCATGGTTCAAACATAGTGTGACATGAAGCTGGCATGAATATTAAGTCCAAATTGCAGAGTTTGAATTTTTTGCATAAATTTGTACTCCATTTCTTTCCTTTTCTCCTGTGTCTTAAAATGTCCCATTAAAACCACAGAAAGATGCCCGAGTGCCCCTAGTTGTCACCTACAACCCACAGCTGGAGATCCTACGAAGGATTGCCAGGGAGCTCCAACCTGTGCTACATAGGGACAACAGACTCAAGGACATATTTCCAGTCCCCCCTCTCCTCTCCTTTCGACAACCACCAAACCTGAGGCGTATTATCGTCCGGAGTGCCCTGAAGGCCCCAACTGAAAATGGCACCTCACCTTGCCTACATAAAAGGTGCATGACCTGCAAGCACATCCACACCGCTGACAGTGTACCTATCCCACAGTCACAACAGGTGCACAGAATTAGGGGGACATTTTCCTGCAGGTCTTCCAATGTGGTGTACCTCATAATGTGTGTGCAATGTCCCACCACAGGCCTCTATGTGGGGGAAACAGGGCAGAGACTCAGTCAACGAATGAACTCACACAGATCCAATATTAATAACAGCAGAACCAATCTCCCAGTGGCCGCACATTTCTCCAGAGAAAACCACTCTATTGAAGATTTGCGGGTTGTGGTTTTAATGGGACATTTTAAGACACAGGAGAAAAGGAAAGAAATGGAGTACAAATTTATGCAAAAATTTCAAACTCTGCAATTTGGACTTAATATTCATGCCAGCTTCATGTCACACTATGTTTGAACCATGAACTGAACTCAATATTCATGCCAGCTTCAAATCACACTATGTATGAACTGTGAGGGACACAAATCACCTCCTGATAGCAAACAGATAACAGCAAGAATTACTGATCCCTCCGTCACGCACCACAAGTTTCCAGACTGTTTTTTTTGACCTGTTGTAAATAACTTCTCTACTTAGATTGCAATTTTTTTTAAGGACTCTAAAATGCTTTGAAAACCATGTGTATAAAAATCTGTTAATTTTCAGTTCTTGTATCACACCATGTCTGATGAAGGGAGCGAGTACTCCTGAAAGCTTACTTATAAATATACTCAGTTAGCCTCTAAAAGGTATTGCCTGATTTCTTCACTCTTCCACTACTTTCAATGGCTAACACGGTACAACATTATACTACTATCAACTTGAAAGATACCACAATGTACCGCAAAAGAATGGAACTGAAAAACCGGCTTAAGAAACTTGCACAACTCAACAGCGACATCTTCTTCTTAACAAAATGCAAAAAGGAGAGACTCATCCCAAAAGGCTTCAATTTACGTAACCCAACCCGGAACACCTACAACAGCCGATATGCAGAACAACTATTTATTCGGACATCTGAAAGGCTGCGGAACAATATGATAAAAATTTCCTATAACAACAAAAAAAGAACACAGGAGGAGATACAGGCCCTGAAATCATCATTGGCTATTGACACAGAGGAAATGAAGGCCAAACTCCACACATACTACTGGGAACTTCAGGATATGCTTATTAACAACAAAAAGAAAAAGCTCCACAGACTGAGACAAAAAGGCCTCATTACTACAACCGCAAGTACTAGCCCAGCTCAGCAAAGCTGTGTTGTGAATCTTTCCTCTTATGAGCCAAACAAACACAAAATGTCAGTTCTCTCCAAAGGTCTGTCCTTCTGCCCCTCAGCACGCACTGACCATATCCAACTCTGCAATGATATGGAGGAGTTTTTCAGAAAAATGAGATTAAGGGAATATTTTTATGACAAAGACCTTCCATACAGCAGCGACTCTGAGATGGAACAGCCCATAAGGAATCCTACCAAAAAATCTACCTGGACCCCACGCCCTGGAGCTAATGCAGCACTGGATAAATATATTGACTGTTTCAGAAGCAAAGTAAAATCAGAAATCCTGGAGAAACAAAAGAAACAGGCGCATAACCTAACCCTGCAAGAACAGAAGGCTATTACATCACTGAAAGAAAATCAGGATATAATAATAAAACCAGCTGACAAAGGGGGCGCAATAGTCATAATGAACACCTCAGACTATATCCAGGAAGCAAACAGGCAACTGTCAAATCCCATCCATTACTCCAAACTTAGAAGTGATCCCACAGAGGCCTATATGAAAGAACTAAAGAGTATGATCAAGGAGTTTCCAGTCCAGATCCAGAATCAGGTAAAAGGACTTATCCCACAAGATCCCAGGCCGGGCTGCTTCTATATGCTCCCAAAGATACACAAAGATGGCAACCCTGGGAGGCCTATCTTTTCTGGCATTGGGACACTGACAGAAAACATCTCAGGTTGGGTGGAAAATCTCCTAAAACCTCTTGTCAGGGATACTCCAAGCTATATCCAGGACACCACTGACCTTCTTACCAAACTGAATGCCCTGGGCCCTCTACCTGAGGGTACCATTTTGGCCACCATGGATGTGGAATCCCTGTATACCAACATTCCTCACAAGGATGGAGTTGCAGCATGTCGGGTACACCTGGCAAAACAAAACCTCCCAACAGAACCAGTAACGCAGCTCATACAATTCATCCTTAGCCACAACCATTTTACCTTTGGAGAGGATCTATATCTACAGCGAATGGGAACTTCAATGGGGACCAGATGTGCACCCCAATATGCAAATCTCTTTATGGCAGAAATGGAAGGAACATATTTATCAACATGCGCCATCAAACCTATGATTTACCTTTGTTATATCGATGATATCCTTGTCATCTGGACTGCAGGTGAGGAGGCCCTACTTCAATTCCATAATGACTTCAATGACTTTCACCCGACCATCAACCTTAAACTTAGCTATTTAGGGAGTGAAATTCACTTTCTGGATACCACAATATACATTAAAGACCACCGGCTACTCACATCAATATACCACAAACCCACAGACAGAACGGCCTACCTGAGAAACGACAGCTTCCACCCCAAGCACACAAGACAATCTATAATCTACAGCCAGGCTATACAATACAATCGTATTTGCTCCGACAAAACAGACCTGGACAAGCACCTCCTGGATCTGAGGATGAAATTTCTCAGATTGGGATACAAACCAAAAGTGACAGACAACCAATTAAACAAAGCAGCAGCCATTAACAGAGACAGTCTGCTCACATATAGAGAAACCCAGAAAGATGCCCGAGTGCCCTTAGTTGTCACCTACAACCCACAGCTGGAGATCCTACGAAGGATTGCCAAGGAGCTCCAACCTGTGCTACATAGGGACAACAGACTCAAGGACATATTTCCAGTCCCCCCTCTCCTTTCGACAACCACCAAACCTGAGGCGTATTATCGTCCGGAGTGCCCTGAAGGCCCCAACTGAAAATGGCACCTCACCTTGCCTACATAAAAGGTGCATGACCTGCAAGCACATCCACACCGCTGACAGTGTACCTATCCCACAGTCACAACAGGTGCACAGAATTAGGGGGACATTTTCCTGCAGGTCTTCCAATGTGGTGTACCTCATAATGTGTGTGCAATGTCCCACCACAGGCCTCTATGTGGGGGAAACAGGGCAGAGACTCAGTCAATGAATGAACTCACACAGATCCAATATTAATAACAGCAGAACCGATCTCCCAGTGGCCGCACATTTCTCCGGAGAAAACCACTCTATTGAAGATTTGCGGGTTGTGGTTTTAATGGGACATTTTAAGACACAGGAGAAAAGGAAAGAAATGGAGTACAAATTTATGCAAAAATTTCAAACTCTGCAATTTGGACTTAATATTCATGCCAGCTTCATGTCACACTATGTTTGAACCATGAACTGAACTCAATATTCATGCCAGCTTCAAATCACACTATGTATGAACTGTGAGGGACACAAATCACCTCCTGATAGCAAACAGATAACAGCAAGAATTACTGATCCCTCCGTCACGCACCACAAGTTTCCAGACTGTTTTTTTTGACCTGTTGTAAATAACTTCTCTACTTAGATTGCAATTTTTTTTTAAGGACTCTAAAATGCTTTGAAAACCATGTGTATAAAAATCTGTTAATTTTCAGTTCTTGTATCACACCATGTCTGATGAAGGGAGCGAGTACTCCTGAAAGCTTACTTATAAATATGTAAGAGACAGCCAATGTTGTCCTAAGCTTCATTTGTCTGTATAAACTGTTAATGTTGAATGTATTTCTGTGATTCTGTTCCTTTAAGACAGCAGCCATTGTAATTGTGACATGATGCTGGAGTGAGACCCCCCCCTTTTATGTCAGCCTGCCTGTTCTGCAGACAGAGTGTGAGCAGAGAAGCAGGAAGTGACGAGACAGAGAGCAGCAGCCATCTTGGCAAGAGAGAAGACAGGTGTCTGTGCTGTGTTGAACTGGTGTGGATATTTTTTTGTACAGCTAAGCTGTATCTTGGTCCAGAGACAGAGTGTAAAGAGACAACAGGACTAGTGAGTCCACGTGAAAGGAACTGTGCTCAGTGGCTGATCAGTGAGACTGACATTGTGACTGTGTATATGGATACCACAGATAGAGACTCGCAGTGCTGTTGATGTACTGGACAGCACCTGCTAAATCCCGGCTTACATCCCAGCTCAGAGTATGGATTCGGCAGGACTGTCAGTGTGCTGAGTGGAATCTGCTGTTGGATTACATTGCATTCATTGGGTTTCCCTGTTAAAGAGGACTTCATTTCTCCCAAGATCCTGATAACAGTGAGGAGAGGACGCTTCACTATAAAAGAAAGGAACGACTTTGGGCCCCACCGCGCGCTTCTACGGACTGTAAGCGGTCCACCTGGACCACTGGGGAAAAGGGGGTGCACCCAAATGTGATGTCAGGGTCAGTTAGGGATAGTTTTGAGTATATTGTTCATTCAGTGTCCATACTGCAGAAGTGGACAGAGTAAAAGTAGAAACCATTGCAGAATTTGCCTTGAAATTGTTCATGCTATATTGTATATTTTGCTTGTCTTTATCCCTGTCATTTTACCTTTAACTAGCCTTTATTAACTTATAGTAAATATATATTCTTTTCTTGAACTACCGCGTGTGCGTTCATTTCTGGTTGTGGAGTCCAAACCACCTGCCTTGCTCTCGGTTCACAAATATACTCAGTTAGCCTCTAAAAGGTATCGCCTGATTTCTTCACTCTTCCACTACTTTCAATGGCTAACACGGTACAACATTATACTAATAACAAGGAAGGGTTAGAGTTCAAAGATAAGAAGACTGTGGGAGGAGGAAAGCTTCAGCAGAGGAAGGGTCAAGTGGAGTCACAGAATAACAAAAGGTAGGGGGTTAATGCAGAGCAGGTCAGACAGATATTATCTGCCTGTCTAACATATAAAGCTGTGGCATGGCGCGTTCAGCACACTAAGTCTGGTTTCTATTGAACCAAACTTAGCTTTAGTAAAAACACAGGAGGTAAGCCTGTGCATAGCTATCTCTACTCCTAGCTGAGAAGATGATGCATTTGTATCCAGTATAGGGAATTTTTCATCAGCAGTAGCAAAAATCTCTCTAATATGTTGAATTCCAGTCTTTGAATGCAAGAATGTTTCTATTTAGTGACAACAAAGATTTTGAAAATGGTGAGGAATAGAAAGAAACTATATGAGCAAGTTGTATAGCCATTCATTATACAGTGAATAAAGACAACTTATCACATGAAAAATGCTGTTCAGTCTGTGGTCAGAATGTTATAGAGCAGAAGGAGCTGATGTATAATTTTGTGAAAAAAAGATTCAGTATACTGTAACCTGTCATTTATCCATTGAAATCTAAGCTCTTTATATCCCGAGAAGTCAAGGAGGCAGTCCTATCAGTGTTTGACAGCTATCTCTGTATGCATAGACATAGGAGGAGGCTGTTTATCACTGATAGGATGCAAACAGTTGGGGTTGGTGAAGGTGGTGAAAGGTCCTCTTTAATTTTTGTTTATATAAAAACATGAATAAATTTCTCTCTTCTTCCCTTTTAAATACTGTTTTCCTGAATTTCTATAGCAGTAAAAATAGACAATAGCCTGGTTTTAATAATTTTAATTGATTGGTTGATAATAAACAATCTACATAAATTCTAATTTTCATTTCACATCATGCTTCTAACTAACTATTGCGGAAGGATGGGCTCAGTGGTAGCAGCAGCGGACCCAGACAGTCAGAGACGGACACAAAAATCAGGTTGTAACAAGTTTTACCCTGTATGTTTATTTCTCAAAAACTGGCAGAAAATAAATAAGCCTTAACTTTCAGGCAAAAACAATAACAGAACACCTGCTTGTCTGAGCTACTAACTAAACACAGGTAATATCCTAACTATACGTGTGGCTTGCTTCAGCCACATGGTCAACATACAGGGCACATTAAATGGCAGCAGTTCTCACCAGTCTTCACAAGTTTGGGACAGAACCCAACTCCTCCTCTCTCCCCAGGAACTGCCCAGGACTGAGGACTTAGCAACCTTTAATAGGCCTTTATTGAGGCCAAGCTCCCTCCTGTGCTCGAAGGCCCTCCCTAGTGGAATAAGAACAGGTTACATTTTAACAGAGGGAAACACTTCTCACAGCTGTGGTTTTGTTACAGTTACCTGAATTGAAACCTCACTTACCATACATAAGTGAGGAATCTGGGGGAGACATAACAACCTTCCAGAACCTCACCTGTCACCTTCTCACACCATACAAAATGTATTGTGGGTTACTTCCTTGCATGTTGATGATATTTGATAGTATTCTTCTGCTCCCCTCAAAAATATTTCCAAAAACAATTAACTATATGTGCCAAAAAGACTGGTAATGCGGTTTTCTCTGCAGGCTTGTGGAGCAACCTTTCCCTTACGTCCCACCAGCAGCACAATATGGGGTATTTCTGCCCCTGTATGCTGGTAGGACAGGCATAATTTTTAATTAGCATAATTGATTTCATGACTATACAACCCTATAAGAGGGCAAAAGAGACCCTCCCCCTGTGTTTTTATCTGTCCACTGTGGTGGGACAGGTAGAGGGAGGTCTCCATCCGGCGACTGGAGGATGATTATAGACCTAAGATATCTAAATCTCATCATAAAGGAAAAGCTTTTCTGCAAGGCGAGGTCCTTGTTACCCTAGACCTAAAGGATGCCTATTTACATGTTCCAGTTTATTTTCCTCACAGAAGGTATTTGAGAATTGCTGTTTCAATTGCCGGCCACAGGAGGCATTTCCAGTTTGCGGCTCTGCCATTCGGCATCTCCTCGGCTTCCCACAGCTTCACCAAGGTGGTGGCTCCAGTAGCAGCCGCGCTGAGACTTCTAGGTCTGTTCATAGTGCCATATATGGACGACTGGCTAATAAAAGCCCAGTCAGAAACTATCCTGCTCCAGCATCGGTACATAGCCGTGTCTTTTCTCCAGCACCTAGGCTGGCTAATAAATTGTGAGAAGTCGGAGGTGATTCCTTCCACTCGGAAAAAGTTTCTGGGGTTTGTCCCGGACTCAGACCGCCTGGAAATTTCTTTACCAATGGCAAGGAAAGAAAGGGTAATCAGAGTGGTCCAGTATCTTCTCAGAACACGCCTGGTGTACCTCAGGACAACTATGAGAGTCATAGGCCTCATGTCAGCCTCAGCCGATGCAGTCCCTTGGGCTTTATGGCATATGCGTCCTCTCCAGATGGAAGTTCTAGAGGTCTTGAATCGCGGCCCTCTCAGTCTCGACAAGAGGATCAGACTTTCTCTCAGTACCCATCTTTCCCTCAACTGGTGGATACACCTAAAAGGCGGGGTGTCCATTGTCCAACCTCGTTGGACCCTGTTGACCACCGATACATTCCTTTCAGGATGGGGAGCCCATCTGTACAAGGAGACCGTACAAGGAATCTGCAGCAGACTAGAGGGGATGACATCATCCAACTAGAGGGAACTCAGAGCAGTTTACCTGGCACTCCTCCATTTCTCTCCTCTTTTCAGAGGAATAGCGGTCAATATTCAGTCCAACAACATGATGACCGTAATGTATCTAAACAAGCAGGGAGGCACTAGATCATTATGCCTCCTCAGGGAGGCAGGTCTGATTTTCATCTGGGCAGAGAAAAATCTGACCCATCTCTCCACGGTTCACATCAAGGGCTCCTTGAACATAGTAGTGGATCAGTTGAGTCAGGGTCTCACCGTATCAGGAGAATGGTCTCTCAATCAAGAGGTCTTCCACCAGATCACCCTGATGTGGGGTCTTCCAGAAGTAGACCTTATGGCGACCAGACTCAACACCAAGGTAGAGACGTTCTGCTCACTATATCAGAAGGACAATCCCTTGGCAGTGGATGCCCTGTCCACCCCTTGGATGTTCAGGCTGGCTTACATCTTCCCTACACTTTCCATGATACCAAGGGTATTGATGAAAGTCAGACAGGACCAAGCCTCGGTGATAGCCATTCTACCATTCTTGCCAAAAAGAGCTTGGTTTTCCCAACTCATGCTAATGAGTCGAGGGATCTATTGGAGGATTCCCCTAATCCAGAACCTGGTTTCTCAGGGAACTCAGAAGTGCCAGGATCTGAGGAGATTCAACCTAACAGCCTGGAGGTTGGTCAGTCCCTATGGGAATCTAGAGGACTTTCAGAAGCTGTCCTGAAGACCCTTTCCTGTGCCAGAGCAGAATCCAAAAATAAAAGCTTGGACAGCTTGGATAAGGGCCTTTCCCCTGCCACACTTAAGGTACAGGTGTCAGCCCTATCCACCTGCTAAGGCAGACGATTGTCTCAGGACCCCTTAATTTCCAGATTTCTTAAGGGTGCCATGAGACTTAGGCCAGTGGTTTCAGCTCCTGTTCCACAGTGGGATTTAGCCACAGTTCTCTCTGGTCTTTGTGGTTCACCATTTGAACTATTGGAGGAGGTGGATCGTAAGTTTTTGGCTTTCAAAACCACCTTTTTGCTAGCTATCACCTCAGCAAAGAGAGTAGGAGAGCTGCAGGCTTTTTCTTCCAAGGAACCATATATTTAATTTTTTTCTGATAGGGTCCAGTTCAGGTTTCTTCCTGGGTTTACCCCTAAGGTGCCTTCTGGGGCTAATATCAACCAGGTAGTCTCCTTACCATTTTTTTCCCAGCTCCATTTCCGAGGAAGAGAAAAAATTCCATACACTGGACGTAGTAAGGTGTCTCCAGATTTATCTTCTGCGTACAGGACCCTTCAGAAGATCTGAGAACCGCCTATTTAATATATATGGTAGAGACAAAGGTCTCAAAGCTTCTAAACCCTCCTTGTCAAGGTGGATTAAGGAAGCAATTAAAACTTCTTTTTGCTCTCAGGGGTTCACACCTCCCAGTTCATCACAGTTCATTCAACTAGGGCTGTATTGGCCTTCTGGACTGAGAGTCATTCTTAGATTCTTGAGCAGATTTGTGCAGCTGCTTTTTGGTCATCCCAACTGACCTTTGTTAAACATTACCAGTTAGATGTCTGAAGTTCAGAGGCTGCTGTCTTTGGACATTCAGTCTTAAGCACTTAGGGGATCCCCATATTGTGCTGCTGGCGGGACATACTGTAAGGGAATAGTTGATTATGATGTTAATCTGTTTTCCCTTAGTCCTAACAGCAGCACAAGCTCCCCCCTTCCTTAAATAGGATTGTTTCTCTTTATAACTGACATGCTGGGAGGTCTCTTTTGCCCTCTTATAGGGTTGTATAGTCACGCAATCAATTATGCTGATTAAAATTCCTGCCTGTCCTACCTGCACACAGGGGCAGAAATATCCCATATTGTGCTGCTGTTATGACTAAGGGAAAACAGATTAACATCATAATCTTGTACGCATGTAAATAACTTGCTTGCTGCAGTGACAGTTTCACTTCCAATATGTTTCTTTCACACATATGCTGATAGTAAAAGACAGAAACCTTACATAGGTTGTTTAAGAGTACTCACCATGAAAGGTCTTATCCTGCATTCAGCCAGCATCAGGACAAAGTATTGTGTTAGCAGACCCAGCCACAGTACTCTCAAAAATGAGCCAGTCCTGGCGCTGCCTTTTAACACAACAGAATACAAAATAGAGATAACTCTAATGCTCAGAGCCAAGTGAGATGTACCAAAAACAGATTTCTACAATGTTCTTCAATCCTTTATTGACATGGATGGCCTAACTGTAACTTAGCGCTCAATGACCAAGCCACAAACTATTCTTACAAGCTAGACAAATTGCTCTCTACAGCAACCATTCTGCTCCAGTCAGAGGTTCCTATTAAAGGCAGCTCAGCCATAATGTTCCCATTGAAGCCAGTCATATTACCTCTGCCCACAATAGAAGCAGTTTTTAATGAATTATTTAGTGGGTTTATTTTTCATTCATTACATAGAGGGACTAAATCACACAGAATAACCTGTACAGAGTGATAAAGCACTTGAAGATAGACTAAACATTGTTGACCCATTGCTGAGCATCCTTGCTCAGCTGTTACCAACTTACACAATGTGTTGTAAATTTTAATCTTTTTCTCAGATGCAAAGATAAAGAAGCATTAGACAACATTGAAAGGAAGTGTGTGACCCTCAAGAGCAGAACACAATAGTACGTATATTATATGGAGTGTCCCACCAGGAGACCTCTATCAGCTTGATATGCCCTAAAAGTGAATTTAATTCCTGTGTCAAGCAAAGGGACCTGAACTTTTGATAGTATGAGGAACTCTCTGCACATTAATATTAATCACTGGGGTGGTCTCTGTGGAACCACATGCAGTATTATATATAGTATAAGTAATTGCTGCATATTGCTTACAAAATAAGCCATTTATTGACTGCTTTGGGGAAATAAACCTTGACTGCTAGACAATTAAAGTATTGGCATAGAGGGGGTTATACTCTAAATATTGCAGCAGAGTTTTCAATATTTATGTGGTTTGGGCTCAAAATAGCAGTAGCAATCGGCTCTCCTCTTTGTAAACTGCTTTCCTAGTTTATTATCTAGGAAATGCAAGCAGAAGTTACAATGAGTTGAATAAATGACTTTTTCCTAATAGATTTAGAATTTATAGACTAGAGGCATCTTCATATATCTAGCAATAAATATCTGATATCCCAGCAGTCATGCCATATTCATCTTTGAGTTATTACAGTAATGTATCTCAGCATGCAGAATTCATGTTCTGACCTATGAGTGTGTATGGATATAGAGAATTCATTTTGAAATGGAAAGATTTACTCAGCCATACAGAATTATTTCCCCAGCAGATCAATATGAGAAATATAAGGTGCATTTTGCAGAATAAACAGAGAGGTAAACCTTTAGGCTTCCAGTCACATTTCTCATTTCAATATTTAAAACTTCAAGCCATCACCCTGGAAGCAAGAAGAAGGAAATCAAAGTTTTAACACATGGATTTCAGCTATATTCAGTAAAGCACAAGGTGGCATTTCAACAATGAATATATCCACAGAAAAGCAAACATGAGAGAGCTCAGTTTCTAATTAAATACGTGTGAGCATTGTGCACTGTGCTGTAGCATTAAATAAAACACTTGTGGCCAATATAAGCGCAAAATAAAACTCCCCATAAAGCTGCATTAAAAAATATACTGTTTTTGGCAGGCTGTCTGGTTTTGACAACTGCTTTTTATGTTGCTGAGAGCACTATCAAATAGATATTATCTATATTGTGAATACAATGGAAACACTTGAATATTAATCATGATATACATTGCAGTATTATGACTATGCTCTCCATGGCAAACATATTTGCGCACATTTTATCGTACAAGTGCATCTAAAATGGAAAAGGACACTACATTACAAATAGTCTGTTGGGGGAGATTTAACATGCCCCTAAGTCAATTTTCTGGCGTAAAAAAGTCGCAAACCTATACCATTTACAGGCTGGCATAGATTTCATTCCAGATGCACAGACTGCCAGAGGATATGCTTAAAGGGGTTGTCCGGGATAAACTGAAATCCCTACACTAATCTAAACACCCTCCTACTTTCTAAATAACATCATTTATCAAAAATGTATAGTTACCCATACCATGGAGGAGTCATGCAATTGTAAACAAGTGACTTGTGTAACCAAGTGAGGAATTCCAAGGTGGGGTAAGCTGCAGCAGCATTTTGCAGTGTATTGTAGAAGTAATTAAAAAATTGCATGTTAACATCCTTAAACTGAAAGTTAAATAATGTAGCAGTCCTTCCACCTTCCATGTATCATATATAAGGCTGGTGTTTTCCTTTGTGCCTTTGGGCCCCCTCAGGCACCAGAGTGTGACTGCCACCTCTACACTCTTATCACTTGGACATGGCCTGATATATTAAGATATTTGAGAAGCGCTTGACGCAAATAATCATCTACAAGTGCTATGCAAAATGCTATTGAATATTTTTCAACACTGCAAAAAAAAAAAAAAAAAAAAAAAAAGGAATCATAATGCAGTTATCTGAGATTAAAGGTTTCCTTTCAGAGGACCTTCTGTACCTCCCAATGACATAAGCATTATCATAGGCAAATGATGTCAATCCAAATCGGTATCCACATCATAGATCTGACTTTAAATGCTGCTATACAAGAGGTACTTACAATTTGTTATTAAGAGGTATCAATACATTGCAGAAATGTTTTTAAAGCTTTTCTACACTATTACAAAAGTAATACTACGGGTATAGATAAGGAACTACTACAATTACTTTTTGTATGTCCCTTATGGGAGATTTGACTAATAACCCATAGATTCACTAATGTTTACCATTTGTTTGATGTACTCTATTGAACAAATGTACTAGAAGTCTATTTATTAGAATATAGTCCTGAAAATTCTCATTCATTTCAAGGTTATGATTGAATTTACACATTTAGAGCACACAACAGAACGTTAATATAATTTGGCTTCCTGCTGAGAAAATTGTAATAAACAAAGCCAGCAACCCTACAATTCACGGCAAATTGTTGCACATTGTTAGTTCTGAATATTGTTTGTTGTGCTACAAAGGACTTGTATATTGTTATCAGGTTAGTTTTTTTTTTCTGTATTAGCAATTTCAATGACTAGCATGCAGTATACCAATTTGTGTGAAGTTAAGAAAATATCATATAATTAAGCTTAGGGTTTTAAGCTGCATTCTAAAGAATTGTAAGGCTTCATGAATATAACTGTGAGTAACTTGTGGGTCAGTGAAAATGGTTTTCACTGACCCATACATTCAAATGAATTGACAGAGCTGCAAATATGGACATTTATAGGACCTGCTCCTTAATCTTTAGCTCTTTAATTCATCCCAGACAAACAACTCTAAAAACTATGGCTGACCTGCAATTGTGGATAAACAAACTTTTGTTTGAGTGAGGTCTGAAGTAGCCTACACTCAATCTTACATCCTAAATTATTTAGTTTTTGCTGACATTATAGATTGTTAATTTCTATAGAAATATGATGTGCTAGTCATGGATGTTGATAAAGCACCATTCTGTGTATTACAGCTTAACCCCTTAATGACACAACCAAAAACTGCCTTAAAGGGGTATTCCCATAGCAAGGATCCTATCTATACTGCTAGCTTATGTAAATTCAATTGTTTTCCTAAATATATTTCTTTAGCAATGCGGCTTTGTTTTCCTGCTTTGTGAAATTATTCCTCCCATTGTTTACACAGCGTTTCCTTGGTGCATGACCTGTATCTGATAAGACAGGACACAGTTATGAGTCACTGCTCTCTGGAGGTGCTGAGTGCTCTCACTGTTATGTACAGCTCTGTGGTCAGGACAATTAGGTCAGCTAATTGCAGTTTGTTGATAAAGGCTTGGACAGTGTGTTTTATTTCTCTATGTAAACACAAAGATACACTTCCACACAGTCCATTCTCTCCTCTGCAGCAGGTAGTTTGTTTTTCTCTCCAACCCTGGGTAATGTAATATACATTTACTGTGCATATTATTTGATCTGCATTTATATTAGGTTTCTCGTACTCATAATGAATAATCTCTCATGGCAAAGGCAAATTCTATATCTATTGAGGTACTTTATAGTGTCTTGCTCATCAAACAGTCAAAGCCCTTCCACCAGCTTCCTGAAAAATACAAGAAGTGTGAAGAAGAGACAGCAGGTAAAGCTGCTAAGACAGAGAGATGGAGAAACCCCTTTAAGGACATGCCCCCATTTTTCAAAATTGACGTGTCAATTTATATGCCAATAACTTTGCTTTAACTTCCCCAAGAGATTTTGAGGTTTTTTTTGTCATTGCACATTGTACTTCATGTTAGTGGTAAACTTTGATCGATATTTCCTGCAATTATTTATGAAAAAATAGGAAATGTTATGGAAATTTGGAATAATTCTCAATTTTCAAAATGTCACAACACCCTAATATATTAATAAATATGATCTACAATATGTCTGCTTTATATTGGCATCACCTTTTAATCTTCAATTAATTTTGGATGTTAGAAGGCTAAAAATTTCCCAAACGCATTTGTTAGGAACCATCTCAGGGTTGATGTTGATTTTAAAGGCCTATATATTAGAAATACACCATAAAGCACCCCATTTTCAAAACCACACCCCTCAAATAATTCAAAACAGCATTTGGGAAGTTTGATAACCCTTTAAGCTTTTTATAGGAATTAAAAGAATATGGCAGTGAAATTTAGACATTTCATTTTTTTTTTTTTAACAATATGTTCATTTAGCCCTAATGTTTACACATTCACAAGGAATTAAAGGAGAAAATTCAATTCACAATTTGTTATGCAATTTCTCCCAATTGCAAATACCCCACATTTCGATGTAAACTGCCACCTGGCCACACGGCATTGCACCAAAGGGAAAGAGCACTTCTGGGCATTTGTAAAGCAGATTTTGCTGGAATAGTTTTTAGGTGTCATGTTGAATTTGCAAAGCCCCTAAAGTACTAGTACAGCAGAGAAGCTTCAAAAGTGACCCTATGTTGGAAACTAGACCCCTCAAAAATTTTTTCAAGGGGTATAGTGAGCATTTTGACCCTGCAGCTGTTTCACAGATTTTGTTAACATTGGAATGTGAAAAAGAAAAATTGTTAAAATGTCACTTCATCCCAAATTTTTCATTTTCACAAGGGGTTAAAGGAGACAAAGCACCCAATAGTTCATTACACAATTTCTCCTGAAATCGGCAAAACTCCATTCATGGTCATAAACTGCTGTATGTTGAAAATTTGGTTTTGGAGGGCAGATTTTACTGGAATAGTTTTCAGGTGCCTTGTTGCATTTGCAGAGCTGCTAGAGTACCAATACAATATAAACACCCAAAATGTGACCCCATGTTGTAAAATAAAAACCTCACAGAATTCATCAAGGGTTATAGTGAGCATTTTGATCCCATGGCTGTGGGCTCATAAAGTATAGGTGAAAAGTGTTGTATAACTGGGTTCTGACCATTTGGTCCCCCAGCGATCTGAACAGGACACTGAAAGTCCCCATGCATCCTCCCTGTAAATGAAGCACCAGTGCGGTCCAATCACTGTAATGGGGCTTCAAGGACTCCAGTTCACTTTCTTAATGTATTCTTTTCTTCATTCACTCTCAGCTGACCATTCTCCTAACCCCTGGAACTCCAATGGTCAGACCCCCAGCGATGTGACCCATCCCCTATCCCGTGGAAAGAGGATAAGTGCCTATTAAGGCTTGGCTCCTTTAAATGAGCGGTTATGAGCCCTCTGGAGAACAAATCATCAGCTTCTTTGATGCATTTCTCTCTGAATGGGACAGTATAGCCTGCAGTGTATGTCAAAACATGTAGGCTGCAGTCAAAATGTAACATACAGTAGTTGTAAATCTGAAAGCAGACATACATCTATTATCCTGTTGATCCAGAGGAAAGCAAAGATAATAATAATAATAATAGTCCTTTAATAGTCCCACAATGGGGAAATTCAGTGTGTTACAGCAGCAAAGATAAGCAGATACAAATACAAATACAACATGTACAGGAATGTTCCAAGGTAAGAGGCATTACATTGATAGTAGACAGACAAATAGGAAGTAGCAGAGGGGGGCGGGGGGGAGATTTAACAGGCAGAGAGATATTTCAGTTCTCTGTGTAATGATCTCCGCTTAGGTCGGTGTTGGTTGTACAGCCTGACCGCGGTGGGGAGGAAAGACTTCCGATAGCGCTCCTTCTCACACCGTGGGTGGAGCAGTCGGTCACTGACAGTACTGCCCAGTGCGATCACAGTCTCATGCATGGGATGGGACTTCTCCTTCTGCATGGAGCTCACCACGGACAGTATCCTTTTGTCACCCACCACCTGCACTGGGTCCAGTGGGCTCCCCAGGACAGAGCTGACCCTTCTAATCAGCTTGTCAAGTTTATTTCTGTCCCTGGTTGATATACTGCTCCCCCAGCAGGCCACTCCAAAGAAGATGGCTGATGCCACTACCGAGTTGAAGAAAGTTCTAAGAAGTGCTCCCCGGATTCCAAAGGCTCTCAGCTTCCTAAGCAGGTAGAGCCTGCTGTGGCCCTTCCTGTACAGGGCCTCCATATGATCTGCCCAGTCCAGCTTATTATTAAGGAGCAAACCCAGGTACTTATAGGTGTTCACAATCTCGATGCCCGTCCCCAGGATGTCCACTGCTTTAGGAGGGCCTCTGCCTTTACGGAAGTCCACCACCATCTCCTTGGTCTTTCCCACGTTAATCTTCAGGTGGTTCCGGTGGCACCAGTCCACAAAATCCCGGTTCAGTTCTCTGTAATTCCTGTCATCATCGTCTGTGATGAGGCCTACTATTTCAGAGTCGTCAGAATACTTCTGTAGGTAGCAGCTAGATGAGTTGCACCTAAAATCTGCAGTGTACAGTGTGAAGAGGAAAGGGGCGAGAACCGTACCCTGAGGTGCCCCCGTATTACAGATCACGGTACCTGACACACAGTCTTGGGCTCTCACGTATTGAGGTCGATTTGTGAGGTAGTCTAGGATCCAGTTGGAGAGGTGGTGGTCCACTCCAGCAAGGCCCAGCTTGTCCCTCAATAACCTGGGCTGTATGGTGTTAAAAGCACTGGAGAAATCAAAGAACATTATTCTCACCGTGTTCCCTGGTTTCTCCAGGTGAGACAGAGCCCTGTGCAGAAGATGGATGATGGCATCATCTACCCCAATGCCCGGCCGATAAGCAAACTGGAGGGGGTCCATAGCGGGGCTCACTAGAGGGCAGAGATGTGTGAGAACCAATCTCTCTAAGATCTTCATCAGGTGGGATGTCAGTGCTACAGGTCTGTATTCGTTGAGGTCCATAGGGTGAGGTTTCTTTGGAACTGGTACCACACAAGAAGATTTCCATAATTTAGGGACTATTTCCTGCCTCAGGCTCATATTATAATATACATATATGTAATTATACCACACAGCTGGTTCCCACAAGTCGTAATTAGCCTTGCACTGATGTCATCTGGCCCTGCGGCTTTCCTCGCCTTGATCTTTTCCATCTCCTTCCTCACCTGGGCCAATGTGAAGGTCAGACTGTGGTCAGATAAAGACGGATTTCTGGATTTACTGGTCTGTTGGGAAGTAGCCGCATGGGGTGAAGTCATTGTGGTGGGGGGAGCTGAAGGACATGCTGGGGTGGGAGGAGCTGGTGTGTGATCAAATCTGTTGAAGAATAGGTTTAGTTCATTAAGCCAATTAACATCTGCCTCAATCTGGCAGACAGACTGTTTATGACCCGAAATTGACTTAAGCCCCTCCCAGAACCCCCTTATGTCTTTTCTTTCCATTTGCTTTTCCATTTTTTCCTTATAACTGGCTTTTCCCTGCCTGATTTGATGCCTCAGCTCCTTTTGTACTTCCCTCAACCCCTCCTTATCTCTTGTCCTGAATGCCATCTTTTTCTCCTTAAGTAGTGTTTTTATATCAGAGTTAATCCATGGTTTGTTGTTGGAGAAGTACCTCACCTCTTTTGTGGGTACTGTGTTGTCCACACAAAAATTAATGTAGTCCGTTATGCAGTGTGTGAGTCCTTCTATGTCTTCTCCATAAGAATCCTGCAGAACTTCCCATGCGGTTGTGTCAAAACAATCCCTCAGAGCCTCATCACTCTCCTCGGACCATATCCTCACTGTGCGGGTGACAGCTGGTTCTCTACGTACAAGTGGCTTGTACACAGGTCGGAAATGCACTAGGTTGTGATCCGATCTTCCCAGGGGCGGTAGGGCTGATGAGTTATATGCTTCCCTAGCATTGGCAAAGAACAAGTCCAGTGTTTTGTTGTCTCTTATGTGGCAGGTTACATACTGTGTGAAACTGGGCAGTGTGGATGATGGAGAGGCATGGTTGAAATCACCAGACACAAGAAGGAGGGCCTGGGGGTGTTGTGATTGTAAATGGCTCAGTGTGGTTTGTAGGACCTCGCAGGCAGCGTCAGCTTTCGCAGAGGGGGGGACATATGCAGCTATCACGATGACATGCGATGGTTCCCTTGGTAGATAGAAAGGTCTCATGCTCACAGCTAATAGTTCAATGTCCTTACAGCAAGTTTGCTCCTTAATCACAATGTACCTAGGATTACACCATCTATTATTCACAAACATTGCCAGCCCTCCACCTTTCCTCTTACCGCTCTCCCTTGTCCTGTCTGCCCGAAGGAGTTTAAAACCATCCAAGGAGACCAGAGAGTCAGGAGTAACTTCAGTGTGCCAGGTCTTTGTAAGTAGTATCATGCTACACACCCGAAACTCCTGATGATGCCTGGTGAGCGCTGTTAGTTCATCCATCTTGTTTGCAAGAGATCTCACATTGCCCATAATGATGGAGGGAACAGCTGGTCGGTAACACCTCCTTTTAATCTTCTGAAGAGTTCCAGCTCTGCAGCCCCTCCCCCGCTTTTTCTTTCTCCAAAGCTCTCGGGGGATGTGTGGACAGATGGTATGCAGTCCGGCTTTGTCTCTAAGCTGGAAAAGTTTCTCTCTTGAATAGACAAAGAGATGCCAAAAGGTATACATTTTTTTCCCTTATTTTAGAGAAAAAATTCCTTCCTGACTCCAAATCTAGAGATCAGAATAAATCCCTGGATCAACATCAAAAATCTAATAATAGCTATAACCTGTATTATTTCTAGCCTCACGAAAGGCATCTAGAAGTTGCTGTAATGACCTTTGTTATATTTTTACATAGTTTTTAGGTCACCCTTGAGTCATCATTTTTCCAAACTAAATATTATTTCTGAGTGCTGTAGTTTAGTGAATGGAAGTTCGTGATCTATTAGTTCAAAATGGACTGATCTTCAGAGTGAACTAACTCATTCCTAACTAATTCCTGGAAAAGATTTGTTCAACAGGAATTAAGCAAGTGGAAAGATGAAGTAATATTGCATAGCAGCTCTTCCTACTAGCAGCTCTTCCTACTATTTGCTTTTTAGTTGGTAATGCTTGAAAAGCAAAGTAGAGAAAGTATGTGTGAGTGAGAGTCTGTGTGTGGAGCTTCATGCAACTCACTTGTTTTTGTGATACAATCATCTCATCTTTTTAGTAAAGAGGTTCAGTCTACTGTGCTAGGCTTTCTGCTGTACTGGATTTCAGCTCTCTCATACACGCTCACCATGAGTCAATACCATTGAACTGCCATAGGTGTCACTACAGTGCTCAGTCATATGCATCTGATTGAACTAGACCAATTTATTTTTATTGCTTTGGTTGTCTGCCTTTGAAACCCCTAAAGCTCTATATTATCTTTCTTGTGACAGATGTCTAAAACTATACACAATATTCCATGTGCAAACTGAGAAGTGACTTGTAAAACAGAAGATCTATGTTCACATCATGTACATCCATGCTCCTTTTGATACAGTCCATGAACTTATTGGCACTGGTTGCTACAGTTTACTGTCAATGAAAAGTTTTGCCAAGAGTCATATTTAGTAAGTAATCTTAGCATATCTTTCACCTTCCCATGTGCATAACTTTACATTTATCAGTATTTAATGTCACTTGCCACTTCTCTGCCTGCTCCAAACTTATACATATCTTTTTATCTTTTTCTATCAGTATATACTATTTATACTTTCATCTTCAAAAATTGACATTTTACAGTGAAAACCTTCTTTTAGATTATTTATAAACATATTTAATAGAACAGGACCCAGTATGTAACCACCCAGATGAATTTTTAATAATTTACTATTGGAAAAAATGTTTAATGATCAAAATGAATATAATGCAATAATAAAAAAAAGCTTTCAACAGTAAAACTGATCAGTTTTTCCTATTCTCAGGCAAACCCTTCAAATTGTTTAGAAAGGATCACATGATATCACAAAAGAAACCTATACTACACATTGCTTTTTATAAATGAGATAAACGAATATGGGTATGCCCTCTACATCCATGCTTATACAAGATAAAATGATTATATTTGTGACTCAATTAATGTTTGTACTGTAATGTTTGGCGTGTATATAGGGCGCTTCTGCACTAAGAAAGGATAATTACATTTTTAGTATAGTAGAAAAGAAAGGTATGCTGGTGCACACTTACTGAATGTATGCCAAAAGGACTCTCTATAGCACAGGTGTCAAACACAAGGCCCGCGGGCCAAATCCGGCTCGCTGCCTTCTGTTATCCGGCCCGGCACTTATCTGGCCCCGGGCGGCATTTTTTATTGTCTATTTAATGTAAACCAGCCCAGGACAGGCCGCTTTAAAAAAAAAAAAACAAAGCTGCGCGATACCTGTCCTGGGCTGGTTTACGAGACCTCTGCATGTCAGCGCAGGTGGCGATACAATGACGTCATCACGCCTCCTACGCTGACACGCAGACGTCGCGGACAAGAAGAGGAGGCGGCTGTATGAAGGCATCGGAGGTAGGTAAGGATAAGTTTTTTTATATATATAAATAGGCCGTAACCTGCTGGAGCATCCCCGGCACGTAATGGCCTATTTACTTATCGATCCCCGCTGCTGGTCGTGGCCGCCCCCCACTTCCCCTTCTGCTATGGGACGTAGAAGCAGCTGTGTGCAAGAGCGGGGATGGTAAGTGAGGCCGTGGCCGGCGAACCCCATCAAATACTACTATTATTATACTCCGGGGGCTTTTCAGACCCCGGAGTATAATAATCAGAGACCCAGGGGAGGTGATAAACATAAAAACCATTGGTACTCACCTCTCCAGCGATCCGATGTTACTCCCTGCAGGCTTCGGCCTTCTTTGGTGACGTCCCAGGCGTCACGTGAGCCAGGCCGATATCATTATGTCGCGACGCCGGTCTGTGCGACATTGAAGAAGGCCGAAAGCAGGGAGCGCACCGGAGCCCAGATAAGTAACACTGGTTTTTATGTTTGTCACCCCCTGGGTCTCCGATCATTATACTCTGGGGTCTGAAAACACCCCAAAGTATAATAATAGTTCATGGGTGGGGGGTCACTATGGGACATAATACCATGTGCAGGGGCCACTATGAAGCATAATACCATGTGCAGGGGCCACTATAGAGCATAATACCGTGTGCAGGGGCCACTCTGGAGCATAATACCAATGCAGGGGCCACTAAGGAGCATAATACCGTGTGCAGGGGCCACTATGGAGCATAATAATGTGTGCAGGGGCCACTATGGAGCATAATACCGTGTGCAGGGGCAACTATGGAGCATAATACCGTGTGCAGGGGCCGCTGTGGGGCATAATACTGTGTGCAGAGGCAACTATAGAGCATAATACCATTTGCAGGGTTAAACGGTATTTATATATTGCTTAATTTTTGATATAGTCAGAAAAGGATGAGGATAGTATGTAACATGCCAATGTCTTAGGATTTAACAATACATTATGTTCTTCCTGGTTGCCCTTAAAGGGCTGATTGTAACAGTAGTAATGTACAAATGTAACTACTGCTTAATAGCCTGCTTAACTGTTAAGGAGAAGTTACTTTTATACATGTGTAAAATAATCTTGGCCCTTCAAGGTACCCCGTGAGGCTGAAGTGGCCCCCGGTGAAAATGAGTTTGACACCCCTGCTCTATAGGCATATCTCAGATAAAGAGGCTCTATGGAAGCATTTTGGAAATATGCAGAAAGCTTTGCCATTGCAAATGTGTTATATATTTACAGGAAAGTGCTTTTATTTTTCCCTACTTCTCTGTCTATGAAAATATAAGTCTTTAATGCATTTCTAGTGCTTTATTGATGACTTTTTGACATTATTTTATGCTACTGTATACCACAAAATTATCTGTACATTCTTTTTATTGACATAATGCTATGTGCCTCATGTACTTTATTTGTCGGTTTATATGCTCTCCTTCAAGGTTATTGTACTTAATGTACTGTCCATGATATTTTCTATTATGTTGTGAATGTGATCATAATATGTACAGATTCACAAAATCCCCAGTTTGTTAGAAAGATCAGTGTTAATGCAACAAAAGAACCGCAGAGAAGTGTAATAAAAAGAGGAAATAGAAGTTCTTCAGTAATACGTCTGCAAATATTTACATCCTTTCTCAAGTTACCAGAAGCAGCATTGTTCTCCATCTGAAGAAGGAAGAATATTGATATTAGCATTTAGATCAAGAGAAATCTATTTATTTGGTTTGGTTCTTCTCAAGGTTATCTCTCCCTTGTGTTTTTTCTTTTCCATGGCACTCAGCAGTGACTAACTCCAGAACAAATGGACTCTTTGTAGTTAGTAAGATATTCTCCAGTAATATGGATACAGAATCCATAGTTACATTGATAAAACAGGATAGTAATCTAAATTCATTATGATTTATGACTGAATGAATTGGCAATGGAGGTCAAACCTTCCATTTTTAAATACTCTCGCTTTGAGTATATCAGAAAGTTTACATTGTTCATAGGAATCTTAAAGGGAACCTGTCACCACATTTTATACCTTTAAACTGCCACGCTGTTTTACCTGATGGTAGTTGATTCCTTAATAGATTTTCATGCCCTGTATAAACTGTTAAAACATAAAATGAAGTTATGCTGAATTTTAAAAAGGACTTTCTTGTCCTCTATGATGGGACATATTATATACTGCTGCAAAAACTATGCCAGTACCTAGTTTGTCATAGTTTGCGTGCTTCTAGTAGGGTGGTAAGCAACTATTTAAGCATATAGTAGCCTTATTATGTGGGTATTGTTTTACAATGAAATTTCAAGATAAATGTTTGTACTTCCATAAAAGGATAAGGCTGCGGGTTTGGACATAATAATAGTTGAGAAGAGTGTAATGCATTAGGCATTTTATATCTACTTCTGCTAAACTCTGAATCTGGCACTGTCAAGGTCCTATAACAGATTGTTTACAGAGTCGATTTACCAGCATGGGAAGTCTATTTTCCTGGTCCTTGTAAGGCTAATAGCACTGCATGACAATATGCATTTGAGGACACAGAGTAACACCACATCCTGTTATGACCTTTATTCAATATACTGCAGTTGTATAACATTAATGAATGAGCTATTTGATTAGTGCCTTGCTTCTACCATTAGTGTACCCATCATGATTGTATCCTTGGTTCTACATTAACATAACACTCCAACAGGTGGGCTGATCTAACAAAGCAAAACAGTTATTTGCTTCTAGGCTATGGAATAGACATTCTGCCATAATGTAAGGTAGGCATTCTTTATAGGAAGTTAATTTGTGGTTTGGGAAATTAAGCTATCATTTCTAGTGCAGGTAAATTACATACCAGATCCATAACAGGACCATCAGTACGCTCTCTGGGATGGTAATTATGCTTTCATTTCTGCCAGTGCTTTATTTGTCAATGTTTATGCTAAATAACATGGAAAGAAAAAAAAAATAAAACCATTAATGTGAATAGGGGAATATATTCATTAGAAATAAAGCTGAAGGGGAGAGGATAGTAAGTTATGTTTGAGAATGAGGCAGGTAAAAATTGGTGTTATATGGACCTACAGATGCATCCACCCTTACCATACCTCAAGTTTGATTAACAACTCCAATTTCTCATGAAACTAAGACCTGTCCATTTTGCGGACTGTAAAGAAAGGACAATTTTTCATCCATGTGAATGTTCTTGTACCTGCTGTCTTCTTTATTTGCCAACATTACCAGGTAATGAATCAATGAAACATGGGCAGCATATTGATGATGTCTGTGTGCAGTCTATTTTTTTCTAATTCCGACAAACTTACATGGGTGAGTCTGAAAACCAAAACGGATGAAAATGGTGCTTGTGATGATTTTTTATTCTTGCAGACAAAACAGTCATGTGAGTAGACCCATAAATTATAATGAGTCCATATGCCATCGATTTTTTTACAAGCAGCACACAGACATGAAATATGTTTATTTGAATAAGTTCTAACTCAACGCAATATTGCAACATACTTGCAGAAACCCTTCACAGATTGCAAGGCACAACACAACCACAGGGTAAACATATGTAGTATGGATATTTTGTATCACAATATTATGTTTTGATATGCTTGTCATCTTGTGACACACATATCTAGACATATCAAGGCAAGAGAAAATGTAAGAAATGGACATGTCAGTACCTTGAAAACTTTGATGCTACAGAAGTTCTATTACTGAGAAAAGTTGGGTTCAGTGTTTAAGGGATCATCCAATTTTTCACCAAAAACTCCAGCAAGGAAGTTTAGAATAAAGAATGCCATGTTTCATTTGACTTCTCAGAATACGCTGTTATTGTGTGCACATGAGGAGTAACACTGTTTCTGTTCATTCAGTGACTTATATTAGGCACTGTTTGCTGTATATAGAATTTGTAGTTCTCTCTAACCTGGTGGGTGATGCACATAGTAAGTAGAGGGGAATCTGCTCTATAACTGTCTTTCACTCAGGAACCACCCCAGGAATATTCTGGACATATAGAGAAGTACTGCTCTGTGAAAATAGTGCTTTGGTTTTGATAAAAAAGCTTTTAATTAGCTCTAGCATGCGCCTAACCCTGCCTTTCCTCCCCTCTCCATAGAATTCCACAGACTTGAGTATTCTTAGTCATGTGACCTGCAGTCTGCTGGAGATGGATATAGCAGGGATTTTCATCTATTCAAAGTTTGCGATTCTTAGAGTAGTCCATGATTGACGATTGGGATGCAGCAGTGATGATGGTACTGGAAGTTTCACAATCTAGGCCAGGAATCAAAGCCAGAAAATACATGAAAGTTTGGCAAAACAAAAGGGCAAGGCAAAAGGCAAAATCAAGGTAATAGTAGAGTCAAACACAGGCACTCAATGTACTGAAAACATATAACAGGCTAGAGGCAGTAGAAACTGATAAACTGATACTCTGGTAATGAATAAGAGACCTGGCTGAGAAAGAAAAATACAATTTTGTTCCAACAATAGGGTGTGGTCATGCAACAGGGGCAGAGCAACATGACATCTTGGGAAGGTGTCGACCTTGGAACATAAGCCCTTTGACTATTTTACTTCCACCTTACACTTGCCATGCACAGAATGGCTCCACTATCAACAAATAGCCCATTTCATGTCTTCCCTATTTGGGGCCACGCAGGACCTGATTTCAGGTATTTATCGATTGCGCTCCTCCTCGGAGGGACAGTCCCCCCTGGCCAACAAGCATATGACTCGGTGGACTGGGGCTTTGGGCAAGCCAATCTCACCCACCCAGTGGCAGATCATATGGTCCCGTGCAGCCAAATCCTCCACTTACATAATGTTTTGTGAGACTCAATACAAGATCCTGATGTACTGGTTTCACACCCCAGTTCTCCTACCCACTCTTAACCCGAGTAGTCCCCCTTTTTGTTGGAGATGCCTATTGGAGATGGGCACTATGTAACACATTTTTTGGACCTGTCCCTTGATCCATCCTTTCTGGAGGTAATTTAAGACCATGACTGACGTACTTTTTCTTCAGGCGGTCCCCTTAGTCTATCTTCTTAAGTTGAAACCAAGGTAAAAAGGCGTCTAAGCTGTTTCTATATATTTGCACTGCTGCTAAGACGCTGATGGCTCTCCACTGGCGGAATGTATACCCCCCCCATGGGCCCTGCGCTAGTAGCCCGTATTAAGGATGTCAGGAATCTGGAGTACCTCATTGCCACTCTTAATAATAAGATGGAGGCCTTCCAGTCAGTTTGGTCCCCCTGGGATACATACTGCATCCTCCAAGGTCTCTGGTATCTCCCTCCCTCTGCCCTCCTTATGTCTTATCATGCTGTTCCCACTTTTGCCTTTTGTCCTGCGTCTTGTATTTCTTTGTTGATTCCTTATTCATGATGGTTCTGTTATTGTTGTTCTGCTCACTGCAGTTTATTATTTTTATGTTGTTTTGTACAGTTTATAAAATTTCAATAAAAGCTACAGTTTAAAAAAAAAGAATTCCTCTATTGTCAGGGATTATGGAAACAGTGTAGCTCTGAGCTGTGCAGTTTCTATAACTCCTCTAGAAGTGAATGGGGGTTACAGAAGCAATGTAAAACAATGAGCTATGTTGTTTTTCTGATCCCATTCATTTCTATGGGAGTTATGGAAACTTCATAGCTCAGAGCTATACTGTTTCCATAATGCCTGACTGTACAGAACCTCTCTGTCAACAAGGTCGCAGTCAGGTAAGCCACAGGGGAGAGAAATTAGCTTAAAGTAGATTCCCCATATTTAAAACATAACTTTTATTTAATTAAGAGCTAATTATGTTATATACACTATTAAAAGATAAATCCATGTGTAAAATATTCAAATGTATATCAAGTGGGTATAAGTATATAACACAGGAAATGTTTCACTAGGCTAGAAAGTTGGAAAGAGATAAATATTATGTCCAGCCACAGCTAATGTGGGAGGGCAAATCTATCCTACTGTATATGAGCTAGACACCCTAGAGACACAAGGTGGTGCAGTAATCTATTCCCCTTTGTTTGTTTACCTGGTCAAATATTTCCTATGGTATATACTTATACCCACTGGATATACATTTGAATACATTACACATGAGTTTATCTTTAAAGTGTGTACATAGCATAGTTATCTCTTAACGAACTTTAAATATGGAGAAATGACTTCAAGCTACTTTATGTATTGTAGTGACTGACGATCGCATAGTTCTATTAAGGTGCACTGGATCACTGTTGACAGGGGATAGAAATTGGTAGGTTTCATTTTACAAAATAGGTGTGGATCCTAGAGGTGGAAATCACATCTATGATTTATGGCATATCCTGTGGACATTCCATAAATGTCTTTCGTGGGAAAACCCCTTTAATGAGTGTTGTGTCTGACTAGTGCAGTTATCAGTAAGGTTTGGCACTTCAGCTGTTGGCAAACTACACTTCCCAGCATGCACACTTGCTTGGCTGTTCTCAAAACTCCATCACAGAAGTGACTGGAGCATGCTGGGAGTTGTATTTTAGCAACAGTTGGAATACCGAAGTTTGCTGATCCCTGGAATAGAGGTTATGGATCTCCAGGCAATGCTTACTTTGGTCAGTCTGTCTCAATTTGGCCAACTAGTTTATCATCAATCAAAAGGTTAACTATTAAGGAATTTACCAGTGAAGTCTTGAGCAATATTTGTGGCTTTAAAAGGTGGACAACAAGTTATCTGTAAATTTTAAGTAAGCAGAATAAATCTGACTCATTTGAACATTTTAGAAATAGAACAAAGAAAGGAGTTTTGTGGGTTTTTTATGTAATGGAACTTCCCTTTCTTATCTTTAGCATCTTCAATGAAATTTTCCAACAATGCTATCATGTTGAAATATAGTAAGAAAAAATAGTAACTTTGCAATACTCTTAAAAAAGAATTGCTTAGAATAGTTTAGATTTTTGTAAATGACCAACATACAAATACAGAATGTAGGGACAAGTGAGAGCTTTAGCAGGCTGTATTCTTCTATCCTGAAGTGCACTTGCAACAGATAGAAGTGAATGGGAATTATGGATCTCAAGTCACAAGGGACCTCTCCACTTACCAAACATTTCACATGACTGCTGAAGAGAGAACATATCAGTAATTGACATCTGAAGGAAGAATAGCAAATTCATCTTTCCATTAGAGAAAAAAATACAATTGTCAACACTTTGCATGGCTTTCAATCATTTATTATTAAATATGAAGTGACTATACTGTCCTAGTAGCTTTGAAAATCAGTACTAAGTTTTATAAAATACCATAGCACCATTTATTCTCTATGGGAGTACATCGCCAGGCTATCTTCAGCACTCCAATAGAGAATGTATAGCGTGGCAGGGTGCTTCTGAGCCCTGTTCTCAGAATCAGGAGTACCAGTGGTCCAACCCCCACCAATCATAAAGTTATTCCCTATCCTATCTATAGGGGATAACTTGGTAAACACTCTCTAATCAAAGACTATATTAAATGATGCTACTGTTCCGCTGTTGAAAGAGACTGCATCCTGTCAGACTTACATGCCTCTCTTTGAAAGAAGAAAGAAAGTTTGCTCGTACCAAGTGTCTAAGACAGTCTAAGACAGTAATGTAAGGGATTTTGTCCCCTTTACAACTGTAGCATATCCTATTCCCAGTATCTTCAGAGAGATAAAAAATATAATAAATAACTTTTGGAACTCAACACATTTGACCATAGAAATATTTCTGGAAACATTTCCTAGGACTATACAAATATGTAAGGCTGCACTGGTATAAATATAAGGTGCTCACCAATGGCAAAAGGTTCTGTCCCTTTATATCTCTAATATGCAGAATAAATGTATATTACATTACACAGGCTTGGAGATTAAAGAAACAAACAACTTGCATGCTGCCAGAACAGAGAATGGACTTGCAGTAAACTCAGTGCTATCTTTGTGCTTATATACAGAGGTAAGAGACACTGAGTGAGTCACGTCATCTGACCTGAGATGCTAGATAAGGAGAGAGACTAGATCAGAAACCTTGAGAATGTTGTGTAAACAATGAGGAATAATCTATCATAGCAGGTAAACCAAGCAGCATTTCTAAAGCAATGTATTAAAGAGGACCTTTCATGTCATGTCATTGTCCTTTTGAAAGTGCGGTTTTTATACCACTATAAATCCGACAGTGCGCTGAATTTAGTGCACCTGTGGCTTTCCCAGTATGTGCCCTGGTGATGGAGATATCAGTGTCATTAGTTTCAGCACCAATATCTCCCCACTGTCAGAAGAGCGTTCCTCATAGCTCATCATCATCACGCTGAGCTATGAGAAATGCCCTTCTGACAATGGGGAGATATATCGAGATATCGGTGCTGAAATTAATGGCACCGATATCTCCTCCCCCAGGGCACATAGCGGGAAAGCCAACAGTGCGCTGAATTCAGCGTAGTTTCAGTTTTCTAGTGGTATATAAAACCGCACTTTCATGAGGACTTAAGAGTCTTTAAGACTCTTTAAGGAAATCTCTTGAATTTACATAAGCTAGCAGTTTAGCTAGGATCCTTGAGATGGGAATATCTCTTTAGGTATTTTTTTTTTTTATAATTTTTTTTGTTAACAAACACAAAACTGACATTATCTAAAAATCCAATCTGACTGTCACACAATGTGTTGTAGTCTAATATTCACTGGCAAAATAATACTATCAGGCCCAAATCTGATTTCTATTTTAATTTTCTTTTTTTTTGTAAAACAAAAAAAAAATACACAGTGTTATAAGCAGTACAGTAAAATAACTGGAAAAAATAAGGTGTAGGTGAAAGGTTATCTAGGTAATAGTCAGCACAACATAATAAGTTTTCATGTACACTTTAATAACAGGTTTAGTAGAGGGGGTACAATAACACTAAACTTCAGGAATTTTTTCACCAGCTAAGAGAGGATCTTAACTGCATTAACTGGGACAATGTCCTCAAGATGAAGGGAACACAAAGTAAATGGGACATTTTCAAAAACATTCTTAATAGGGCCAGTGAAAAATACATACAGTGGGGAAAAAAAAGTATTTAGTCAGCCACCAATTGTGCAAGCTCTCCCACTTAAAAAGATGAGAGAGGCCTGTAATTGACATCATAGGTAGACCTTAACTATGAGAGACAAAATGAGAAAATATATCTAGAAAATCACATTGTCTGATTTTTTAAGAATTTATTTGCAAATTATGGTGGAAAATAAGTATTTGTTCACCTACAAACAAGCAAGATTTCTGGCTCTCACAGACCTGTAACGTCTTCTTTAAGAGGCTCCTCTGTCCTCCACTCATTACCTGTAGTAATGGCACCTGTTTGAAATTGTTATCAGTATAAAAGAAATCAACTGCGGGAGCAATAATTTAGAAAATGGAACACATACAAGACCACTGATAATCTCCCTCAATCAGGGGCTCCACGCAAGATCTCACTCAGTGGGGTCAAAATGATCACAAGAACGGTGAGCAAAAATCCCAGAACCACACGGGGGGGACCTAATGAATGACCTGCAGAAAGCTGGGACTAACGTAACAAAGGCTACCGTCAGTAACACACTACGCTGCCAGGGACTCAGATCCTGCAGTGCCAGAAGTGTCCCCTTCCTTAAGCCAGTACATATCCGGGTCCGTCTGAAGTTTGCTAGAGAGCATTTGGATGTTCCAGAAGAGTATTGGGAGAATGTTATATGGTCAGATGAAACCAAAGTAGAACTGTTTGGTAGAAACACAACTCGTCGTTTTTGGAGGAGAGTGAATGCTGAGTTGCATCCAAAGAACACCATACCTACTGTGAAGCATGGGGGTGGCAACATCATGCTTTGGGGCTGTTTCTCTGCAAAGGGACCAGGATGACTGATCCGTGTACATGAAAGAACGAATGGAGCATGTATGGTGAGATTTTGAGTGCAAACCTCCTTCCATCAGCAAGGGCATTGAAGATGAAACGTGACTGGGTCTTTCAGCATGACAATGATCCCAAGCACACCTCCAGGACAACGAAGGAGTGGCTTTGTAAGAAGCATTTCAAGGTCCTGGAGTGGCCTAGCCAGTCTCCAGGTCTCAACCCTATAGAAAACCTTTGGAGGGAGTTGAAAGTCCGTGTTGCCCAGCGACAGCCCCAAAATATCACTGCTCTAGAGGAGATCTGCATGGAGGAATGAATGGGCCAACATACCAGCAACAGTGTGTGCCAACCTTGTGAAGACTTACAGAAAACGTTTGACCTATGCCATTGCCAACAAAGGATATATAACAAAGTATTGAGATGAACTTTTGTTATTGACCAAATGCTTATTTTCCACCATAATTTGCAAATAATTTTTTTTAAAAATCAGACAATGTGATTTTCTGGATTTGTTTTCTCATTTTGTCTCTCATAGTTGAGGTCTACCTATGATGTCAATTACAGGCCTCTCTCATCTTTTTAAGTGGGAGAATTTGCACAATTGGTGGCTGACTAAATACTTTTTTTCCCCACTGTATCTTATGGGAATAAGCATGTTAGTAGAAAATCAATGTGCTAACTAAAAAAGTAAGGCGTACAAGTAAGTGATAAAAATAGAGCATTTAAAGTACTAAAACAAGAACGTACTGAGGGGGCACATTGTAAAGAGAAAAATAAATTGTGTAAAAGACAAATAAAGGTGGCAAAGATAGCCAGAGAGAATAATTGCCAAGGAAAGTAAAACAATAATAAGTAACATTATTATAGGTTATGGGAGCTAGAAATTTTTGGTTGAGGAACTTAATTCAATTACCATATTTGGAGTTGGGAAGGAATTTTCCCTCTGATGAGTCAATTTGCATCAGTCTTGTGGGGTTTTCGCCTTAGTAGGTTAATAGGTTGGACTTGATGGACTTGATGGCAAAGAGAGAATAATTGCCAAGGAAAGTAAAACAATAATAGGTAATATTATTATAGGTTATGGGAGCTAGAAATTTTTGGTTGAGGAACTTAATTCAATTACCATATTTGGAGTTGGGAAGGAATTTTTCCTCTGATGAGCCAATTTGCATCAGTCTTGTGGGGTTTTTGCCTTAGTAGGTTAATAGGTTGGACTTGGTGGACTTTCTGCAACCTTATCTGCTATGTCACTATGCTATTTTACAGTTACTCCTGGCAGAATTAGATGTAAAGAAAACAGTAGTAGTAATAATGGATGGGGGCACACTGCTCTGTATTGTACACATTCAGGTCCATAATGGGGATATTAGCATAAAAAAGCTGATAGAAAACCGCAGTTGAAGGTTTAGGGTAAGTTTGCACAGATATTTTTTGCAGTCATAATTTGCCCCAAAATCTGCCTCCCAACTCTCCCATTCATTTCAATGGGAGACACACCATTTTTTCAGCTAGAGGGACAAAAAAGCATCAAAATCTATTAGCAGGTAGATTCTGCCTGCATAACCTATTGAAATGAATGTGAGGCTGCAAAAAATGCTAGCATTGCTTTTTGCAGCAGTTTTTACCAGAAGACTATGATGGGAAGCAGTAACCACTGCAAAAAAAAAAAAACTAAAGTTTTTTTTTCCCTCCTGCCATTAATTTTAATGGGCTTTACAAGGCGGAATCCATCTGAAGATAAATCATGACGCTTTTTTTTTCCTCTAGTGAAAAATCATCTAGAGGAAAAAAAAAATCTGCTGCTGACCCCTATTAAAATGAATGAATTTGGAGGCATTTTTTGAGGTGGACTCCTCCCGCAAAAAAACTCTGTGAGAACATAATCTTAGAAATTCAGAAAACAGATTGCCCAGGAAGACCCTGAAAATATTTAAACTTTTGATGAAAACTCATGTACCCATTAATGATTATTACTGTTATTACAATTCATGTGTGGGAACATGAACAAGGATCTACTCTAATGAAAAAACATAGACTACTATAAATTATGTTATATTTAGTGAGTTTGTATTATACAGTATTTTCCATCATGATCTGTCTGCTTTATGTGGGTCTCTGAAGCTGTTTTGCAGAAAAGACTGTTTGCAAGCTTTGTCTGTTCTTATAGAGACACAGCATCTGTATATAAGTAGTTAAATCTTTAAGGCTAGTTGCAGACGACCGTATGTATTTTTCGGTCAGCAAACTAGTAATTAGTGTTCAGTTTTTGTGGACAGCGTGTCTTCAGTGTTTCTTCAGCATAAGTGAAGTAGGTCCACAAAAACAGACATTGTCTTCAGTGTGCCATCAGTGTGTGATCCTAGTTTGCAGATCCACCATAAAAAAACACAGGAGACATATAATGATATCCCTAGCTTGTCCGCGAAAACGGATGGCACACTGATGACACACTGAGTATATCAGTGTGCCATCCTAGGTTTTTAGTCTCCCATAGGCTTCTATGGACGAGTCCGTTCCGCAAAAATTGAACAGAATAGGACATGTTCTATAGTTCGTGGAGCGGACTCTTGGCTCTTACACTGATCAGTGAAAAACATGGTCATGTGCATGTGCCCATAGAAATGAATGGGTCAGTGTGCTATCCGTCAAAAACAGGGATAGCACACGGATCTCGCCCACGGTCATCTCCAAGGCGCCTAAAGTTGTGAACTTGAACATAGCTTCATAAACAGTCTGTGTTATCCTCCATAGCCATGGCACCCAACGATAGCAGCAGCCATTGATTGCACATGTGTAGCGGTATATGAGTACTATATAGTCTTACTTATATAAAGGCATACATAATCAGGCTAGAAGCAATTAAACAGTCCTTGTCACTACAATTAAAGATGCCCAATCACTCCTTAGGGATGTGAAGATGTGTATTAGATGTATACAGCCAGGAATGTTGTGTTTAACCTAAATAATTTGGGTCTTTTTCTCACCTTATGATCTTTTCTGTAAATATACATTTTTTTCTCTATAACTGTGCTAATTGGGTTGGAAAGCTTTCTTGAGTGGTCTGACCAATGACATGTCTCCTCACCAGGGCTGGTTTTAGACAAAGTGGGGCCCTGGGCAAAATTAAAAGCGGGGCCCCAGATGCTGATATGCAAACAACACCATCGTCCTGCAGTGGCAACCTCTATAATAACGCCTCCTTTCTGCCAACAAAAAAGTAATAACAAGTCCCATTTACCACACACAATTCAAATGAGCACCTTTGTACCGCCTAATAGATTTTTGCACCCAGTCATCAGTTATTATAGCTCCTCCTTATAAATAATAGTCACTGCTTATAAATAATATTGCACCTTATCAGTAACAGCGCCCTTATAAATGATAAATAGTGCCCTGTATCAGTAATATTCCCCCTTATCAGTAACAGTCACTCCGTAAAAATAATACTGCTCCCTTATTAATAATACCCCTCTCATAAACAAATTACCCTTATAACTAATAGTCCCCATTATCACTAATAGCCCCCTTTGTAAATAAGCCCACTTAACAATTATACCCCTCTTATAAACAGTTCCCCTCTTATAAATAATAGCTCCCCCCTTATAATGGATGCCTTATATATAATAGTTCCCCCCTTATAAATAATAGCCCATCTTATAAATAATAGTTCCCCCTTATAATAGCCCCCTCATATTTAAGTTTCCCAATTATATATAGTAACCCACCCTTATATATAATAGTTCTCCGTTATACAGTGTCGGACTGAAGGGCCTCCCAGAGGAACTTGTTCTGGGGCCACCCAACAGCTTCCTGCTAATAGCCTACACCACGGCTCCTTCACAGAAGTCTTACATATGTGCTGACTATACGGTGTTACTGAGTATGTTCCCAGTATAGTCAGCCCCTATAGTACTGTGCAGGCCCCAATAACTCCATGGCCAATTAATGCACAGTACTATATGGGGAATGACATGGCCATAGAGCACTACACGTATGTGCAAGATTATAGTGAGGGAGCTGTGATGCATACATAGCACACAGGGCTGCCAGCAGGAATTTGAGCCCCCCCCACAGTATAATGCTCCACATGGTATATAATGTTCCACAGTATAAAATGCTCCCCTGAGCCCTCCACAGTTTCCCCACATGCTATATAATGTTCCACAGTGGCCCCACACACTATAAAATGTTCCCTTGAGCCCCCCATAGTGGCCCCACATGGTATATAAGGCTCCACACAGTATAATATGCCACAGTGGCCCACACAGTATACTACCCCTTAGTGGCCCCAGACAGCACAATATGCTCCCCAGCAACCCACACAATATAAAATGCTCCATACAGTATAATATGCACCCCACAGTGCCCCCCAGTATAATGCTCCACAGTGGTCCCCCCAGTATAATGCTCTACAATGGCCCCACAGAGTAACATGCTCCCGAAAAACCCCACACAATACAATACACTCCACAGTGGCCCCACACTCTGCCCCTTCCCCCAGTATAAAATTCCACAGTGGCCCATAATATAATATGCTCCCCAGAGTACCCTCGCTAGCATAATGCTCCACAGTGCCCCCCAGTATTTTGCTCCACAGTGGCCCCACACAATATATTATGCTCCCCAGAGCATCCCCCCAGTATAATGTTCCCCAGTAGGCCCCACGCAGTATAATATGCTCCCCAGAGGGCCCCCTAGTATATTGCTCCTTATTTCCCCCCCGAATAATGCCCCACAGTGGCGCCACGCAATATAATATGCTCTGCTTATGGACCCCCAGAATAATGCTCCACAGTGACCCCACACAGTATAACATGCTCCAGAATGGCCTCTACACAGTATAATATACTGCCCAGAGAGGTTCCCCCAGTATAATGCTCCACAGTGGTCCAAAACAGTATAATATGCTTTCCAGAGGCCCCCCCCACATTATAATGCTCCACGGTGGCCCCACACATACTGGGGGGCCCTCTCGGTAGCATATTATACTGTGTGGGGCCACCGTGGAACATTATACTGGGGGGGCTCTGGAGAGCATATTATACTGTTTTGGGGCACTGTGAAGCATTATACTGGGGGGGCCCCTCTGGATAGCATATTATACTGTGTGGGGCCACTGTGGAGCATTATACTGGGGAGGGGGCCCTTTGGAGAGCATGTTATATTCTGTGGGGCCACTTTGGAGCATTATACTGGGGGGCCCCTCTGGAGAGCATAATGCTCCAAAGTGGCCCCATAGAATATAACATGCTCTCCAGAGCCCCCCCACATTATAATGCTCCACAGAGGCCCCACAGAATATAACTTGCTCTCCAGAGGGCCCCCTACCCAGTATAATGCTCCACAGTGGCCCCACACAGTATAATATGCTATCCAGAGGGGGCCCTCCAGTATAATGCTCCACAGTGGCCCCACACAGTATAATATGCTATCCAGAGGGGTCCCCCAGTATAATGCTCCACAGTGGCCATACAGACTCCGTCAGTGCTATTATTATATTACACTCTGGGGTCTCTTCAGACCCCAGAGTATAATAATTGAAGGCCCGGGGGAGGTAAGGGAAAATAACAAACAGTTATACTCACCTTGTCTTACCTCTCCTGGGCCTCCTCACGCTGTTCTGCTATCCCCGCCGGCTTCCTCTTCTTTACGGCTGACGTCACGCGTTGTGGACGTCACTCCTGAGGCCTGTCATTGGGCCTCAGCAATTACGTGAGGCACGCTGTCAGCACGCCCCACGTGACCGCTGTGGCCAGGCCTCAGCGGTGATGTCCGGAATGCCAGAAGATTACGTCGGAAGACAAGGACAGGTGAGTAAAAATGTTTGTTATTTTTACTCACCTCGGAAAGGAGCCCTGCGGCACATGATGCTGGGTCCCTTTCTGTTATTGATATGGCCGGGCCTGACTCCGGGATCCGGAGTCATCAGGCTCCGGGGGCCCCTTTGGGGACGGGGCACTGAGCAATTGCCCTGTTTCGAGAAAACACATTTTTGTTTTTTTTTTCGTACATGTTGTTTTGAGGGCTATAATATTTTTTTCCCTTATTGAAATATTTTTTGCATTTTTTTTGGTAATAAATAAGGCTTTATTTTTATGTTGTTATTTTTCCATGTTTTTCTTTATTTTAATATCTGAGAAAATGTAAACAAAAAAGAAGGTCTTATTTTATACATTTTTATGTTTTTTTTTATTAGCACGAATTGCTACTATCATTTTTTTTAATAGTTTTCCCTCTCTGTTACGTTTTTTTTTTCTTTGGTGACACTTATTGTTGTATAGCCGGGGGCGGTACTAGAACTTGTGACAGGGGGTGGTAGTGACAGGGATGTTCACTTAATTTGTTACATTTTTTGGATTATTATTATTATGATTATTATTATTTTTTTACACATTGTGCCTCCCATAAGGTCATAATAGACCTTTGGGGGGGCATTTTAACTTTTTTTTTTAATAATGTTTTCTTTAGTGACTGGGGCTAAAACATACATACAGCCCCAGTTGTAGGAGGAATACAGCCTCCTATACTGTACTTCAGAGCTGTTGTGGATCTTCTAGGACATAAGTTCCCAGCCTCCTAGTGGTCATATGACTGCTGGGCCAGAGGGGAGCCGCATCAAGATGGCTCCCACAGCTGTGTACACAGTGCTCTTTGAGCGCTGTGTACACAGCGATCAGGAAGGCAGGGGCAGCAATAAACCATCTTTGCCTTTCCTATGGGATGTCCAACTGTAGTTACTGCCAGCATCCTGTTCCTAAAGATACACAATTTTGTGCAGCAGGTTGACCTTGCAAGGACGTAATCTATGGATGGTTCGCAAAACATAAAATAGTTGGTAGTCAACAGATACTCATTTACCATCAATAAAAAAGTTTTTAAATCCTCAGAGTAGTGTGAATATCTATCGAGATGGTATTTGATTCAATGTCTATAGTTATCAAATCACCTAATATTATCCAGCAAGACAAAAACATTTTTGCTATCTTTCAGAAAGCCAAACCACCATGTAACCAAAGGCTGTAACAAAAAATCAACTAATTTACTAAGCCATTCTGTTATGGTTGAGTTCCAGGAGCAAATGTCAGCAAAAGCAGATTCTGGCTAATAACAGAGACGTAAATAAGCTATTTAAATCTATTCCAGCTCTGGGAGATAGGCCCAGACCCCCAAACACCTTCACCAGCACTAGCCGGAAGGCCAGATGGACTTTGCTGTATTTGGGGTCTGAGTTATCACCACCAGAAACTGTACAGGAAATAAACGGTCCACAATCTGAAAACAAAACCAGAACCACCATTCTCCTTATGTCCAACAGCAGCACAATATGGGGTATTTCTGCCCCTGTGTGCTGATAGGACAGGCGGAACTTTTAAATAACATAATTAATTCCCCTATAAGAGGTAAAGAAGACCTCCCCCCCCCCTTGTTTTTTTCTGTTCTGTGTGGTGGGACAGGTGGAGGGAGGTTTCTTTACCTCCCCAGGTTTTAAGCTACTTACATTTAGGTGGCTTCTTTTTTCTTACTTTCTTCTTTTTCTTTCTTCTCATCTTCTCTCTGTGGGAAAATTTCAGAGGTCTCTTTACCTAAAAAAGTCGCCTGGCGCTCCTCCATTTCTCTCCTCTTCTCCGAGGGAAAGCAGTAAAGGTTTGGTCAGACAACATGACAACAGTTCTCTATCTGAACAAACAAGGAGGCACCAGATCTTTATCCCTACTAAGGAAAACAAACCTCATCTTTTCCTAGGCAGAAAAGAATTTAACCCATCTCTCCGCAGTTCATATCCGAGGATCCCTGAACATATTAGCAGACCGGCTGAGTCGGGCCTTAACAGTGTTGGGCGAGTGGTCCCTCAATCAGGAGATTTTTCATCAGATCACCCTGAGGTGGGGTCTCCCGGAAGTAGACCTCATGGCCACCAGACTCAACGCCAAGGTAGAGAAGTTCTGTTCTCTATATCAGGAGGACAATCCCTTGGCAGTGGATGCCCTGTCCATCCCATGGAGGTTCAAGCTGGCATACATCTTGCCTCCACTTTCCATTATACCAAGTTTATTGATGAAAGTAAGACAGGACCAAGCCACGGTAATTGCCATCATACCGTTTTGGCCAAAAAGAGCTTGGTTTTCCCAACTCATTCAGATGACTAGAGGGACTTATTGGAGGCTTCCCCTAATCCAGAACCTGGTAGTTCAAGGAAGTTGGTTATGCCAAGATCTGAGAAGATTCAACTTGACAGCCTGGAAGTTGACCAGTCCTTATACCAATCTAGAGAACTGTCTGAAGCCGTCCTGAAGACTTTGTCCTGTTCCAGAGCCCCTTCCACGACTAGAAGTTACCAGAGGATAAGTAACATCTTCAGAGCTTGGTACTCCAATAAAGAAGTTGATAGTTCAGATCCTCCGACTGAGGCTCTGCTAGAATTTCTTCAGGACGGTCTGGATTTGGGTCTTACTCCCACAACATTAAAAGTCCATGTGGCTGCCCTTTCTGCCTGTTTGGGCAGACGTCTTTCTCAGGATCCTTTGATTTCTAGGTTCCTGAAGGGTGCGGTAAGATTAAAACCCTCTATGTATGCTCCAATTTCTCAATGGGACCTCTCCACAGTTCTTTCAGGCCTATGTGGGCCTCCCTTTGAACCACTCGAAGAGCCTTACATTTCTTTTTTTCTTGACAGAGTCCAGTTGAAATTTCTTCCTGGATTTATTCTAAAAGTACCGTCTCGTTCTAATATAAATCAGATAATATCCTTGACAACCTTCTTTCCTTCCCCCTCTACTGAGGAGGAGAAGAAACTTCACGCTTTGGATCTCGTAAGATGCCTTCGGATCTATCTCCAGCGTACAGGTCCCTTTAGAAAGTCCCACAACCTTCTAATAAATTATTTCGGTAGAAACAAGGGTTTGAAAGCATTAAAACCCTCCTTGACTAAATGGATAAAGGAGGCAATAAAGGTGTCCTTTTCCTCCCAGGGGTTATCCCCTCCAAATTTTTTAAAAGCCCACTCGACTAGAGCCGTCTCTACCTCTTGGGCAGAGAATCTTTCTGTTCTGTTGGATCAAATTTGTGCTGCCGCATCCTGGGGCTCTCAATTGACATTTGTGACGCACTATAGATTAGACATGCGTTATTCAGAGGCTACTGCCTTTGGCCATTCTGTGTTAAGTACCGTATGCTAAGAGGGCCCTCCCTAGGGATCTTCTTGCTACATCCCCATATTGTGCTGCTGTTGGACGTAAGGGGAATCATTGATTATGTATATAATCTGTTTTCCCTTAGTCCGAACAGCAGCACAAGCTTTCCCTCCCTGGAATAGTACTGTGATTTCTTGTATGTTTTTTGTTCTTTATAACTAACACGGGGGGGGGGGGGGAGGTCTTCTTTACCTCTTATAGGGGAATTAATTATGTTAATTAAGAGTTCCGCCTGTCCTATCAGCACACAGGGGCAGAAATATCCCATATTGTGCTGCTGTTCGGACTAAGGGAAAACAGATTATCTACATAATCAACGATTATCTTACAGGGCAGACTTGAAACAGGAGAATAAATATTCAGGCAAATGCTTGATACCAGGAGATTTTGTCAGAGGCAGAATCAAGAGACAGAACTGATATCCAATACACAGCCAAGGTTCAGTTCTGAGCGGCAATGTCAAAGGCAGAATCAGAAGACAAATGAATAACCAGAAATGAGACGAAGGTCAGGAAAGCAAGCCAACACACTTCAAATTTAGAGCCAAACTAGAGTACTAAATTGGCAGGCATCCTAGTCCAGGTTGGACCAGCCCAGGGAACTTCTGAAACTGCAGAAGCTTCTTAGGTTCACATGGTAACCTTAAAGGTATAGCAGCTGAAGAGAGAATCCTGACAAATGCATTAAAAGAGGAGATACCCACAACATAGGCGGCAGAGACCAGCCCTTATTCATTTTTGGCAACAAATGGAATATAGGAACAACTGGTTCTTCCATTGTTTAACCCTTACGCAGACATTTTTAATTTTTGTGTTTTCGTTTTTCACTCCCTGCATTCCAGAAGCCATAACTTTCTAATTTTTCTGTTTATGTAGTCATATGAGGGCTTGATTTTACAAGTTGTACTTGTACTTGGAACCATTTATTATTCTGTACAATGTCCTGGAAGTAGGATAATATACTTCAGAATAAGTTGAAATTGAAAAAAAAAGTAGTACCACCATGTTCTTACAGGTTTTGTATTTATGGCTTCCACTGTGTGTTAAAAATGCTATGTTAGCTTTATTGTCACAGTGATACCACATTTATATACTTTTTTTCATGTTTAATAACTTTACAAAATTAGAAGTTTTGAAGAAAAAATAAATTCTTTGAATCACCATATTCAGACCCTTTAACTTTTTTGTATTTCAGTGTATGGAGTTGTGTGAGTCTTTTTTGGCAGGACAATATGTAGTTTTTAGAGATACAATGTCGGGGAATGAATGATATTTTGATCACTTTTTATTCCATTTTTAGGGAGGCAAAGCAGCGACAAAACGCCAATTCAGCCAAATTGTATTTATTTTTCCTACTAAGGTGTTTACCGTACGGGACAAATGTTTTTAAAGTTTTAATATTTTGGGCATTTTCGGACTAATATGTTTATGTTTACTTTCATTTATTGATATATATATATATATATATATATATATATAAAAAAGTAATTTAAACTTTTAGGGTTTTTTAATATTTTTAAAATATTTTTTAAAACTTTTTTTTTTTAGTTTGTGTCATAGACTGCAATTAGAGATGAGCGAAGTTTTTAACCTCTTAAGGACACAGCCCAAAAGTGCGTTAAGGACCAGGCCTTGTTTTTCAAAACTGACATGTGTCACTTTATATGGCAAGAACTTTGAGACGCTTTAACTTACAAAAGTGATTTTAAGATCGTTTTCTCGTGACACATTGTATTTCATGTTAGTGGTAAACACTAATCAATATTTTTTAATTTATTTATAAAAAAAATATGATATTTGATGGAAATTTGTGAAAATGTGAAATTCTCTGCTTTTCAGACAGATAGCCATACCACCCAAATACATTAATACATATTATCTACTACATCTTTGCTTTATATTGGCATAATCTTTTAATCGTCTTTTAATTTATTTTGGATGTTAGAAGGCTTACAAGTGTAAGAGATTTTCCAGATTTACAAGAAAATTTCCCAAACTAACTTTTTAGTCACCACTTCAGTTCTGAAGGGGATTATAAAGGCCTATATATTAGAAACCCCAATAAATCACCCCATTTTCAAAACTGCACCCCTAAAATAATTCAAAACATTTGGGAAGTTTGTTAACCCTTTAAGCATTTCACAAGAATTAAAACGATATCAAGGTGAAATTTAGACATTTCATTTTTTTCCACTAATCCCTTCATTTAGCCCTAAAATTAACACATTCACAAAGGGTTAAAGGAGAAAATACATCTCACAGTTTGTTATGCAATTTCTCCAGCGCACAGAAATACCCCACATGTGGGTGTAAACTGATGTTTGTGCATTCAGCAGTGCAAAGAAGGGAAGGAGCAACACTGGACGTTTGAAAAGCAGAATTTGCTGGAATAGTTTTCAGGCGCCATGTCTCATTTGCAAAGCCCCTAGAGTACCAAAACAATGGAAACCCCCTAAAAGTGATCCCATTTTGGAAACTACGCCCCTCACAGAATTCATCAAGGGGTATAGTGAGCATTTTGACCACACAGCTGTTTCACAGATTTTACTAACATTGGCATGTATAAATGAAAAATTACTAAAACGTCACTTTATCCCCAAAGTTTTCATTTTCACAAGGGGTTAAAGGAGAAAAAGGACCCCAAAGGACTTTGACAAGTGCACCCCTCAAAGAATTTATCAAGGGGTGTAGTGAGCATTAGTATCCCAGACATGAATACGCAGCAGATGGGGAAAAGTGAATAGGTAAACTGTGCATAGTGCATGGGAACACTAAATTCCCTACTATATCCCCAGTAGTTCCTATTATTGGGGAGGTCACTCTGGGGGTCACTTCTAGTTTATTTTCCCTCGTAAGCTCTAAATCGGTTATGGAGAAGGGTGTTAGCTATCAATTACAGCTAACACGCTGCTCCATAACAGATCGGGGGTTTTAACACCTTGGATGCCACGGTCAAACATGCCGTGGGCGCTCGCGAAGTGGTTAAAGGCCTGTGACATCACAGGACTGGCTGCTAATTGGCTGCACACATGGCATTGTGGGTGATCCCACATTCCCAGAGTTCCTTGCCCCATATCCTAACATATACAGCAGCCATTTTGAACAAAATGTGATTCATTACCACGAAGTGTGAGGAAATCCGGATTCGATACGAATCAAATATTTCCTGAAATTCGGATCGAAATTCGGATCGTCAGCTTCAATTTGCTCATCTCTAACTGCAATAGTACTGTATTTTTTGAATGTAGTATTGCAGTCTATGGTAGATTTCCTATGTAACTATTGAAGCCTGCTGAAGCCTTCAGAAAGCTCCTAGCTGCCATGGTAACGTGTAAGTGGAAGTTTATCCACTTATAATTGTCATGCTGTCTTTACTCTTTGGGAAAATAAAATAAAGATTGGATTTGGTTTTTATCACGGTGCCGGCCAAATCTCTTTGTTTGGACTTTCACACATAGCTTATTTTCTGCTTGCAGAACTTGAACCTTGCCATATATTTGTCATTTAGTAATATTTAAACAAATTTCCATACTGAAGATAACAGCACATAACACCATACCAATAACAGAAACAGTGGAAACGTGTCTGCCAGTGACACCAATGCCACCATTACCACCAACACTCAAGCTTGCCTTAGACCTATCCCGGGCAGGTTTTTTGATGTTGGGACTGCACATCAGATGGAATTCTTACTGTTGCAGCTCCCACCATCCTCTGATGTCACCCTGACCAAGTTGCTATGTGTTATCTACAATAAAATCATGATTGGATTCAGTAATTTCATCATCTTCCTCATTATTTTATGATTTGTCATGGCAATAGGATTCCTCTACCCTCACAATTCCTACCTGCTGATTTTACCCAGTGTGAAGGATCTCGTTATGCCGAAGCCACCTGCAACACACCTGAGATCGCTTCAATCACCTCACACCCACCTCCAGTGAGTGTTCTGGGCCAATAGGATAATACAAAAACGAGCTTTCTAAATTTTATATATTTATTAACCCCTAAACGGATCGGTACTAGACACTTAACACATACAGAGAATACATGTAGTGACTAGCAAGCAAATACAAGTGGAAAGCAACATGACACGGTGCACAAAATAAAAATGGGAATAACAGAAGGAAAAGAACATATTACCAACACAAGTCTGTGATTGGTTCTCTGGCTCCAGATGATGATGATGAGCTCAGGGCACATACTTCAAAAGTCCAAAAACATGCATCCAGGCATGCTATTGCAGGGGTAACCCCCTGGGCAGTGCTATCCGGATGACTTTCAGCAGAACAAAAGGTAAAAGACAGTTTCCAGAACAAATAGATAGTCTGTTTTGCTGAGCCCATGTGCTGGGCTGCAGGTTTTTTCTTAAGCAAAGCATGTGTTCCCTACATGCTGTTACACCTCTTCCAGGTTAACAAAAGGGTCTCAGGCCTCAATGCTAGGCCGCATGGTAGAGCACATGGTGGAAGTCTCCAACTTGACCTCCCCCACACCTCTCCTCCAGGAACATCATATCACATAGGACAGAAGACAAAGGCTAAAGACAAAAGAGACCGTCTCAACCTGGTCTGAGACCTTTTACCTCCCTTGGTCTCCTCCCTAAGTGAGTTCACCAGGGGGAGGAGCCCACCCCCCTCTCTCTACTTCTCTCAGAATCATTTTTTTCTTTATAATTCCTCGCCCGACGACTCTAGAGTTGGGCCGGCAGTATGATAGGGTTTGTGATGAGATCCCTAACACATAGACTCCAAGGTTGACATCCCAATCCCCTTTGGGTAAGGACATCAGTGTCTGGACCTTTTCCGGGCTTTGAACTGTGACATGTGTGTATTCTGAGCGTGTTCCTTGACCTGACACATCTGGGAAATTTATCAGGGCGACTGTAACATGTCCCCCAGGGCAGATATTGTCATAAAACCATAATCTCTTTGAAGTAAAGCTGGCTCCGGTCTGTCTGTAGACGATATGCAGAACGCTTCCCCAGCACATCCTTTCTGCAGGACCCCCCGCCGGGTTAATGAGTGTAGCAGTCTTATGCAAATAAAGGCCTGTGTCAGTGACTCTCTGGGGATCAAAGGGTTGCTGATTACAGGTCCCACGAACCACATCCCCCAAGCCTATAACCAAATTGCTGATAACAGACAGGAACCACACTATATGAGCAAATATTATTACAATAAATCCATATCTGAGTCTTGTATTATCACACCAGTGCCCCCACCAGTATCACACCCTGTGCCACTACTACCTCCACCATCACCACAAACAGTTATGTTTTCCACATCTACTTTCTCTACATTAAAAAAAAAACACTCTGTTCACATCCAACTCATCAAGAAGTGGAAGAAGAGGAACACTTGGGCGAGGAGGAATATCTTTCTCAGCAGATACTACGTGACTACTAGGGAATGGGAACTGTACCAGTGAAGATGAAGAAGACATGATTGACAGTGCCAAAAGGCATCATGGTAAATGATATGTTATGACAGAAGAGGTGGAGGAACACACAGAAACCTGACTAAACATTTGTGCTTCACTGTTGTCCGATCTCATATCCTGCTGTGACTGAGATGAGCCAGAAAAGTAATCAAAAATGTAATCTTTATTCTCAGGAAGTACAACTCTGCAGCTACCGGAGGCACTGCTAAGACAATTGGTGGTCAAATACCTAAAACATAACCTTTAATGATACTATTATAAAACATTAGGTACATTCACCCAATTATTAAAATGCACCAAGCTCAACACCTGGATAAATAAAGCAGACTCAAAAAGACCCAAACTACCGAAAACATAAATAGTTTTCTCATAGGAAGTGGTATGTATGAAAGGATGTCAGGGTCCATATATGGTGCTGTGAAGTGGAGTCCTAGGATAAGTCCAGTAGTCCCTTAGTCATGGGTGAGATGGGATTAAGTATGATGAGGGGTGGGACTTGCCCTATTACAACCTATCCAAAAGATTCTATTGTGACCTCAATTCTTATCTTTGGAACCGTAGCCTTAATTAGCCATGATTCTGACCGGAATCTTACCCTAGTGTACAAAGCCCTATGAGACCTGGCCTAAAGTGGTAAAATACCATGGACAAAAACTGGGGTAATCGTAACACTGTAATTCCCAGAAGTCTATTCTCAAAAGTACAAATCCTGACATGCATGTCATAGTACATAGGACTCATCAAGGGATACATTACATATGGGGGATAAAAAACAAGTAGACACTTCTCAAGGGGGTATAAATCACAGGAGAATGTATAAATAAATCCTAGGATCCTCTACCGACCCACCAGATAATGATTAACAACAGTCATGTCCTCCATATACAAAGTGATCTCCACTCTGACAATGTACAGTAGCAGTAGCAGGGGGTACATGAAGAAGTAGGACCTCAGTGTCAGGTAACACTGCAGAGAAATCAGCAGTGTTGGTGTGCCAAAATCTTATTAAAGTGTTCAGAATTACAGTGTTACTAATACCCCAGTTTTTTGGTCCATGATACATTACCACGTTAGCCAGGGTCTTATAGGGCTCGGACTATGAGAATACGGCAAGACCGTGTGGTTTTCTTTGGCCTCCGTGCCAATGTTTTTGGGATTTCTGTTGTAGTGATTGGTGATAATTCTGACACTGTGTTAGTTTTGTTTTTTTATTTTTACAAAAAACTCTGAAGAAAATAAAGGAAAAAAATTAGATTTAGTACTGAAAAGGTAAGTCTTGTAGACTAGTCCATTACATGCCACTATAACACATTGTTGGTGCCACAGTGTAGGCATCACAAAAACAAAACTATTTTGATTTCATATCTGTTCCCATAAAGGAACATAATTTTTAGTGGGTTTTTTCTTCTTCTTTTTTTTTTTTTTTTTGGAAAAGCCAATACTTTAGCATTTTTCAACTAGGCTGACAGCCATAAATTTGTCTCCTAAATAACAAGCCTGTAGCACTTGCAAGTTCTCACAATGGGCATATTTTTCTTTAAAACCATTGCTTTCTGCAATATAACCACCTTATGTGTCTAAAAAACCACAGGGAAGCACCTTTCTCCCAAAAAGGGTAACATTGGAGTATTTTAAATGTTAAAATATGTAAAGGCAAGTGTCAGCATAGTGTATGGTTAAATTCGAAAATTGTATCCACTGCTTACCATCCATTTTTCCATAGACATACAGTACATGTCACTTTCACTTGACATAACTAGAGAGTTAGAAATTGGATAGATAAGTTCTTAAGAACGCTGACAGAGTTATACACTGTTTTTAAGCCAATTTAAGCTGTTGTTCATTGCGAACTTGTTAGACCTGAAACGAATCTTGGTACTGAACCACCTGTACAGTGTCCATATTAGGACATCCTCAGATATCAGAGTCAAACATCATATTAATAGTAGTTTACAACTGTGATACCTGACTTTGATAACTGACTCTGACACCTGACTTTGATACCTGACTCTGACACGTGACTTTGATACCTGACTCTGACACCTGACTTTGATACCTGACTTTGACTCTAACACCTGACTTTGATTCCTGACTTTGACTCTGACACCTGACTTTGATACCTGACTTTGACTCTCACACCTAACTTTGATACCTGACTTTGATACCTGACTCTGACACCTGACTCTGATACCTGACTTTGACTCTGACACCTGACTTATTATACCTGACACCTGACTATATGCAGTTTCTGGGCTGGTTGAAAAACTCAGATGACTTCTTACTTTCATCTGTGACTGAGTCACAAGTCAGCAGTCAGCTATGAAACACATACAATGTTACACTATGTGCCTCCTAATGATTGGCCAGGATTACTGGCCTTTGACTGAAGTCACTGCTCACACTCAGGAGTAGAAGATACATTGTATAAGGCTGTAGGCTGAGAAGCTGCATGAGCTCTGATAAAAAGTTGTCTGACATAAAGTCTGATACCTGACTCCTTCAGAGATGAAAGTCAGAAGCCATCTGAGTTTTTCAACCATCCCACAGATTGCACAGTGTAAATGGGACCTGTTTAGATGCCATTCACTATGCTATGCCAGTAAATTGCCACAAGTTAGCCACTGGCAAATTTGTAGATAGCCCAGGGAGAGTTCACTGGGATTTGATATGTTGTCCATTAATGTCCTTTTTCACCAAATCCATCACATGTCTGTTTTTTTTAGCAGACAGAATAACGCGGGGTGCAGGCATTAACCGTCCATTATTTTTTAACATTAATGTCTATGGCTAAAGGACAGTAATGTATGGTCGTCCGTTATACTGTTGAGTTTTTTCTGCGTATGCTCAGAAAGAAGAACAAAAAAATAAGCAAAACAGACAGTCTAAAAAATGGACACATTAACATCAGTTACTGTCTGTTATGATAAGTGTCCATTTGTTTTTTTACGGACCCTATCAGAACAGACATACAACAGTAGTGTGAACGTCCCCTAAGGGAGCAGTAAAAAGGAAGTATTATTTAGGTGTCAGTCAGGTATCAAAGTCAGGTGTCAGAGTCAAAGTCAGGTATCAAAGTCAGGTGTCAGAGTCAGGTGTCAGTCAGGTATCAAAGTCAGGTGTCAGAGTCAAAGTCAGGTATCAAAGTCAGGTGTCAGAGTCAGGTGTCAGTCAGGTATCAAAGTCAGGAGTCAGAGTCAAAGTCAGGTGTCAAAGTCAGGAGTCAGAGTCAGGTGTCAGTCAGGTATCAAAGTCAGGTGTCAGAGTCAAAGTCAGGTGTCAGAGTCAGGTGTCAGTCAGGTATCAAAGTCAGGTGTCAGAGTCAGAGTCAGGTGTCAGAGTCAGGTGTCAGAGTCAGGTATCACAGTTGTAAACTGCCATTAATCTGATGTTTGACTCTGATATCTGAGGATGTCCTAATATGGACACTATGCACCTGAACCTGACACTAAGTGAATCTTGCCCATCTCTACCAATCATACATATTTGCAAGAAAAACATGACACTATTTATAAATAAATCCCACGAAGAACCATAAAATTGGAGCTTTATTGTAATGCAGTTTCTATGCAATGTTCCTGATCATAGTGTGATTTAATGGCTTGCCTGTATTGATTGAGAAAATACAGTTTGCATGAATGATATGACATCACCATTTTATTTACCAAAGTATTAAGGTTAAGCCACTGCTGATGATTTTAGACCTTTGGTCATTTTATTGAGATGGAGACTGTAGCTGCTAGAATAGCAGATTTATAGATGTTTTGTGCTCATGTTTAATCTAGAAATGAAATACAACGATTGTGTAAATCTCGTGTGTAGGAAACAAGACTGTGGCTGCTTGATAATACTGAGAACACTTGGGGCTTTACTCTTTAAAAAGTTTTAAATACTTCATCACAAAAGGTTATTTATGATGCATAACACTTCAGAAGTATGGCATGTATGGTAGTATGTGACACTGAAACAGCTGCAATGGTGTAAAAAGCTATATCTTAAGAGACTATATTCCTTAATAGCTCTACTACATCTTTACATCTTAAAAAATACCTTATTTATAACTTATTTTATTGGAAACATTTTTGAAAATAGAAAGAAAGACTAAACAATGTAAAATGCTAGGTCCGTATCCTAAGGAAACAAATTGTCAATACTCGTCTAAAGTCATAGTCAATTACAAGCATAAAACAGCCAGATATAAATAAATGGAGGTTACCAAAAGCTCAAAGAAATGCAGCCAAACAAGCAACCACAAACTATAAAGAAGGGAAGGACTTATCTCGTACACCTCTGACACAAACCTCAAAAAGGCTTATCTAAAATATATCCTTGTACTAATATTCCCACGTTCAGTGTAAAATCCACAAGCTGATATTCACTTAGTAGCCAGGTCACATAGGGAATCCAGAGGCTGATGTTTATTTCAGTAAATATCAGTTTATATATAAAATTTACAGTAGCTTAAATTTTGGTACTTTCCTTTCATAGATGTTTGTTAGCTCTTCATCAAATAATTTGCTATGTATCTATGGAAAGTTCCCTACACCAAAGATTATCTCTACATATACAGGTGCATCTCAATAAATTAGAATATCGTTGAAACCTTTATATATTTCAGTAGTTCAGTAATTCAATTCATAATCAGCAGTCTTCCATGATTGTGTGTCCTACTGAACCAGACTGAGGGACCATTTAAAGGTTTAGGAAACCTTGGCAGGTGACACACTGAATTTACAATACTCAACTTTTTTACAATATTCTAATTTTCTTAGATTTTGGTTTTCATTACCTGTAATCCATAATCAACATTTACAGAAATAAAACACTTGAAATAGAACACTCTGTGTGTAAAGAATCTAGAAAATATAGAAGGTCACTTTTTTAATTTAATTACTGAAAGAAATAAACGTTTCAAAGATATTCTAATTTATTGAGATGCACTTGTAACCTGAAGATGGGTCCATAGGAAATCTGATTTAGCATAGTTGCAGACAACCGTGTGTATATTGCGGTCCGCACACTAGTAATCAGTGTTCCTCTTTTGCAGACCGTGTGTCATCAGAGTGTCTTCAGCAACAGAGCTGTATGTCCATAAGAATGGACAGTGTGTCATCAGTGTGTGATCAGTGTGTGATCCGAGTTTGTGGATCCGTAAAAAAAACAAAGGAGACTTCTAATGATGTTCTTAGCTTGTCCACAAATACGGATGGCACACTGATGACACACGGGGTACATCCGTGTGCCATCCGTGGTTTTTAGTCTCCCATAGGCTTCTATGGGCGAGTCTGGGCCGCAAACATTGAACAGAATAGAACCTGTTCTATATTTTGCTGTGCGGACTCACGGCCCGCACATTGATCCGTGGAAATCACGGTCGTGTGCATGAGCCAATAAAAAAGAATGGATGGGTCAGTGTGCTATCCGGGAAAAACACAGTTAGCACACTGATCTCTCCCACGGTCATCTGCAAGGGGCTTTAAAGGAAGTAAATGGCTGAAATCAGAGCCTTTGTGGAACATTTTCTTCAACAAGTTTTTCAACTTGGTAGTGGCAGATATATTTGTAGAACTAAATAAGGATAATGGATAAATGTTGATACTGTAAACACCACTTATGAAACATGTGAACACCATATGATATCATACCATATGTCTGCAGTTGTGGTATATCATATCTTACTTCTGATGTATGTAGCTGAACCAACCAGATTTTATTTCATTTAGTGCAGCTAGTTGTAACTTTCTTTAAGATAGAGGATATTGATTAATTGCAACATCAAATGGCATCTTAGATCACTGTTGCGGGACATCCCCGTTCTCCATACTGTTCTCATTGTAAGGTAACTATAATGAGAACATACAGGGAGTATTCTAAAAAATTGATCTTTTTGCCCAGTGACAAGCTATGCCTCCACAAATTCTGCCCATGACAAGCTACACTGTGAAGTGCCTCCAAAAATACATTGTACTTGTAAGGGAATTGTCAGTTGAGCAATTCTCCAGTGCTGCTGCAAAAACCTGAGAGGAAGGGAATACAGAGACAGTGAGCCGTAAAGTTGACCCAGACCCTGTCCCTACCTACTTGTCTCACTGTCCTAATGACAGGAACAACTTGGAGCCGGTCCCTACTCTGAATAAGTGACAACACAGAACGCACAGACAGGACGCACAAACAACAAAGGGAGGTCAGCTAGCCAAGGGGTCGGTAACAATCGAGCAATGCAGTACAGAATCAAAATCCAAGAGAATAGTCAAAGGAAAGCCAGTGGTCAGAAAATCAGAAGAGCAGGTAACAAGGAACAAGGAGTATAGCCAGTAAGCGAAATGCAATAGCAGGCGCCAATGGGAAAGTGAGCAAACAATAAATAGGGAGAAAGAATCCGCCCCAGACTTGATAGGAGGACAGGCTGTCAATCACAAAGGCAGGACTAAAGTTAACTCTTAGTGGAGCAGGGGGAGAGCAAGGTGAAGGAGAAGGGCGTGGTGGAAAATCAATTAAGGAGGTGAGGGAATAGGACAGTGTTCAGACAATACAAGCAAAACCCAAAGGAAAGAATTACAACTGGGCACGCCTCCTGCGCCGCAGCGTGCGCCCGGAGGACGGCGCCAAAGCCCGGACAGGCAAGGACGTTACAGTACTGCAAAAATAGAGAGGATTTAGCTTACCCTATTAGGGGGAGTTCACACTACCATTACTATTGTCCATTGCTCAGTAGCATAACTAAAGTCTTGTGGGCCACGGTGCAAAATTTGCAGTTATCAATAATATGGTGAGTGAGCAGCAAAGTGCCCAGCATGTAAACAATTTTGGGACAGTATAATATGCTCCACAATGGCCCCCACACAGTATAATATGCTCCACAGTGGCCCCACACAGTATTATATGCTCCACAGTAGCCCCCACACAGTATAATATGCTCCACAAGGACCCCCACACAGTATCACATGCTTCACAGTGGCCCCCACACAGTATTATATGATCCACAGTGGCCCTCCACACAGTATTATATGTTCCACAGTGGGCCCCACACAGTATTATATGATCCAGGAGCCCCCCCTAGAGCCAGTGCAATTATTATACTCTGGGGTCGCCTCAGACCCCAGAGTATAATAAATAGAGGTCCAGGGGAAGTGATTAAAAATAACCAACACTTATACTCACCATATAGATACTGTATGATAGATGTGGTTATTTACATATAAGGGTATTAGCTACTCTTTCATTCAACCAAATGGGTTAGACATACTGATATATGATCTGATTTTATTTTTATTTTTTTGCTGTTTTCTTGTGTTATTTTTTAGTTTTCTCTTATTTCCATGTAAGACCATGGTTTTCTGCACAGAATGCTGTATGTATCTTATTTGTCTCTTGGGCACAGGCAGTGCTAAATGTATGTCTGTAAATCACATTCAGTGGGCAATTCAATGATGGCTGTGTTTACACTTATTACTAAGCGAATGTGAGCATATGCTCGGTGTAGCACAATTCTGTGACACTTGGATTTGAGAATATTGAATTGTTAATATTATTGATCTGTGCTGTACACAAGTATAAGGTAATCTGTATGCAAGGAAGGTTATACATAGACAGAACATACATTCTGGGAATATGTGCATGTTGTATTAGCAGGTCTTCAGCTAAACTTACTTAGAACAGCAAGAGGGCATAAAAAGGGCAAGGTTCTAGAACTTCAGAGGATCTAAAAAACTTTTATTCAGGTGCCTCAAGCACTATTAAAAATACATCAAAATCCTGCTAGCTGTCAATATCGCTTTAGGAAGTCATCTTTTTCCAATTGCTATATCAATTACTCCAGCTAAAAACACTTCACTCACAGCTTATTTTATTGTGTTTTATGAAGCAGCTGCTCATTTTTATAATATTTTTTTGGCCATAAAAAGTCAATAATTGTCACTGTATACCATTCAACAACTTATACAAATAGTTCAACATTGAGAATACAAAGCATTGTTATTACTACTTGTATCTGATTGAAAGTAATATTCACATCATATCAGGATATGCCACAACTTCATGATTGCTAGGGGTGTATTGTCACTCTCACCATATTGGCATGTTCGATCATAGCAGCCTTACTGGACACCCTCTGTGTAAAACTAAAATAGAACTGCAAGGCAAATCTATAAAGGAGCCACAAGGCTGAGTTGGCTATGTGACCCCCTAACAGAATCAGGATTCTTTTAATGAACTTCTAATGGTGAAACAAACTATTTTAGCTAATTGTAAATCATTCTCAATAAAAATTCAGATCCAATATGCCAGGGCAGTGCAGCTCTAGTATCTTGGTTTCTAGTGTTAATTTTCAAGATATCATCAATGATCAAGATATATCATATGTAAGTGCTTGTAAATTAAAATAATTTTAAAGAAATACAAAATGAAGCTTACTAAAAACTTCTTCACTGCCAGTGGAAGAAGTATAGGGAATATGATGGAGATTGGGAAAAGTGAGGATACCCACCAGAGCAGTAATACACAGCTTGGATTGTAATGTAGTTATGTGCAAATAAGCTCAAATTAACCTTGCTAATGTGACTGCAACTGTCGAACTAGCAGTGGTGTAACAACAGCGGTTGCAGGGGGTTCGACCATGACTTGGCCCAGAGGCGTTGGGGGCCCGTAGCCAGCTAGAGACAGCTATCTCCGCTATACACCTCTGGCAGCAGAAATCAGCACTCATCTCTGCTGCCTGTGGAAGTCACTGTACTAAGCTCTCCAGGCAGCGGAGATGAGCACCAATCTTGGCTACCTGAGGTGTAATAGCTTCACAGGGCTATTCCTATTACCAGGGTCGGTTTTAGACAAAGTGGGGCCCTGGGCAAAATTAAAAGCGGGGCCCCAAATGCTGATATGCAAACACCATCGTCTTCCAGTGGCAACCCCTATAATAACGCCTCCTTTCTGCCAACAAAAAGTAATAAGCCCCATTTTACCACACACAATTCAAATGACCACCTTCGTACCACCTAATAGATTTTTTCACCGTTATCAGTTATTGTAGCACCTCCCTATAAATAATAGTCCCTGCTTATAAATAATATTACACCCTTATCAGTAATAGCTCCCATATAAATGATAAATAGTGTCCTGTATCAGTAATATTCCCCCTTATCAGTAACAGTCACCCCGTAAAAATAATACTGCTCCCTTATTAATAATAGCCCCCTCATAAATAATAGTTACCCTTATAGATAATAGTCCCCATTATCACTAATAGCCCCATTTATAAATAAGCCCACTTAACAATTACACCCCCCTTATAAATAGTTCCCCTCTTATAAATAATAGCTCCCCTTTATAATGGATGCCTTATATATAATAGTTTCCCCTTTATAAATAATAGCCCGTCTTATAAATAATAGTTCCCCCTTATAATAGCCACCTCATATTTAAGTTTCCCAATTATATACTGTAAGTAACCGACCCTTATATATAATAGTTCTCCGTTATACAGTGTCGGACTGAAGGGCCTTAAGCCCACCAGAGGAACTTGTTCTGGGGCCCCACCCAACAGCTTCCTGCTAATAGCCTACACCGCGGCTCCTTCTCTGAAGTCTTACATATGTGCTGACTATCTGGTGTTACTGAATAAGTTCCCAGTATAGTCAGCCCCTATAGTACTGTGCAGGCCCCAATAACTCCATGGCCGGTTCATGCACAGTACTGTATGGGGAATGACATGGCCATGGAGCACTACACGTATGTGCAAGATTATAGTGAGGGAGCTGTGATGCAGACATAGCACACAGGGCTGCCAGCAGGAATTTTGAGCCCCCCCCACAGTATAATGCTCCACATGGTATATATTACTCCCCAGTATAATATGCTCCCCTGAGCCCTCCACAGTTTCCCCACATGGTATATAATGCTCCACAGTGGACCCACACAGTATAAAATGCTCCCCTGAGCCCCCCATAGTGGACCCACATGGTATATAAGGCTCCACACAGTATACTACCTCTTAGTGGCACCAGACAGTAAAATATGCCTCCCAGCAGCCCCACACAGTATAATATGCTTCATACAGTATAATATGCATCCCACAGTGCCCCCCAGTATAATGTTTCACAGTGGCCTAACACAGTATAACATGCTCCACAATGGCCTCCACACATTATAATATACTGCCCAGAGGGGTTCCCCCAGTATAATGCTCCACAGTGGTCCCCCACAGTATAATATGCTCCCCACAGTCCACCCCCCCCGTATAATGCTCTACAATAGCCACACAGTGGCCTCACATAGTGGCCTCACATGGTATATAAGGCTCCACACAGTATAATACGCCACAGTGGCTCACACAGTATACTACTCCTTAGTGGCCCCCAACAGTACAATATGCTCCCCAGCAGCCCAATATAAAATTCTCGATACAGTATAATATGCACCCCACAGTGCCCCCCAGTATAATGCTCCACAGTGTCCTAACACAGTATAACATGCTCCACAATGGCCTCCACACAGTATAATATACTCCACAGAGAAGTTGCCCCAGTATAATGCTCCACAGTGGTCCCACCAGTATAATGCTCTACAATGGCCCCACAGAGTATAACATGCTCCCGAAAAGCCCCACATAATACAATACACTCCACAGTGGCCCCACACACTGCTCCTTCCCCCCCAGTATAAAGCTCCACAGTGGCCTATAGTATAATATGTTCCCCAGAGGGCCCCCACTACTGTAGTATAATGCTCCACAGTGCCCCCCCAGGATTTTGCTCCACAGTGGCCCCACGCAATATATAATGCTCCCTAGAGTGTCCCCCCAGTATAATACTCCACAGTAGGCTCCACGCAGTATAATATACTACCCGGAGGGCCCCCTAGTATAATGCTCCTTAGTTCCCCCCCGAATAATGCCCCACAGTGGTGACACGCAATATAATATGCTCTGCAGATGCCCCCCCAGAATAATGCTCCACAGTGACCCCACACAGTATAACATGCTCCAGAATGGCCTCCACACAGTATAATATACTGCCCAGAGAGGTTCCCCCAGTATAATGCTTCACAGTGGCCCAAAACAGTATAATATGCTTTCCAGAGGGCCCCCCCACATTATAATGCTCCACAGAGGCCCCACACAGTATAATATGCTATCCAGATGGAGCCCCCCAGTATAATTCTCCGCAGTGGCCCCACATAGCATAATATGCTATCCAAAGGGCCCCCTCCCCAGTATAATGCTCCACAGGGGCCCCACACAGTATAATAGGCTATCCAGAGGGCCCCTTCCCCAGTATAATGCGCCACAGGGGCCCTACACAGCATAATATGCTATCCAGAGGGACCCCCCCAGTATAATGCTCCACTGTGGCCCTACAGACTCCCTTAGTGCTAGTATTATATTATACTCTGGGGGCCGCTATCCCCGCCGGCGTACCTCTTCTCTGCGGCTGACATCATGCGTTGTGGACGTCACCGCTGAGGCCTGTGATTGGGCCTCAGCGGTTACGTGAGCACACCCCATGTGACCGCTGAGGCCAGGCCTCAGTGCCTCAGCGGTGATGTCCGGAACGCCAGAAAATGACGTCGGACGCAAGGACAGGTGAGTAAAAATGTTTGCTATTTTTACTCACCTTGGAAAGGGGCCCTGCGGCACATGACGCAGGGTCCCTTTCTGTTATCGATATGGCCGGTCCTGACTCCGGGATCCGGAGTCATCAGGCTCCGGATCCCGGGGGCCCCTTTGGGGTCGGGGCCCTGGGAAATTGCCCAGTTTCCCCCCCCCCAACGCTGGCCCTGCCTGTTACCTGCTATTGATGACTTATCCTCAGGATAGGTAATCAATAAGACTGCTGATCAGCTGTTTGGAGGGACCTTGGTGCTTGTGCGAGCTCCATGACCTCTTTACTATTTACATTGCAGGTCATTTGTTTAATAGCAGCATGGGATGTTTTAACAGGCTGTAGTTACATCGCATGGTCGCTATAAAACAGATAACTTGTGATGTAAATAGCAAGGGGTCATGGCACTCAGGCAGAAGCATACAAGGGGTGTGATTCTGAGCTCTGACACTGTCCACCTCATACTGAAGCTCTGAATCATGCCTCTTTGTCCTCTCCTGCCTATCACCGCCCACCTAGTACACAACCTACGTAGCATATAAGGCTGTGTTCACACGGAGGAATTTGCCGTGGATTTGGGGGAGAAAATGCGACAATTCTTCTTCATTTTCCACTGTGTGAACATACCCTTAGACACCAAAACTAACAACATTGATTGCTTGGGAACAGTTGGAGCTGGATAAAAAATGCCAACTGTGATGGAATCAGCGGCGCAGCATCTATAAATAGATGCAAAGGACTTGAGTTGGTGGAGGTGCTGAATGGTCCTTTTATAAAGCTCAGTCCCAATACAATGAAAGATCTGTATTTCTGTCACTAAAGTTGTGTCCTGAGCTCTATTGTTTTTAACAACAGGTATAAAGACAATCTATATATTTTCAACTTCTTAAACATTTGTTCATCATGTCCCACATTCTACAGATATTTACAGATAACTTTAACTTGACTATTTCCATAGGTTTTGTAGTGGTCTGTGAAAAGATATCATGCTGCGCCAAGTTATGTTAAACTTTTATACTTTGCTACATCTGTAAACAGGGACAGTTTTATGCTAGGTTCACATTAGCGTTCAGGTTTCTGTCCTTCAGGTCTGCATGGGGACCTGAAAGAGAAACCGGTGTAGAGAAAAGTCCTTCTTACAGTCCTTTTCTCTCCACTGATTTTAAGCGGATTCTGTGGTGGACCTAAAGGAGGGAAACCCGAACAATAGTGTGAACCTAGCTTCAGCTGTGTATTGTGAGGTGAGCAGAGCTGTTTAACCCCCTAAAAGTCACATTAAAATTGCAAAAACACTCCTGAAATTATCACTTTTTTTAATTGCAGATTTAGAATTTATGGCTCAAATAAATATTTTTGGCAGATAATTCTGGTGCATTATGTGTATTTTAAACCTTTAGCGATCTAACACTTTTTAGCCTAAAACCAGTATCATTTTATCCCACTGTATTCCAGCGTTCACACCTTTTTACATTTACTTCAATGTAGCTTTAGAAGACCTTTGTATTTTGTGGGTACATTGTGAACAGTTTTTATTACTTTTTGTTTTAAAGAGGTGAGCCAATCAGAAAACATCATTGGCATAAATAAATAGAATAAATAACATACTCATTTTATTTAAGGAGTTGTTATGAACTTGGTGATACCAATTGTGTGTTTTAAATTTTTATTTCATTAATAAGGGGGAAATAAAGTGTATTTTTACTTTTTTTTCTGTAAAGCAACTTAGGTGCTGTGGTCAGCATTGACTGCTGCATATAAGGGGTTAAATGGCAAGTATGCTTCTGATTGATAATGGGTCCATGGTATCCCCTCCCCTGGGGTTATTTGAAGTAACAGGGACTAGAAAATAAATAATAAAATAAAAAATAATAAAATAATTTTCTCCTCTCCCTGCACTGTCAGCTGCTCATGTTCTCCTGCACACTGGTTAAAGTGAAACTGCGAGTATATACACTTCTGCTTTAAACAGTAATATCTCTAAGTGTATTTGGACTACAGTGACATGCAAAAGTTTGGACACCCCTGCTAAAAATGACTGTTATTGTGAACAGTTAAGCAAGTTGAAGATAACATGATCTTCAAAAGGCATAACATTAAAGATGACACATTCCCAATGTACAGTATTTTATTGGGGAAAAAAAATATTTTCATATTTTACATTTTCAAAATAACAAAAAATGAAAATGGCCCGATGCAAAAGTTTGTCTCAAACAACTTAAGGATAACAGAGAAGTTATTATTATAATGGCTGACAAAGGTGGCAAAGTAGTCATTATGGACAAGAAAGATTATGTTAGTGGTGTTTCATGTATTTTAGATGATAATCTAACATATAAGAAACTAACACAAGATCCTACTCCAGTTTTTTCTGACACTTTGATCTCTTTAATTTCTGAGGGTGTCAATTTGGGTATTCTCACAGAAAAAGTTGCTACATATTTAAAGGCTGATTTTCCCATAACTCATATTTTCCACGGACTTCCCAAAGTCCAAAAAAACATTTTTCCACCTCTACTTCATCTTATCATTTCGGGGATTGGCTCGCTCAATGAAAAAATTTGTGAGTGGGTCGATGATTTATTACAGCCCCTAGTGACTAGAACTCTGGCTTATGTGAGGGATACCACAGAAATACTTAGGGTGTCTGATGGGTTTGAGTGGCAGGAACATTTTGTTTGGGTCACATGTGATGTATGTTCTTTATATTCTAGCATACCACATCAAATAGCGAACCAAGCTCTAGCCCACCATCTTTACAAACCTAGTCATGGCTTGGTGGGAGGGACCGTTCCTATATAAATGTTGATAATCCCTATCATCCTTGTATTAAATGGTATGGTATATATATATATATATATATATAGACGATTTGTTATTTGTATGGTCAGGGAACACAGAATATATTACATCATTTGTGGAATACATCAATAGAAACAACTATAATTTGGAATTCACTTCTGTCATTGACAAAATGAATGTGAATTTTTTAGATGTTACTTTAATGGGAGATGCAGTGAACAAAAAAGTGCATACCAGTATGTTCCGTAAAAAGGAATTAGGCAACACTATTCTACATGCATCAAGCTCACATCCCAAACACACTTTGAAACCTATTCCCGTGGGCGAGCTAATATGCACTAAAAGAGCTTGTTCAGATCCCATAGAGTTTGATAAGCAATCTGAGGTTGTATGTAATAGATTACAAGCCAAAGGTTATCCACGTTGGTCCTTGGCTAGAGCTAAACATATAGCACTTCTAAAAAACAGGGACACACTTTTACATACTACAAAACTAGTATGTAAAGACTACTAGGGATCTTTCATCAACAGTTTATTTTTCTACTCCCTTTAGTAACAATTATAATGACATTGTCAAGATCATGAAGAAGAATTTGTCTATTTTACATCAGGATCAAACTTTACCCTCCTGTAACGTCTCTGCCTGTTCGGGTCTCTGCGCCACCCTCTGCTCGCACGCTGCAGCGCAATGGGCGTGTTCAGCTTGATTCCGTGTTTACGGTTCTTGTTGCTCAGTCTGAACACTGTCCTAGTACTACTACTATGTAATTGAATTTCAGCTACACCTGTATCCTGCACCCTGTTTCTTTCTGCTCCTCAAATAGTTAATCTTAGCCTTGCCTGTGACATCCTATCTATCAATCAAATCTGGAGTAGCTCCTGGACTTCCTATAAACAGGTCATCAGCTCATACATGGTCGCTGGCTATTGTACTCTGTCCTGTGACTTTGTCCTTGCTAGATTCCTACTTGCTCTACTGTGTTATTCTGATCTCTGACCTTTGGCTTCCCTTGTGACTACTCCTTTGGATTTTGATTTGGTACTGCTTTGTCTCTTTGGTTTTGACCCCTGGCTTGCTGACTCTGCTTCTGTGTTGTCTTGTCTTATCCTGTTCTGTGTGTCACTTATTCAGAGTAGGCATTGACGCCAAGTTGTTCCTGTCATTAGGACAGTGAGACAAGTAGGCATGGAAAGGGGCTGGGTCGACTTTAGGGCTCACTGTCTTTGTCTTCCCTTGTTCCCTTTTCAGAAGCAGCACTAGGGAATTGCACAACTAGCAATTCCCTTACACCTCCATTATAGACGAGGGATGCAATTTTGTAGCGAAACGTGGTAGAATACTGGGTTCTTACCTTTCACCCAGTTTATTTTCTGACAGCATACATAATGAACATAGAACGTGACTTGACACGATGGGTTTCTTCAGATATGGAGCCCCTCGTCAGATGTGCAAGTATGCTTTCAAATCATCAGACTTTTGTGGTTCAAACAAATAATGAAGTTAGATATCCCTTAAAAAGTTTTATTAATTGCAATTCTGCTTATGTAATAATAATAATAATAGCTTTATTTATAAAGCGCCAACATATTCCATAGCACTTTACAAATCAGAGGAGACATGAACAGACAATATGAGACATTACAATGTGACAAAGAAATAAACATATCGAACAATAGGAGTGAGGGCCCTGCTCGCAAGAGCTTACATTCTATGAGGAGATAGGGGGACATAACAGGTCAGAGGGCTTGTTTGCTGCAATGGTCCAGCCATCTATTAATAGAAAAGGTTGTGTAACTGAAGCTGTATTAACCCGTCACCAGCCTGTATCTGTGAATAAACATATACTAAGTGCAAGGAGTGCAGTGTAACTTCTAGATGGAGAGGACAGGATCTGAGGAACAGAGGAGGAAGGATAAAAGGTGTTATTGTTCTGCACCTCCGCACACTACACTGTGATCAGTTCACATGATAAGCCTGACCATACAGATGTGATTTTAGGGCAGTTTTGAAGCTGCTGTAGTTGAGGATTAATAGGATTGTCTTGGGTAAAGCGTTCCAGAGCACCGGTGCAGTTCGAGGAAAGTATTGGAGACGGGAGTGGGATGATCGGATAATAGGGGATGCAAGTCTATGGTCATTGGCAGAACGGAGAGGATGGTTAGGGCGGTAGACAGTGACGAGGGAGAAGATATAGGGGGGCACAGTGCTATGGATGGATTTGTGGGTCAGTGTGATAATTTTATATTCTGTGATGGATGGGCAACCAATACAGCGACTGACACAAGGTAGATGCGTCTGTGTACCGGTTTGACAGAAAGATGAGTCTGGCGACCGCATTCAGGACAAATTGTAGTGGGGAGAGTTTAGTAAGGGTTTTTGATGTTTCCATGGTGAGAAAAGGGCGAATTCTAGAGATGTTTTTAAGGTGCAAGTGGCAAGAGCGTGCAAGTTTCTGAATATGTGGGGTAAAGGTGAGATCTGAATCAAATAGAACCCCCAGACAGCGGGCATGCTGCCTTGGGGTAATAATAAGGCCACAGACAGAAATGAAGATATCAGGGTTAGGTCGGTTAGTAGATGGAGGGAACACAAGAAGTTCAGTTTTTGAAAGATTCAATTCAATGTAGTGTATCTGATTACTTGCAGCTCATGCAATTTTCATTATGTAATCTGCACTACAAGAGGTTTGAAATTGAGAATTTCCGAACATGTCTCAGGTTGTTCAAATAGTAATCTCTCTAAATCATCAGGGGCGTCTAAACACTTTTTTACAGTACATGGAGGTGATCTATCTTCATTCAGGTTCAGAGCCATTGAAAGTGTTACTAAACCCCTGAGAGGTGGAAATTGGAAATATAAATTATTCAGGCGGGAAGCATTCTGGATTTTCAAATTAGGTACTGGATTTCCCCTAGGTATGAATTTTAGAATGGATCTCTCATATTTTTATTAGGAAGGATGTGATTTGAGTATTTATAATATCACCATTAATACCAGGGACTAGTCCGTATAATACAATATCGGTCTTGTTCTTAGCTATAGTATTTTTGTTTTTTTCCGCTGTTTTATTTAATACTAAGTTTTTCCCCCTATCATATGACTAGATTTAGTCATGTGACTTATACAGTATGTGGGAGGTTACGAAACTTAGGGGTTGTCCTAATTTCAGCACCAGCATCAGGCATGCGCAGTTAGCCTTAACATTAGCAGCCATTTTGATTGAGGACATACCAGGAGTTTACGTTCCTTGCTTTGGATTTATCGCTTAAGTAAGCTACAGGTCTTCATATATCTTTATACTTATTATGTTTTTTAATTATTATTACAGAAACATTTTTATAGGGACATTGTTTTTCATTATTGAGATCAACTATGATATGATATTAGCCTATTGCGGTTTTGTATATTTATATGTTACATGCAAATTTTCTTGCTATTGGCATCTTCTTTATTGACATGATTATCTTTTATTGAAAATGTCGACATGTACAGTATAACTGTATTTTACTCTTTGTCATTGAAATTGGTGTTGGGAATGCAACATCGCAAGGGTTACTTCAATACCATACAGGTGTCGGCCATTATTTTCTATTTGGTTCTTTTAAAAGGGTGGCAATTTCCTGTTTTATATCCTGTGGGAACATGTATCCTGCATTATTTTTATCTACCATGATGGATTAAAAGCTAAGTTTTAGTCAACATTTGGCTTGCTGGTTGCTGGATCTTACAAGAAACACTTTTTTCTACCTTTTAAAGATCATTTAATCTTCAACTTGCTTAACTGTTCACAATAACAATCATTTTGACAAGGGGTGTCCAAACTTTTGCATGCCACTGTATATACATGATCTTGACTTTAAGATCAGACCAAGATTGTGGCTCTATCACCCACGGTTCCAGAATTAGAGCTGTTTAAATTCACAGTGTCCCTGAACATGTCCTGCTCAGGGCTAACTGTAATGCACTTTGCTCAAGTCCTGAACAGTGCTCATTCAGAACTGTAGGGGTGTTTGTAGGGAGTCTGTCAGCAGGAAAATTGGTACCAAATGAATGACAGAACTCTCTTATTCTGCATTGCAGCTCCAATTTCATGAATATTGGTATTTTATTCTTATACATATTAGCTGAATAGAGTTTTAGGGGCATTTCTTCACCTGCCAGGGCTTTGCTCTCTGCTCCCTGCTCCAGATAGCCAACCCTAACTGCAGACAAATTGTGACAAAGTGGGAGATGTCAGAGCTGGGCAGCAGTTAGGGGTGGTTATCTAGAGCAGAGAGCAAGTCCTGGCAGGAGAAAAAAGTTCCTAAAGCCATTTTCAACTAATTTGTATAAGAATAAAATTCTGATTTTCAGGCAACTGGAGCTGAAATGCAGAATACAAAAGGCATCTTGTAAAGTGTAGAAGCTGCCCTACAAGGTACTGTCATTAGTTTGATATTGATTTTCCTGCTGACAGACTCCCTTTAACCCGTTTACGACATGCCCCATAATAGTATGGTGCAGCCGCCTGGGTCTAGAGGACAGCCATTGTACTATTACAGCGGAAGCCTCCTACCCTCTCAGAGTCTGAGCGGGCACCTTATGGAGCAGGTGTTAGCTGTAAGTTACAGCTAACACCCTGCTCCAGTATCCCCAGTCGGAGCTCAGCTTCGATCAGGTGTTTTAATCCCTTAGATGCTGAGTCAAACTTGACAACAGCATTTGAGGGGTTCCGATATAATAATGCCCTACATCGGCCCCCCGCAGCCAGATCCGGGGGAGCCGATATGTATTTTTAGGAGACCGGGGTCTGACCACTGACCCTGTGCTGCCAGGAACTCAATACCTGGTTAATCCTGCCTGCATAGACTGACTTCCTTGATGTACATGTATTGCACATGCATTGCACATGTATTGCAGTGTATAGTACCAAACCAGCGATCAGAGCATCGCTGGTTCCCTTCCCCTAGTGGGACATAAAGAAAATGTAAAAAAAAAGTAAAAAAAAAAAAAAGAAAATAAAGTGTGTTAAAAAAAAATTTATAAATGAATAAAGCCCCCAAAATACCCCTTTCCTATATAAAGTGAATTAAATAAAAAAAAACTAAAAATTTCTAAAAATAATACATATTTGGTATCGCCTCATCCATAACAACCTATACAATAAAACTGAAACATTATATAACCTACATGGTGAACGTCATAAAAACAAAACAGAAAAAAATGCTGGAAGTAATGATGTGTTGCCATCTTGCCTCACAAAATATGCTATAAAAAGTGATCAAAAAGTCATATGTTCACCAAAACAGTATCAATAAAAAGCACAACTTGCCCTGCAAAAAATAAGCCCTCAACCAACTCTGTTAACTGAAAAATAAAAATGTTACACCTCTCAGAAGATGGCGATGCAAAAATAATTGATTTATGTCCCCAAATAGGTTTTTGTTCTGCTAAATTAGTAACGCACAAAAGAACAATATAAGGCTAGGTCCACACCTGCCCCAGCTCTCCGTTCGGGGATTCTGTCCCCAAATCTGTTTGAAAAATGCATTTTTTTTAATGCCTGGAAAAATGGGGAGGTGAAATATAATAAAAAATAAATTATACTCACCTGTCCTCGAAGCTCCGGTGCCATCCAGTCCTTCTGCTCCAGCGTCTTCTCAAAGTGAAACTGTTCACTGGCTGTGACGTCACGGATCCCTTCCACTGAAGACGCTGATTGGCCTCAGCGGTCATGTGTGTCTGGGACTTCCGCCACACGTCAGCACGGGACCGAGAAGACCGGACCACGCAGGGAGGCATCAGAGCACCATGGAAAGGTGAGGCTATGGGGCAGATTTATGATATTGTCTAAAAGAAAATATTAGACCCCAGACTGTTACCATTTAAATAAAATAAACATATTTATCTATACCATTTAGTGACCATGTTAAGTATTGTGTTAATTTTCATGTGTAGTGTATAGTGTATATATATATACAGAACAGACCAAAAGTTTGGACACACCTTCTCATTTCAAGAGTTTTCTGTATTTTCATGACTATAAAAATTGTAGATTCACACTAAGGATGAAAACACTTTCCGGCATCAAAACTATGAATTAACACATGTGGAATGGGGGGGGGGGAGGGTTTTGGGGGGGGGGGGGGGGGGGGGGGGGGGGGGGGGGGGTTTGGGGGGTTGTGGGGGGGGATTGGGGGGGTTGGGGAAGGGTTTTGGTTAATGAGGTGGCCCCCAAATTTGAGGTTGGGGCCTTCGCTGTATATACTTAACAAAAAAGTGTGAAACAACTGAAAATATGTCTTATATTCTAGGTTTTTCAAAGTAGCCACCTTTTGCTTTGATTTGCTTTGAGTTCCCAGAGATGCTTAGCGCACTTGTTGGCCCTTTTGTCTTCACTCTGGGGTCCAGCTCACCCCAAACCATCTCGATTGGGTTCAGGTCTGGTGACTGTGGAGGCCAGGTCATCTGGCGTAGCACCCCATCACTCTCCTTCTTGGTCAAATAGCCCTTACACAGTCTAGAGGTGTGTTTGGGGTCATTGTCCTGTTGAAAAATAAATGATGGTCCAACTAAACACAAACCGGATGAAATAGCATGCCGCTGCAAGATGCTGTGGTAACCATGCTGGTTCAGTATTCCTTCAGTTTTGAATAAATCCCCAACAGTGTCACCAGCAAAGCACCCCCACACCATCACACCTCCTCCTCCATGCTTCACGGTGGGAACCAGGCATGTAGAGTCCATTTGTTCACCTTTTCTGCGTCGCACAAAGACACGGTGGTTGGAACCAAAGATCTCAAATTTGGACTCATCAGACCAAAGCACAGATTTCCACAGGTCTAACGTCCATTCCTTGTGTTCTTTAGCCCAAACAAGTCTCTTCTGCTTGTTGCCTGTCCTTAGCAGTGGTTTCCTAGCAGCTATTTTACCATGAAGGCCTGCTGCACACAGTCTCCTCTTAACAGTTGTTGTAGAGATGTGTCTGCTGCTAGAACTCTGTGTGGCATTGACCTGGTCTCTAATCTGAGCTGCTGTTAACCTGCGATTTCTGAGGCTGGTGACTCGGATGAACTTATCCTCCGCAGCAGAGGTGACTGCACTTGGGGACACTTTCAAAGTTTTCCCAATTTTTCGGACTGACTGATCTTCATTTCTTAAAGTAATGATGGCATCTCGTTTTTCTTTACTTAGCTGCTTTTTTCTTGCCACAATACAAATTCTAACACTCCATTCAGTAGGACTATCAGCTGTGTATCCACCTGACTTCTGAACAACACAACTGATGGTCCCAACCCCATTTATAAGGTAAGAAATCCCACTTATTAAACCTGACAGGGCACACCTGTGAAGTGAAAACCATTTCAGGTGACTACCTCTTGAAGCTCATGAAGAGAATGCCAAGAGTGTGCAAAGCAGTAATCAAAGCAAAAGGTGGCTACTTTGAAGAACCTAGAATATAAGACATATTTTCAGTTGTTTCACATTCATAGTTTTGATGCCTTCAGTGTGAGTCTACAATTTTTATAGTCATGAAAATAGAGAAAACTCTTGGAATGAGAAGGTGTGTCCAAACTTTTGGTCTGTACTGTATATATAGTGTAAGATAGTGATGTGGAAAATCAGCGATTTTTCCCCAGGTTTCTTTCATATGTGTACTAGGAATATGGTGTCAGTAGTAGAAAGCTCAATTTCGAGTCCATTTTATGTTATTAAGACCAGGGTACGGGTTAATTGCCACACCTGCAGCATTTTCAGAAAAAGATGCCTTCACAGGGGTTGAAGAGAGCTTAGAGTTTAACAGGATTCTGGAGGAGTCCAGTCAGGCACTCAATATTGGATGTGCACTGGAGCTGCAAAGTTTAGACCTCTGTACCCTGCCTGTGAGTGACAATTTACTTATCATTGCTGTGTGTCCAGTGCGTGGTAGAACAGCACTTGGCACTGGCGTAACTAGGAATGGCTGGGCCCCAAGGCAAACATTTGACATGGGCCCCCCCCCCCCGAACCGCTGCCCCAGCCGCCCCCTCCAACCCCCCCCCCCCCAAAAAAAACGCATTCCTGCGCACACTATTATGTGCCATAGTGGCACCTGCACACAGTATTATGCCCCATAGTGGCCCCTGCACACAGTATTATTCCCCATAGTGGCCCCTGCACACACTATTCTGCCCCATAGTGGCCCCTGCACACAGTATTATGCCCGATAGTGGCCCCTGCACACAGTATTATTTCCCATAGTGGCCCCTGCACAGTATTATTCCCCATAGTGGCCCCTGCACACAGTATTATTCCCCATAGTGGTCCCTGCACACAGTATTCTGCCCCATAGTGGCCCGTGCACACAGTATTCTGCCCCATAGTGGCCCCTGCACACAGTATTATGCGCTATAGTGGCCCCTGCACTCAGTATTATTCCCTATAGTGGCCCCTGCACACAGTTTTATTCCCCATAGTGGCCCCTGCACACAGTATTATGTCCCATTGTGGACCACCCATGAACAATTATTATACTCTGGGATCTTTTTAGACCCCAGAGTATAATGATCGGAGACCCAGGGGAGGATAGAAACATAAAAAAAACAATGCTACTTACCTGTTCCTCGCTCCAGTCCACTCCCTGCTACTTCAGCCTTCTTTAATGTTTGGATCAGGCCGGCGTCACGTGATGCGGGCCGGCGTCGCGACACAAAATGACGTAGGCTGACATCTGGGACGTCATCAAACAGGACCGAAGCCTGTCACGAAACAGGCCCGAAGCCTGAACCCCATATATGGCGCTTCAGATGTGGGCAAGCAGATTTAAAGAGTTGTTTTTTTTTTTTTGTTTTTTTTTCCTTCTTCCTTCTCCTTATATCCTGGATGGAGAAGAGCTTAAAAAGGAAACCAAAATGGAGGACCTGGTTAAGCAATTGATTCAGGCCTGAGTTAATCAGCAAAGAGTGCATGAGGAAGCTATGTGTGCACAGGCTGAAACCAATACTCTCCTGGTTAAAGCAAGCAGACTGCCTTAAAGGAACAGCAACAGATTAATCATCTGTTACAGCCGGCTCCCCATTTCCGGATGTAAAAGTCCAATGGGCGGTCCAGAAGTGGTTAAACAACTGCGTACATCAGTGTATCACCCACAAACGGATGGACTTGTTGAGAGTTTTAATAAGACATTAAAGAGTATGCTGAAGAGGATAGTCAGTAAGGATGGTAAGTATTGGGACTGTCTCTTGCCATATTTGATGTTTGCAATATGGGAATTTCCTCAGTTATCCACAGGTTTTTTTCACAATTGAGTTGCTGTATGGCAGATACCCATGGTCTTCTTGACATAGCAAAGGAAACCTGGGAACAGCAGTCCACACGCTACAGAGGTGTAATTGAGCACATCACACTTATGCAGGACAGAATTGCAGCCATCATGCCCATTGTTAAGGAACACATAGAGCAAGCCAGGAGGCTCAAAGTAAAGTTTACAATAAATCTGCTAAATCCCCAAATATAATGGAAGATGCTGAAAATATGCAATTAAAATCAACAGATCAGGCTGCGAAGCATAATAAAGTCATTATTATGAGAGATTTCAACTTCCCAGATATCAACTTGAAGGTAGAAACCTTCAGGTCCAACAAAGGGAACAGGTTATTGTCAGTAATAAAAGACAATTACCTATTGCAACTAGTGCAGGACCCAACAAGAGGCGAGGCACTTTTAGACATAATTATAACAAATTAACCTGACATTGTCAAAAGTGGAGGTTGGGGGTCATCTAGGTAATAGTGATAATGACATAACTTTTCTTGTACACATTAAAAAGATGTTCAGTAGAGGGGGTACAAAACCACTAAACTTCAGGAAGGCCAATTTTAACCAGCTGTGAGAGGAGCTTAGCAGCATAAACTGGGACAATGTCCTCAAAGTGAAGGGATCACAAACAAAATGGGACATTTTCAAAAGGATTCTAAATAGAACTAGCAAAAAACATATACCTTATGGGAATAAACGGGCCAGAAATCATAAAAAAAAAAAATATGGCTAACTAAAATGGTAAGGAGTGCAATGAGGGATAAAAAGGAAAGTACTAAAACAAGAATGTAGTGACACAGCATTAAAAAATTATAAAGAGAAAAATAAATTGTGTAAATGAGGCAAAGATCGAGGCTGAGAGAATAATTGCCAAGGAAAGTAAAAATAATCCAAAATTATTAATCAATTACATAAATAATAAGACAATAAAAACTGACAATGTGGGCCCTCTCTAAAATAATCTGGGTGGAATGGTGGAGGAGGATGAAGAAAAGGAAGATCTATTAAATGCCTTCTTGTCTACTGTATTTAAACAAGAAAATCCAATGGGATTAGGGGTAATGTTAACTCTCCATTAAATGTAACTTTTTTAACCCAGGAGGAAGTGTGGCCTTCAAAACACAAAAATCGATGGCATACACCCCCAAGTTCTGAGTGAATTATGCACAGTGATAGACCCTTATAGCTATTATTTAAGGATTTAGTAATGACTGACTCTGTTCCACATGACTGGCGCATAGCAAATGTGGTGCCAGTATTCAAAAAGGGGTCTAAAAGTGCGCCTGGAAACTATAGGCCAGTAAGTTCGACTTCTGTGGTGGGTAAGATATTTGAGGGCTTTCTAAGAGATGCTATCCTGGAGTATCTCAATGGAAATAATCTTATAGCACCCAATCTGGATGGGTTTATGAGGAGTCGGTCCTGTAAGTTTCTATGAGGAGGTCAGTTCTAAACTGGACATAGGTAATGCGTTAGATGTATTATATCTGGACTCTTCAAAGGCTTTTAAAACTGTAACATATGAATGGTTGTTATGCAAAATGAGAATGTTGGGGCTGGGGAAAGACATATGCATTTGAGTTCTCAACTGGCTCAGTGCTGGGAAAGAAAGGGTAATTGTTAATGGTAAATACTCGGACTGGGTCAAAGTCACCAGTTGGAGTGCCACAGGGGTCATTATTGGGTCCTCTTCTGTTTAATATGTTTATTAATGACCTGGTAGAGGGTTTACAGAGCAGAGTGTCCATATTTGCAGATGATACTAAACTCGGTAAGGTAATGAAAAATGAGGAGAATAGTAGAATATTACAGGGGGATCTAAGGAAGGTGGAAGCATGGGTGGAAACTTGGCAAATGAAGTTTAATGCAGACAAATGTAAGGTTATGCATTTTGGATGAAGAAATATACAGTAATGTATGATTATGTACTTCAAGAGGTTGTCCTGGCACATTTTGTATATTTTAACCCCTTAAGGACCCAGCCCAAAAGTGCGTTAAGGACCAGGCCTCGTTTTTCAAAACTGACATGTGTCACTTTGTATGGCAATAACTTTGAGACGCTTTAACTTACACAAGTGATTTTGAGTTTGTTTTTTCGTGACTCATTGTACTTCATGTTAGTGATAAACACTAATGAATATTTTTGTATTTATTTATAAAAAAAATAGGAAATTTGGTGGAAATTTTGAAAAAAAAAAAATCGCAATTTTCAAAATGTGAAATGCTCTGCTTTTCAGACAGATAGTCATACCACCCAAATACATTAATACATATTATCTACCATACCTCTGCTATATATTGGCATCATCTTTTAATCGTTCTGTAATTTATTTTGGACGTTAGAAGGCTTACAAGTGTAACAGCGATTTTCCAGATTTACAAGAAAATTTACCAAACTAATTTCTTAGGTTCTACTTCAGTTCTGAAAGATATGTCACAGAAATGGGTAGTTCCAGAAAAGAAGAACTATATATAAAACATAAATTTTAATGTTAAAAGATAAAAAACACAAACGTGTAGGAGGTCCACTAACATATACAATACAGACAATATAGACTAATATAAATTGATAGTCACACAAATCTTACTTGTGTGGTATGGGGGTATACTGTCTTAGATCAACCATGACCAGTTAATCCCCTCATACACTGAGTATGGTCATGGTACGCACATGTGAATCTGGGTTAATTCATCCCTACTATCACAGCTATAAAAAATCAAACTGCGATCCCACTGTCAGTTATGGTGCCCCAGGACTCAAAGTATCTTAGCTATATCTCATTAGTGATTTCCAAACACTCCACAGACCCCGTGGTAACAGACTAATACCATCTGGAGTCACAGCAATGTAGTCATTCTCAAATACTTTTGACTCTCATACTTGGGGTTATATACAGTTAGAGTTGCTCCACACTAATAACCTTGGGAAAAGGGGAGTCTATTCCTTAAATGAAAGGTGTCAATGTGGGAAGGCATAATATCAGATTTCTCGCCTCCTGAATCTACAATAACACCGGGTCAGCCGTCTATCATTAATACCGGAGTTCACCATTAGAGCTCCGGGAACTGCAGTTTTTACTGCAAGTTTGTTATTTTCTTTGGGGTTGATGGCATATTAGTTGATCTCTGGGCAATCTACATCGCTATTAGTATTAGCTCCTGATGAAACCCGTCATCTTTGTCTAGGGGGGAAACGTGTAGAATTTTAGTTAAACAGTGTTGGATACTGTGTATTCAATTACCAACCCCTTTATTTGTGATTGGCAACATTTCTTTAGTCCCTGCCTTAATATGATACAAACAAGGAGGGACATAGCTGTGACCCGGTGTTATTTTTTTCCACTGGAAAGTTGAGTATGAATTTTTTTTTTTTCACTGCCCCTGGCTGATTTAAAAAAAATAAAATAAACTTTTTGTCCATTTTTGTCTGGACAACCCCTTTAATAATAAATTACTGGGTAAGACTGCCACTGAAAAAGACTTGGGGATTTTGGTGGACAGTAAGCTTACCTTTAGTAAGCAGGGCCAGGCAGCTGCCGCGAAGGCAAATAAAATGATCAGATACATTAAAAGAGGTATAGATTCTCATGACAAGAACATAGTTATGCCTCTATACAAATCACTGGTACGGCCACACATAGACTATTGCACTCAATTTTGGGCCCCAGTATACAAGAAGGACATAATTGAACTAGAGAGTAGTGTTGAGTGAACCTGTCAAAGTTCGGGTTCGATGCGTTTTGAGCAAAGTTCAGTTCGGGTACCCGAACTTGACCAGAACCCAAACCCCATTAAAATCAATGGGGACCCAAACTTTGTGACCCAAAAATGGCTGTAAAACTTTTTTTTATTACTGATTGCTGATCGCTGTTTCAGCACTATAGACTGCAATACACGTGTATTGCAGTCCATAGAGGAAGTCAGCCTATGCAGATGCATAGCCTGACTTCCTCTCTTCTTTGCAGGATCAGCCAGGTACTGGGGGCTCCTAGCAGTGTGGGGTCACTGGCCAGACCTCAGGCTGCAGAAGATACATATGGGCACCCCCCGATCTCGCCACGGGGGGTGCCGAAGGGGACATTTGGCACAATGGAACCCCTTGGATGCCACCATCCCTGCTGTTGTAGAGGAAGCCTGGCTGTCAGGTACAGCTGGGCTCCCACGGTGATCGCACGGGCTCTGCTTCTGAGCCCGCTCGATCACCATCACGTACGGGTACGTGGGGATATGGCAACTACCCACATTCTCCCAAGTACATGTACGTGACTATGCGTGAAGGGGTTAAAGCTGGTTTATTGGCTGCTCAGCAGTCAATCAACCATCATTAGGGATAAGCCATACCTCCCAACTTTCAAAGGACAGAAAGAGGGACAAAATATGTGGCGCGCTATGTGCGCCATGGCAAATTTAGCTCCACCCACTTCTACATTGACTCCACCCATTCTCATCTATTTTTCCATGTGCCCCCACACAGTATAATGCTCCTACAGTCACGCTAACATTATATGCCTCCACATTATAATGTTCCCCTCCAATTGCCCCACAGTGTTAAGTCCCTCTCCTCGTGCCCCAGTTTAAACTGGCAGAAACTAGAGGGGGACATTAAACTGGGGCAGCTGGAGGGTGACATTAAACAGTGGGGGTAGTTGGAGGGTGACATTAAACTATGGGGGTAGTTGGAGGGGGACATTAAACTATGGGGCAGCTGGAGGGTGACATTAAACTATGGGGCAGCTGGAGGGTGACATTAAACTATGGGGGTAGTTGGAGTGGGACATTAAACTATGGGGCAGCTGGAGGGTGACATTAAACAGTGGGGGTAGTTGGAGGGGGACATTAAACTAGCTGCCCCCCACAGTTTAATGTCCTCCTTCAGTTAATGTCACCCTACATCTGCCCCCAGTTTAATGTCCCCCTTTATCTGTCACCATCTTAATGTCCCCCCTTCTTCTGCCACCAATTTAATGTCCCCTCTTCATCTGTCACCAGCTTAATGCCCCCTTCATCTGCCCCAGTTTAATGTCCCCTTTTATCTGCCACCAATTTAATGTCCCCCTTCATCTGTCAGCAGCTTAATGCCCCCCTTCATCTGCCACCATTTTAATTGTCCCCTCCATCTACCACCAATTTAATGTCCCCCTTTATCTGCCACCAGCTTAATGCCCCCCTTGACCTGCCTTCAGTTTAACTGCCCATTCATCTGCCACCAGTTTAATTGCCCCCTCCATCTACCACCAATTTAATGTCTCCCTTTATCTGCCACCAGTTTAATTGCCCCCTTCAAGTGCCTTCAGTTTAATTGCCCGTTCATCTGCCTTCAGTTTAACTTCCACCTACATCTGCCCCCAGTTCCCCCCCTTGGTCACACATGCTGTCTCTTCTATCCTCATCTTCGATCACTCTCGTTCCCAGCAGCTTCCTCTGTGTAACATCACACTGTCCAGCAGTATCCAGAATAGCTCCGCCCACACAAGAGTCTGAGTCCACTAGGATTTAGCATCTACCATTTAGCCTTTACCCTACCCTTATAAAGTTTGTTAATAGCAAAACACTTCAGGGGCATAGCGGGACAAATTGAAAGCTATGCGGAACCGCAGGACAGCAGTGTAAAATCGGGACTGTCCCGCCAGATGCGGGATGGTTGGGAGCTATGGATAAGATGAACCCGGACCAAAACTTCAGCGCTGACGTTCGGGTACCCAAACGCACAAAGTTCGTCAAAGACCCGAACTCTGCAGTTCGGATTCACTCAAAACTACTAGAGAGGGTACAGAGAAAGTGACCAAGATTATTAGGGGAATGGGTGGATTGGAGTATAATGGTAGATTAATAAACTTGGGGGTTATTCAGTTTAGAAAAAAGACATTTACGGGGAGACCTAATGACAATGTACAAATACATGAAGGGACTGCACAAAGAATTTTCTAATGATCTAGGCCAGTGTCAGTGACAAGGGAACATCCTCTACATCTGGTGGAGAGAGTTTCACCAGCAACATAGATGAGGATTCTTTACTGTAAGAACAGTGAAGCTATGGTACTCACTGCCCCAGGAAGTGGTAATGGTGGATTCATTCAGCAAGTTCAAAGAGGGCCTGGATGTCTTTCTCAAACAGAAAAATATTATTGGTTATGAGTTCTAGATTTTGTTAAGGACAAGTTGATCCAGGGTGTTATATTGATTGGAGTTGGGAAGGAACATGGGGCAATTGACATAAGCTTCATGGGGTTTTTTGCTTTCCTCTGGATCAACACTGTAGGGTTATAGGTTGGGCTTCATGGACCTGTGTCTTCATCCAACCATATCTACTATGTAACTATGAAATTGTCACCGAACCTCAGGTACGGGTTCATGTGAAACCTTAGAGTCCCTGAGGCTCAGAGACAAGCTATATTTGAGGAGGTAAAAAATGTTAGACCTCTGAGTTATTGAGGAATCAAAGAGTGAATTGTCAAGTCCCATTGTATTGATTCCAAAACCAGATGGCTTGTTGCGTTTCTGTAATGACTTTTGTATACTTAATGAAATGTCAAAGTTTGATTCATATCCGATTTTGAGATTTGATGAATTGAGAGACTCCGCCATGCAAGGTATTTTTCCACACTTCTCCTAACTAAAGGCTACTGGCAAATTCCCCTCACAGATAGTGCTAAGGAGAAAACTGCTTTTTGTTACCCCAGATGGTGTGTTCCAATATGTCAATATGTCTTCTGGATTGCATGGGGCCCCAGCAACCTTCCAAAGGCTGATAGATAAGGTTCTTAAACTTCATCGTCAGTATGCTTCTGCATAGCTGGACGATATTATCATCTTTAGTGAGAACTGGGGAAGCCATCTACCAAAAGTGCAAGCAGTACTGGATTCCCTCAGAGCAGCGGGGTTGACAGCAAATCCAAAAAAGTGTGCTTTGGGCCTAGAAGAAGCACGCTATCTGGGGTACATAATTGGTAGAGGGGTGATAAAACCACAAGTGAATAAAATTGAGGCTATTCAAAACTTGCCCTAGCCATTGACAAAAGGACAGGTGAGAGCATTTTTAGGGGATATTAACGCAGAGTTCATTGTCCAAATGGTCGCTTCTGATGTATGACTAGGAGTAGTTCTGTCACAGGAGGTTGGTAGTGAGGAACATCCAGTGACATATTTGAGCAGAAAACTCAGACCTCCTTAGAGAAATTATAGTATTGTTGAATGAGAGTGCTTGGCCATTGAATCCCTGAAATACTATTTATTGACTCGTTGTTTCAGGTTGATAACCGATTGCTCTCCCCTGCCTTGGATATGTCAGGCGAAAGAAAGAAATGCCAGAGTTACAATGTGGTTCCTTACCTTACAAAACCACATGTTTACAGTGGAACACAGGGCTGGAATACTGCAAGGAAATGCAGATGCTCTGTCTTGAACACACTATCTTGTAGCTAAAAGTGTCCGACCTAAAAGGATCTAACAGAGGAGGAGGGTATGTAGTGATGGGGAAAATCAAGGAGGGAAGATATATTTCCCCCAGGTGCAAATAAAGTGTTTTGATTGGATACTTACCCTTGAGAGCAGTCCCCGTGTCCATTTGGAATTGACAGTTCGTGAGGGGTTCCGCTTTGATTATCACTACCTGTAAATATGATTGCCAGTGACATGAATGTGACCTGTATATTGAGATCGCTACATTGTATATTAGCCATGTGCGTGGTGGGACCTAGTTACATTATCAGCTAGGACGTTTCTCCATTGGCTAGAGCTCGTGAATGCACATTGCAAGAAGCAATTTCAAGCCTGGCCCACTTACTTTAGCAAGATGATGTGAGGCCTCTTGATTGGTGGTTTCTGAATCCTGGAGGAGGTCTGCTTGCTATAAAGTGCAGGCACTCACGCTCCCACACATGGCCATGCATCAGCGCCGATGGTGAGCAGGGGGAATGATAACTCTTCGTATCTAGCTTTTAGCTTTACATCAGCCTATAGTCTTGTACCTGTGATGACAGGTCAGCAATTTATGCTGACTTAGAAATGCATCAGGGGTTTTAGTGAGGTGTAGTTTCGAGTGGCATTATTGTGTACACTCAAACACTTAGGACTGTATAGTCGTCTCATCACTGCGAGATCCACTGGATACTATTTGACTCGTGGGGTGGGCTCTCTATATATGTATGACTGCCTGAGCCTCACGATTATCATTAGAACCACTGATATGCCTAAAACATCCTATTAGGAAGGATTGGCTTTGGTTACGGACAACAGCTTAGTTACATCTTTGCTGGTTGTCATTTTTTGACATACAAAATATCCCACCTAAAATGAAAATTTTTGTGATATCTACCTTTTATATATTTTTTCAGGATGCCAACTATTTGGTTTTTACTGGTGCATTTATTATTTTTTGGCCAACGTGCTTTGGTTCTAATGTGAGGGAGAGATTGTTACATGGAACTGAATTTGGGAGTGAATTACAACACAACAGTATTCTATTTCATTTCCTCATTCATACACGATCTAATTTGGTTTTTGAACCAATTTTAGCGTGAAGAGTTGTTTAAGGTACCTAATCTTTTAGATGAATATTATTAAAGATTTTTAGTTTTAATAGCCTTATATGCTTAGTCACACTTCCACATTTTTTTGCAGTATTCTACCATAGAAGTATTCCTCAACTGGGAGAATATGGTGACATATTCAGCACATGGAGTGCCCATATCTCCATAATACAGACCCATATGGACGCTGTATTCTCTGCCTGAATCCTTACACACACACAATAGTACCACTGTTTCTGTCCGTTTAAAGAGCTTATTCACGAGTGAATAATGGCAGTGTCAGTTTTTATGATGGGCGTTAAAAAATGGTCCATCAAAAAATAGACATGTTAATAGACCCATAGCTTAAAGCATGAGGTCTTAGGTTTAAACACAAATCCAGTAAGACATATATTCCAGTATGCCTTAAGTAGCATCTTTTTCCCCAAGTGAAGCATATTAGGATTAATGACATTTGTAAGAATGACTATAAATAAGCTTCTCTAAACACAGTATTAAAATTCACATTAGTCAATTTATAAAGAGATGCTGTTATTATATTGCATTAGACAAAATGCATAAGTGTTATCAGACATATTTCACTATATCCTCAGAAAAGGTCCCTGATGTATTTGTCTTATGGTTTAGTCACGGTTATCATTTTGTGTTGAGATTGTGCCCTTAAGCCACTGTGGTATAGACTAGGCAGGGAAAGACAGTTTTCTCTATTGCAACAGAAAAGATTCCTCTAAAACAAGTTAGTTTTAGCTGCTTTAGAAGAAAGGGATTAAGTACATTAGCTGCTCTGAGCCTCCTCTTTTGTTTTTTCCTTTTGACATGCTAAGTGCACAGCATTCTGCTCTACAAATTGTATGCTAATTAGCTTGTTAGCAGTCAATTGCAATGCTGAAAGTTTAATTAGAGCCCCGACTCTCTATCCAAGGAGCAACTGGGGAGAATTTTGCTACCAAAACCAATATTTAAATGGGTGCCTCTCCTCCACATAACACCAAGGTGCTCATTCAAACACAATTAGATGGTGCTTTCTTGCTCTGTATTAGAGTAATTTTGTAGCGATTATTGAGGTAAATGTAAATCTATCATACAGTTAACTGTAATTATACAGCAGTATGGGTATCTTGAGGAAATCAGGGTTATAAAGTTGAGCTACCTAAGCAGTTTGCTGGAGGATTCTAAAGACTTTCTTAAAGTGAACTAGAAAGTTTAATGAAATGTATTATGTAATATACTGTAAGGTTTCCTTCACACATTGGTGGAATTTATTATGACTGGTATATTGGTTCTGGCCTTTTAATAGTTCTGGTCTACCACAGGAAGTCTAGTATGGCAGAATTGAAGTCTATGCCAGTTTCTGGACTGAGTCATAGTAAATTTGTCTGGTTGATGCATCCCCACCCTGACTCGTTTCCACTCAGTTTTCTCTAAAGTGACAAGCAGGTCAGAAAATGTTTTGCACTTTTGGCGCCAAAAAATACAGTGCTTTTGCACCAGAAAACTGGCTGTGCAAGAATATTAAATCCCCCCCCTCTGCTTTTTCCATTAAAAAAAAAAAAAATCAAGCATTTCTATGTGTGTTTAAAGGCATTTTAACAAGATTTTGCGGTGTTTTTTTTTTCAATTTGGTATTTTTTATATGGCATTCTATATGTTTTATAAGGATGGCAAAAACACAATAACTCCATTAACCAGTCTAAAACGCTATGTGTGAAATCCTAAATATGATAAATTACAATTTTGCTTTTGGTCCCTTAAATCAGAGGACTAGCAACAGCTACATTGGCTTGCTAAAGTATTCATACCCCTTGAACTTTTTTACATTTTGTCACCTTACAACCACAAACTTAAAGGGGTATTCCCATGAACATAACCATTTTTAAATTTGTAGAAAATTAAAACTTAAACATTTTTGCAAATATAAGTAATTAAACATTTTGCAGAGTTTTAAAGATTTTCTCTAAATATCTTGTGGTCACAGTCTTGTTGCCTTGATCGGTTGCCAATGGATACAACCATGAATGCAGGACCTTTCTAAGGTTAGAAAAGCAGCCACAATTTCCTTATTGTGTTTGGAATATCTTCTCATACATGTAGTGTCCCTGCCTGATAACCCAGCTACAATAAGAAAATCATGGCTGGGTTTTTGACAAGTCCCGGACCATATCAAATTTCTGCATTTGTGGTCGTATCCATTGGCAACCGATCAAGACAGACTGTCATCACTAAGATAGTTAAAGATTTTCTCTAAAACTCTGCAGAATTTTTAACGACTTATATTTGCAAAAATGTTTAACTTTTAATTATCTACAAATATAGTTATGGTTATAGTCATGGGAATACCCATTTAAATGTATTTTATTGAGATTATAAGTGATAGACCAACACAAAGTAGCACATAATTGTGAAGTGGAATGAAAATGATACATGGTTTTCAAAATTTTAATCAAATAAAAATCTGAAAAGTGTGACGTGCAAAAATATTCAGCCCCTCATATCAATACTTTGTAGAGCCACCTTTGTTGCAATTACAGCTGCAAGTCTTTTAGGGTATGTTTCTACCAGCTTTGTGCATCTAGAGGCTGAGATTTTTGCCCATTCTTCTTTGCAAAATATCTCAAGCTCAGCCAGATTGGATCTGTGAACAGCAATTTTCATGTCTTGCCACAGATGCTCAATGGAATTTACAGGTGTATCTCAATAAATTAGAATATTTATTTCATTAATTTAATTTCATTTCATTCATTTCACTAATTCAGTAATTCAATTCATAATCAGCAGTCTTCCATGATTGTGTGTCCTACTGAACCAGACTGAGGGACCATTTAAAGGCTTAGGAAACCTTGGCAGGTGACATACTGAATTTACAATACTGAACATTTTTATAGTATTCAAATTTTCTTAGATTTTTGTTTTCATTACCTGTAAACCATAATCAACATTTACAGAAATAAAACACTTAAAATAGAACACTCTATTTATATATATTATATTCTTTGGTCTAAACCATTCCACTGTAGCTATTGCTGTATAATTAGGGCCATTGTCTTGCTAGAAGGTGAATCTCCTTCCCAGTCTCAAGTCTTTTGCAGCCTCCAACAGGTTTTCTTCCAGGATTGCCCTGTATTTAGCTCCATCCATGTTCCCATCACTTCTGACCAGCTTCCCTGTCCCTACTGAAGAAAAGCCTCCCCACAGCATGATGCTGCCACCACCATGTTTCACAATGGGGATGGTGTGTTCAGGGTGATGATCAGTGTTACTTTTCCACCACACATAGCGCTTTCCATTTAGGCCAAAAAGTGTCCCCTATATGGCTTGTGGCAAACTGCAAACGGCACTTCTTGTGTCTTTCTTTCAACAATGCTTTTCTTCTTGTCACTCTTCCATAAAGGCCAGATTTGTGGAGTGCACAACTTATAGTTGTCCTGTGGACAGACTCTCCCACCTGAGCTGTGGATTTCTGCAGCTCCTCCAGAGTGACCATGGGCCTCTTGGCTGCTTTTCTAACCAGTGCTCTCCTTGCTTGATCTGTCATTTTAGGTGGAAAGGCCATGTCTTGGTAGGTTTGCAGTTGTAGAATACTTTTTCCATTTTTGGATGATGGATTGAACAGTGCTCCTTGGAATGCTCAAAGCTTGGGATAAGTGTTTATAACCTAACCCTGCTTTAAACTTCACCACAACTTTATCTCTGACCTGTCTGGTGAGTTCTTTGGTCTTCATGATGCTGTTTGTTCACTAGTGTTCTCTAACAAACCACTGAGGCCTTCACAGAACAGGTGTATTTATACTGAGACTAAATTACACACAGATGGACTCTATTAACTAATTAAGTGACTTCTGAAGGAAATTGATTGCACTGGATTTTATTTAGGGGTATCAGAGTACAGGGGGCTGAATACACTTTTCAGATTTTTATTTGATTAAAATTTTGAAAACCATATATAAATTTTTGTTCCACTTTACAATTATGTGCTACTTTGTGTTGGTATATCACTTAAAATATCAATAAAAATACATTTAAGTTTGTGGTTGCAAGGTGACAAAATGTGAAAAAGTTCAAAGGGTATAAATACTTTTGCAAGCCACTGTATCTGGCAGTATTATATGTGGCACAAGGTAGAAGGGCTGTGGGCTACATTGCTGATTTAGCATTGGAGCCCAGAAGCTTTACATCATGCCCTTGGGCATACTAAACCTGTAGTCCTATGTCCTCAGTGCTAGATTTTGACTTTAGTGATAGTGGTAATTAATAATTAATAATTAAAAGCTTCTTTTCTGACAACGTGGGGGGCTTACTTCTCTAAAGTAAATCATTTGAGGTTTACATGGTACATTAATCTCTACATTAATGGCTCACTTGTCAAAGGACCTTAATAACGAAGGCAAAAACATTTTTTATTTATTTTTTTGGACATATCCTGTTACAGGTCAAGACAATATGTAAGATTGTGTGTGACTCACAACTGATGTTTTCATTTGATGCCAAAAGAATTTGATAAGATTGAGGTCAGGGCTCTATGCAGGTCACACAAATTTCTCAGCGCTCAATTCAACACACCTTGTCTTAGAGTTTACTTTGTGGACAGGGGTCTTGCTTGAACATGAAAACACCTTTCTAAAAGTGTTGCCACTGTCTTTGTATGCTATAACATTTGCATTACCCTTCGCTTCAATGGCATACCTACTGCAGAGGCAATATAGGCAGCTGTTATGAGACCAGGCTCGTCTCTCAACACTTAGACTGATGATATCTAGGGATAAGCGAACCTATTTATAATGAGTTCAGTTTGTTATGAATTTTCTAAATATTCAGGTTCAAACCAGAAGTTTTTGGGGTTCTCCACCCACAAATAGTTATTATTTTCTGGGTTCTCTTCAAATCCTAAACTATAAGAAGCAAAGGCTTAGGGAGGTTTATAAAAATAATAAACACTGATACTCACCTTTCGTAACCTTTCCTGGAGTCCATTGCTGCGTCCAGTGCACATTCACCAGTATTTTCAGTCCTCTTGTCATTTTCTGTGATGTCATGGGCCCCGGGGTCACTGCAACAATCACATGTGACATGCCATTGTTCTGATTCTAGCATGAAAACATCATGAAGTCAGAGGGTTAATCAGAAGCCTCAGCAGTGATCCCTGGGCCATTGACACCACACAAAAGGCTTGAAGAAAACTGAAGACATAGGAAAATGAGCCTCGGATGCTATGAGGGAAGGTGAGTATCAGTGTTTTATGATGCTTGAAGGCCTGCAAGTCTGTTAGTCTTTCTGTGCATAGCTTTCTTAGTTCATGTGTTGAGTTTAATTGATTAATTATTTTACGAGCTAATTAGTGCTACATCTAAGCATATGTATCCTATATAAGTAGACATAGTATTATGGGAGGCACGAGTGTTGGAGTTGGCATGATGCAATTGAATCCTAAGTGTGACCAGTCTCTTTCTCTTGTGCTCTTTGGAACGCCCGCTCACTCTGCAACAAACTTGACATTACTCAAGATCTCTTCATCTCAAAGTCTTTTAACTTACTGGCTGTCACTAAAACCTGGATTAAACAGTCTGACACCACATCCCCTGTTATGATGGCCTCCAATTCTCACACACGCCTAGACCTGAGGATAGGCAAGGTGGAGGGGTTGGTGTCCTTCTATCACCACAATGCATTTTTCAGGTCATTCCGCCAGTACCATCGCTCTCTTTCTCCTCTTTTGAGGTCCACACTATTAGACTCTTCCGCCCTTTCTCCCTGCGAGTAGCTGTCATCTATCGTCCGCCTGGCTCTCCCTACCAGTTCTTATATCACTTTTCTTCATGGCTTCCCAACTTCCTATCCTGTGAAATTCCTACTCTCATTATGGGTGACTTTAACATTCCCATTAACACCCCTGTCTCTCCATCTGCCTCTCGCCTTCTATCACTAACCGCCTCTCTTGGTCTCTCTCAGCTTACTTCTTCTCCCACACACAAAGATGGTAATAGCCTTGATCTGGTCTTCTTACGGCTCTGTTCTTTCTCTGACTTTACTAACGCTCACCTACCAATTTCCGACCACAACCTTGTTTCCTTTAACATTAAAGCTTCTTGTCCTTCACAAAACACACTGACCTACCGCACATGCAGAAATCTACGGGCTGTAAACACACAGCACCTCTCAGATACCCTACAGTCATCACTTTCTCCCATTTCTTCTTTCTTCTGTCCTGAACTGGCCACCAAACATTACAATAAGACTCTCAAAGCCACCCTGGATAAAGTAGTACCCTTGACCATCCGAAAATCCCAACACAGACACCAGCAACCTTGGCACACTCCTCAAACACATTTTCTTCAGCGATGCTCAAGATGTGCTGAACGGCTATCGCGAAAATCTCACACATCTGCAGATTTTCTTCACTTCAAGTTCATGCTCAAAGCCTACAACTGCTCTTCACCTCGCCAAACAAGCTTACTTGACCTCTCTCATCTCTTCTCTTTCCAATAACCCTAAACATCTCTTTGACACCTTTCACTCCCTCCTCACACCAAAGGTGCGGGTACCTGTCACAGACCTCAGTGCTCAAGACATGGCCACGTACTTTAAAGACAAAATTGACAACATCCGTTAGGAAATAACCCATTCTCCAAGCGGCATCAGTCCCCTTCCCTCCCTTGCTCCTCATTGTGAACTCTCATTATTTGACCCGGTAACAGAAGAAGAAGTCTCCCAGCTCCATTCTTCTCGCCCCACTACTTGCACAAGCGATCCTATCCCATCACACCTCCTTCAGTCTCTGTCCTCTACTGTTACAACTCACCTTGCTAAAATTTTTAACCTCTCTTTTTCTTCTGGAATCTTCCCCTCCTCCTTTGAATATGCTGTCATAACCCCACTACTGAAGAAATCCTCCCTTGACCCATCCTGTGCTGCTAACTACCGACCTGTCTCTAACCTCCCCTTCATCTCTAAACTCCTGGAACGCTTGGTCTACTCCCTCCTAATCCACTTACTCTCTGCTACCTCTCTTCAGGACCCCTTACAATCAGGTTTTCATGCACTACACTGTACAGAAACAACCCTCACAAATGTCTCCAACGATCTCTTGACTGCAAAATCTAAAGGGAACTATTCACTACTTATTCTTCTGGATCTCTCAGCAGCATTTGACACTGTAGACCACAAACTCCTCCTCACTATGCTCCATTCTATTGGCCTCAGAGATATCACTCTCTCTTGGTTTTCTTCCTATCTCTCTGACCGCTCATTTAGAGTATCATTCGCTGGTGCTATTTCTTCTCCTCTGCCCCTTGCGGTTGGGGTTTCTCAAGGCTCGGTCCTAGGTCCCCTCCTTTTCTCTCTGTACACAGCCCCAGTTGGACAAACCGTTCACAAATTTGGCTTTCAATACCATCTTTATGTAAATGATACCCAACTATATACCTCATCCCATGACATCACCCCTGCACTACTACAGAACACCAGTGACTGTCTATCTGCTGTCTCTAACATCATGTCTTCTCTTTATCTGAAATTGAATCTTTCAAAAACTGAACGCCTTGTGTTCCTTCCATCTACTAACCAACCTAACCCTGATATCTTCTTTTCTGTCTGTTGCCTTACTATTACCCCGAGGCGGCATGCCCGCTTTCTGGGGGTTCTATTTGATTCAGATCTCACCTTTACCCCACATATTCAGAAACTTGCATGCTCTTGCCACTTGCATCTTAAAAACATCTCTAGAATTCGCCCTTTTCTCATCGTGGAAACATAAAAAACCCTCATTGTTGCTCTGATTCTATCTCGTCTTTACTATTGCAATTCTCTTCTAATTGGGCTTCCTCTTACTAAACTCACCACTCTACAATCTGTCCTGAATTCAGCCTCCAGACTCATCTTTCTGTCAAACCGGTACACAGATGCATCTACCCTGTGTCAGTCGCTGTATTGGTTGCCCATCCATCACAGAATACAGTATAAAATTATCACACTGACCCACAAATCCATCCATAGCACTGAACCACCCTATACCTCCTCCTTCGTCACTGTCTACCGCCCTAACCGTCCTCTCCGTTCTGCCAATGACCTTAGACTTGCATCCCCTGTTATCCGATCATCCCATTTCCGTCTCCAAGACTTTTCTCGCATCGGTGCTCTGGAATGCTTTACCCAAGACAATCCAATTAATCCCCAACTACAGCAGCTTCAAAACTGCCCTAAAATCACATCTGTATGGTCAGGCTTATCACATGCCCTGATCACAGTGTAGTGTGCGGAGGTGTAGAACAATAACAACTTTTATCTTTACTCCTCTGTTCCTCAGATCCAGGCCCCTCCATCTAGAAGTTACACTGCACTCCTTGCACTTAGTATATGTTTATTCACAGATACTGGCTGGTGATGGGTTCATTTAGCTTCAGTTACACAACCTTTTTTATTAAAAGATGGCTGGACCATTGCAGCAAACAAGCCCTCTGACCTCTTGTGTCCCCCTATCTCCTCATAGAATGTAAGCTCTTGCGAGCAGGGCCCTCACTTCTATTGTTTGATATGTTTATTTCTTTGTCACATTGTAATGTCTCATATTGTCTGTTTATGTGTCCTCTGATTTGTAAAGTACTACGGAATATGTTGGCGCTATATAAATAAAGTTATTATTATTATTATTATTATTTTTCCACGCCTCCCATGGATCTCCACTTATTATACTCTGGGGTCTTATTATAGCCATAGCATATAATATGGGAAATGCAAAAACAAAAAACTGCAACAGCGCTCTGCTAGCAACAAGATAATAACAGCTAATAGAATACTGCACATAGAGTTTATATCGTTTAGCAGTGTTGAATTTTTTTGTGTTTGTCCTGCATTGTGCATGTGGGGTTGTGGATGACTCCATTTTGGTTGTGCACACCACCGATCTGTCCAAAGCTGATTTTTAATAATATGGTTGAAGTACAATCCCCCTTAATTCAATTGGAGGCCCAGGGCCACAGAAATGAGACTTTGTAGTGTATGGTAAGCATAACACGGCAGCAGTACATTTCCCTGCATTCATTTAGAGGCTCAGGTTCAGGGAGAGAGGAGACTGTTAGCAATGTGTGGTAGATATAATATGGCTGAAATACACTTGCCCTGATTTCATTGGCTGTAAAGGCCCATAGAGAGGTGAGTCTTTGTGGTGTAGGGTCCCACCTAAGAGGCTGCCTTGTCGCTTGCAGATGGGCTTACATAATTTGATCAAACTGTTAATGAAATCCATTTCATGAAGTTCTTGATGCATATTTCTTGTACTGATGTCAAAGAATAGTTTTTTTTGTTTTTTTTTTGGTTGCAGGCTGCTTTAGGACATCAATCTACAAGATGCTGGGGCCATGAAGAAGATGTCAGTGTCCTTCCACGAGGAGTCCTTACGCAATGAAATGATGTCTTAGCACAGCACTGCCTGTGCTAAGTTAAGATGGCAATCACGGCCATTATTAATTTAAAATGGCAATCATTATTAAGTTTGGAAGACTCAGAAGGCTATATAAGTTTAAAGGTAATATGTCACCAAGAGAATGCAGTGTAAAAACTGGCAGCATATTATAGAGCAGGAAGAGCTTGTGCAGACTGCTTTTTATTTTTTTTTGGAAAGGTTTTCCGTATAACTTGCAATTTATTCACTTACATCATTGATTTTTCTACTCTCAGAAACCGTCACGAGGCAGAGTAATTATTATACTACACCAGTTTACTGGAGTAAAAAAGCTGCAAACTTTTGTAACTTTTTAAACAACAGTTGCAACATTAATTTTCACAACTGGCGTTTTTGCGCCACCCACACCACCCTCCAGAAAAAGAGATGTGGTAGGGGGTGGATCCATCGGACAGATTTATTATAGTAACATAATAGATGAGGTTGGATGAAGACACACATCCATCAAGTCCAACCTATAACCCTACAATGTTAATCCAGAGGAAGGCAACAAACCCAATGAGGCTGATTTATTTATTTATTATGCTTACTTCTATAGCGCCATCATATTCTGCAGCGCTTTACAGACATTGACAGTCACTGTCCCATATAGGGCTCACAATCTATATTCCCTATCAGTATGTCTTTAGAGTGTGGGAGGAAACCCACACAAACATGGGGAGAACATACAAAATCCTTGCAGATATTGTCCTTGGCAGGATTCGAACCCAGGACTCCAGTATTGGCACCCCTGCAATTCTGTCAGATAATACTCAATTTCTTCCAGAAAATGATTGCAATCACAAATGCTTTGGTAATAATATCTTCATTTAATGTGTCGTCAATGGAAAACCACAAAAAGAATTGTCAAAAAGCCAAATTGGATATAATTCCACACCAAACATAAAAAAGGGGGTGGACAAAAGTATTGGCACCCTTTGAAAAATCATGTGATGCTTCTCTAATTTGTGTAATTAACAGCACCTGTTACTTACCTGTGGCACATAACAGGTGGTGGCAATAACTAAATCACACTTGCAGCCAGTTGAAATGGATTAAAGTTGACTTAACCTCTGTCCTGTGTCCTTGTGTGTACCACATTGAGCATGGAGAAAAGAAAGAAGACCAAAGAACTGTCTGAGGACTTGAGAAGCAAAATTGTGAGGAAGCATGAGCAATCTCAAGGCTACAAGTCCATCTCCAAAGACCTGAATGTTCCTGTGTCTACCGTGCGCAGTGTCATCAAGAAGTTTAAAGCCCATGGCACTGTGGCTAACCTCCCTAGATGTGGACGGAAAAGAAAAATTGACAAGAGATTTCAACGAAAGATTGTGCGGATGGTGGCTAAAGAACCTCGACTAACATCCAAACAAGTTCTAGCTGCCCTACAGTCCGAGGGTACAACAGTGTCAACCCGTCCTATCCGTTTGTGTCTGAATGAAAAGGGACTCTATGGTAGGATACCCAGGAAGACCCCATTTCTGACCCAGAGACATAAAAAGCCAGGCTGGAGTTTGCCAAAACTTACCTGAGAAAGCCAAAAACTTTTTGGAAGAATGTTCTCTGGTCAGATGAGACAAAAGTAGAGCTTTTTGGGAAAAGGCATCAACATAGAGTTTACAGGGGAAAAAAAGAGGCCTTCAAAGAAAAGAACACGGTCCCTACAGTCAAAGATGGCGGAGGTTCCCTGATGTTTTGGGGTTGCTTTGCTGCCTCTGGCACTGGACTGCTTGACCGTGTGCATGGCATTATGAAGTCTGAAGACTACCAACAAATTTTGCAGCATAATGTAGGGCCCAGTGTGAGAAAGCTGGTTCTCCCTCAGAGGTCATGGGTCTTCCAGCAGGACAATGACCCAAAACACACTTCAAAAAGCACTAGAAAATGGTTTGAGAGAAAGCACTGGAGACTTCTAAAGTGGCCAGCAATGAGTCCAGACCTGAATCCCATAGAACACCTGTGGAGAGATCTCAAAATGGCAGTTTGGAGAAGGCACCCTTCAAATCTCAGGGACCTGGAGAAATTTGCCAAAGAAGAATGGTCTAGAATTCCAGCAGAGCATTGTAAGAAACTCATTGATGGTTACCGGAAGCGGTTGTTCGCAGTTATTTTGTCTAAAGGTTGTGCTACCAAGTATTAGGCTGAGGGTGCCAATACTTTTGCCCAGCCCATTTTTGGAGTTTTGTGTAAAATGATCAATGATTTGACTTTTTTTTTCATTCTCTTTTGTGTTTTTTCATTGCAAGCAAAATAAATGAAGATATTATTACCAAAGCATTTGTGATTGCTATCATTTTCTGGAAGAAATTGAGTATTTTCTGACAGAATTGCAGGGGTGCCAATACTTTTGGCCAGCACTGTAGATGTTCTTATGTGTTGTTGGCATCTCTCCTTTTAAAAAAAGAGGTTCTCATCTATAGTTGGACAACAGCTCACATACAGTGGGTACGGAAAGTATTCAGACCCCTTTAAATTTTTCACTCTTTGTTTCATTGCAGCCATTTGCTAAAAGCAAAAAAGTTCATTTTATTTCTCATTAATGTACACTCAGCACCCCATCTTGACAGAAAAAAACAGAAATGTAGATAGTTTTGCAAATTTATTAAAAAAGAAAAACCGAAATATCACATGGTCATAAGTATTCAGACCCTTTGCTCAGTATTGAGTAGAAGCACCCTTTTGAGCTAGTACAGCCATGAGTCTTCTTGGGAATGATGCAACAAGTTTTTCACATCTGGATTTGGGGATCCTCTGCCATTTTTGCTTGCAGATCCTCTCCAGTTCCGTCAGGTTAGATGGTGAACGTTCGTGGACAGCCATTTTCAGGTCTCTCCAGAGATGCTCAATTGGGTTGAGGTCAGGGCTCTGGCTGGGCCAGTCAAGAATGGTCACAGAGTTATTCCGAAGCCACTCCTTTGTTATTTTAGATGTGTGTTTAGGGTCATGGTCTTGTTGGAAGGTGAACCTCCTGCCCAGTCTGAGGTCCAGAGCACTCTGGAAGAGGTTTTCTTCCAGGATATCTCTGTACTTGGCCACATTCATCTTTCCTTCAATTGTAACCAGTCGTCCTGTCCCTGCAGCTGAAAAACACCCCCATAGCATGATGCTGCCACCACCATGTTTCACTGTTGGGATTGTATTGGGCAGGTGATGAGGAGTGCCTGGTTTTCTCCACACATACCGCTTAGAATTAACACCAAAAAGTTCAATATTTGTCTCATCAGACCAGAGAATCTTATTTCTCATAGTCTGGGAGTTTTTTGGCAAACTTTATGCGGGCTTTCATATGTCTTGCACTGAGGAGAGGCTTCCTTCGGGCCACTCTGCCATAAAGCCCTGACTGGTGGAGGGCTGCAGTGATAGTTGACTTTGTGGAACTTTCTCCCATCTCCCTACTGCATCTCTGGAGCTCAGCCACAGTGATCTTTGGGTTCTTCTTTACCTCTCTCACCAAGGCTCTTCTCCCACGATTGCTCAGTTTGGCTGGACGGCCAGGTCTAGGAAGAGTTCTGGTCGTCCCAAACTTCTTCCATTTAAGGATTATGGAGGCCACTGTGCTCTTAGGAACCTTGAGTGCTGCAGAAATTCTTTTGTAACCTTGGCCAGATCTGTGCCTTGCCATAATTCTGTCTCTGAGCTCCTTGAGCAGTTCTTTTGACCTCATGATTCTCATTTGCTCTGACATGCACTGTGAGTTGTGAGGTCTTATATAGACAGGTGTGTGCCTTTCCTTATCAAGTCCAATCAGTTTAATTAAACACAGCTGGACTCTAATGAAGGAGTAAAACCATCTCAAGGAGGATCAGAAGGAAATGGATAGCATGTGATAAATATGAGTGTCACAGCAAAGGGTCTGAATACTTATGATTATGTGATAATTCAGTTTTTCTTTTTTAATAAATTTGCAAAAATATCTACATTTCTGGGGGGTTTTTCTGTCACAATAAAATGAACTTTTTTGCTTTTAGCAAATGGCTGCAATGAAACAAAGAGTGAAAAATTTAAAGGGGTCTGAATACTTTCTGTACCCAGTGTATATTACCCTTTTATTGCAGTCAAACATGTCTCCCCAAACTGCCTACTCATGTGTAGTTGCACCTAGAACAGACACAGGTTCTATGAGACTATGAATACCTTGCTCAAAACTTTCAAATCCTTATAAACTTGACTCCTGAATGGGCGATTTGTAATAGTCTATCTGAAGCTGACAGAGGCCGTCTTTCTAAATCAAAAATACGCATTGATAATATGCGCCACTGCAACTAAAAAACGTATTTTTCACCACTGGACAACTCCAGTCCCATTACAATTCACCCTAATTCTCACAAAAGTGCAGCATTTATTCCTTATGTATTGGCTAAACACAACCCTATATAAAGACATGCTAACAAAAAGGTTCTTCCAGTATTGGGGTCATTTTATTTGCACAAGACCCTTACACATCAGGAAATCGCTACATGACTGCTTTAAATACACAGTGTGGTACTCCTTCCAACTTTCACATGGTCAGCAACCTATTCCATTGATGTAATTGGTTTACCTTCTGTAAATTATACCGTTATGTGTTTCTGCTGCTGAAAAACATCATAAAAAGGAGCTGAGGCATCTAATCAGGCAAGGAAAAGCCAGTTATAAGGAAAAAATGGAAAAGCAAATGGAAAGAAAAGACATAAGGGGGGTCTGGGAGGGGCTTAAGTCAATTTCGGGTCATAAACAGTCTGTCTGCCAGATTGAGGCAGATGTTAACTGGCTTAATGAACTAAACCTATTCTTCAACAGATTTGATCACACACCAGCTCCTCCCACCCCAGTATGTCCTTCAGCTCCCCCCACCACAATGACTTCTCCCCCATGCGGCCACTTCCCAACAGACCAGTAAATCCAGAAATCCATCTTTATCTGGCCACAGCCTGACCTTCACACGGGCCCAGGTGAGGAAGGAGATGAAAAAGATCAAGGCGAGGAAAGCCGGAGGGCCAGATGACATCAGTGCAAGGCTAATTAAGACTTGTGGGGACCAGCTGTGTGGTATAATTACATATATGTATAATATGAGCCTGAGGCAGGAAATAGTCCCTGAATTATGGAAATCTTCTTGTGTGGTACCAGTTCCAAAGAAACCCCACCCTATGGACCTCAACGACTACAGACCTGTAGCACTGACATCCCACCTGATGAAGATCTTGGAGAGATTGGTTCTCACACATCTCCGCCCTCTAGTGAGCCCCGCTATGGACCCACTCCAGTTTGCTTATCGGCCGGGCATTGGGGTAGATGATGCCATCATCCATCTTCTGCACAGGGCTCTGTCTCACCTGGAGAAACCAGGGAACACAGTGAGAATAATGTTCTTTGACTTCTCCAGTGCTTTTAACACCATACAGCCCAGGTTATTGAGGGACAAGCTGGACCTTGCTGGAGTGGACCACCACCTCTCCAACTGGATCCTAGACTACCTCACAAATCGACCTCAATACGTGAGAGCCCGAGACTGTGTGTCAGGTACAGTGATCTGTAATACGGGGGCACCTCAGGGTACGGTTCTCGCCCCTTTCCTCTTCACACTGTACACTGCAGATTTTAGGTGCAACTCATCCAGCTGCTACCTACAGAAGTATTCTGACGACTCTGCAATAGTGGGTCTCATCACAGATGATGATGACAGGGAGTACAGAGAACTGAACCGGGATTTTGTGGACTGGTGCCACCGGAACCACCTGAAGATTAACGCGGGGAAGACCAAGGAGATGGTGGTAGACTTCCGTAAAGGCAGAAGCCCTCCTAAACCAGTGGACATCCTGGGGACGGGCATCGAGATTGTGAACACCTATAAGTACCTGGGTTTGCTCCTTAATAATAAGCTGGACTGGGCAGATCATATGGAGGCCCTGTACAGGAAGGGCCACAGCAGGCTCTACCTGCTTAGGAAGCTGAGAGCCTTTGGAATCCGGGGGGCACTTCTTAGAACTTTCTTCAACTCGGTAGTGGCATCAGCCATCTTCTTTGGAGTGGCCTGCTGGGGGAGCAGTATATCAACCAGGGACAGAAATAAACTTGACAAGCTGATTAGAAGGGCCAGCTCTGTCCTGGGGAGCCCACTGGACCCAGTGCAGGTGGTGGGTGACAGAAGGATACTGTCCGTGGTGAGCTCCATGCAGAAGAAGAAGTCCCATCCCATGCATGAGACTGTGATCGCGCTGAGCAGTACTGTCAGTGACCGACTGCTCCACCCTAGGTGTGAGAAGGAGCGCTATCGGAAGTCTTTCCTCCCCACCGCGGTTAGGCTGTACAACCAACACCGACCTAAGCGGAGATCATTACACACAGAGAACTGAAAATATCTCTCTGCCTGTTAAATCCCCCCCCCCCCCCCTGCTACGTCCTATCTGTCTGTCTGCTATCAATGTAATGCCTCTCACCTTGGAACATTCCTGTACATGTTGTATTTGTATTTGTATCTGCTTATCTTATCTTATCTTTGCTGCTGTAACACACTGAATTTCCCCATTGTGGGACTATTAAAGGACTATTATTATTATTATTATTATTAAAACTCATCAGAATGAAGGATGTATCATCCCTGATGTACAGGAATTTCTTATTCTGCAAAAAAGAGGGTCTGCAGCAGCTGATGTGATTATTTTAAGGCATAATATAGCCCCTATTATAAAGAATAATAAAAAGCTCCATGGCTCCATCTGTTATGGTGGATAGTGGAACACTACTGTCTAGCCACACGTGTAGGGCCTTTCATATCATAGTAATTTCACTGTAGTTCATAGAATGAACTAGCTATAAAGGATTTTCCATAAGATGCTTCAGATGCATTGATTTATACATACGCAGAGTATATTATACATGTTTGGTATGTAGGAATTTCCAATACAGATATACAGTACCTGTAAGTATAGTATAACATTAACAGTTGTCAGAATCATTTACTTCAGAGTGTAAAACTTCTAGTTTACCAAGGCAAACTTACAATACTAATGTTACAGAATAACTACTAAAGGGACATTTGCAGTCTGAAAAATCCATTGCTTGAGATTCAGTATTCACTGCTGGATGTTTTGACATGATCAATATAATGTCAATATGTTTCACTGATTTCTTACTTCAGTGCACTGTGTATGTTAATATATTACCTAAAGTCGTTGATTTGATCGATACATTTAGTTTGCACCTCATCAGAAAATCCACAGGATGAGAATACATAATGTATAAAATAATATTGTGCTTAAACAGTTTATCCTTTATGCTACTTTTAACACTGGGTAATAATTCATCAATTGTCAATAGGTCCTTACAATAAAAAGCTTGTTTGTTATTGAAATTTTCTTGAGCAAATATTAATATTAAAAGGCTTATATTTTTTAACAAACCTGGCTCATTATGAATTTTACAAAAACTTGAGGTTCTACCAAACCCTAAATTTTTGTGGTTCACCTCATATGAAATTTTGCTGTCTATTTTAAGACACATCAAAGTCAAAAAATTAATGTAAAAATTTTAAAAATGTATTTGCCTTTCCTGAGCTCTGTAGCAACATCCTCCAGCATGTCTGTTGGTTGTCCACCATCGTCTCTGACCCTATGGTCACCTCTGAGGCCTGTAACTGAGCCTCACGTGTAACATGGGGGACATCAACATCATCACACTTTGACACTACAGTATCATCATGTACACTGTGCCTCAAAACATAATCATGTTGACACCTGCCTCTACACACATACTTGTCAGTGGATCAAGCAGTCCTCTCTACTGGTGGTCTGCCTGTAGCTTGTTTACTATGTGTGTGTGCCCTATGTTCATGGAGAATATGTATATTAATCACTTCTTCATAGTTATGCTTTTGCCTTCTTTCTCACTCTACTCATTCCTTCATGTCTTGTCTGAACCTGAAGTTAGTGATTCCCACGTGCATGTGGTGTTACCATTGTTTTGTATTTTTGCATGCATTTTAAAAACTTCTTTCCTTGTTCCTTCAGTTTTCTGTTCTGAATGCCTGCTCTCAGTTTTCAATTTTGTCATCAACAGTAAAGATGCAAAAGAATGGCAAAGTCACCTGGATTTTGGATTTTTACATACTCTATTCTGGCAGTAATGGCCATCTCTAGCTGCCTTCATAGCATTAACTTATGGCTATGCTAACCAGTGCATGAGTATTAAATGCCTGATAGTGACTACTCAAGAGGGGCCCTGACCATGGCATACTAGCATGAATATATTAAGGGATTAAGTTAATCAGCGCCAAACTGGAGTTCTGTAATAGGTTTCCTTTTTCGACCCACTGCTTTGCCCATAGTCAGGAAAAATTGCTATAATACAAACTGGATAAAACCATAATCAGGCTAATATTCAACTGTTGAGAAGTATCTTCCAACAACTAGTTTTTTTGTAAATATGTATAACTAGTTATTTTAATTTTCCAATGTTGTTTTTTTATGCATAAGGGGCTCCTGCTCTCTTAACCATCCTTACCTACAAAAATATGCCAACGGAATCCAGTTCAGAGGACAAAAGAAACATTCTGAGAGCAATGTGAAAACCATAGGGCCCCAATGGGTTTTTTTCCCATCTGTTTAAAAATGTGCAATGGAAAGATACTTTTTTTACATAAATATTTTACCATGGGAAACTATAGGTTATTACCATAAATGGTATAATTTGGAGCCTTCTGTTAGAGTTAGGCTAGATTCACATGGCAGTGAATACAGACATCACACGGCAGCATTAATTTCACTGTTTGTGAATGGGGGCTATTCACATTACCATTAGTTTGATGGTCTGTTGTCACAGACCATTAAAATATAGGTCATGCTCTATTTTTGGCCATTTTCACATATTCTTCCATACACTGAAATGTATGGGGAATCCGTGAAAACAGATGCTCCTCGGGTGCAAGACGACGGTGAAAAAAGGATGCTTTTCTTGGCCGTTTTGCACCTCTTTCATGTGAATGTATCCTTAGGGTAAATTCACATCAGCATTGTTTAGTCCAGTCTTCTGGATGTGACTAATGACTCTGAGACAGAGGCCATGAACATAACTTTATATGATGTGAAATTATCCTGATGTATACCTCTGGTGGAAGGCACAAATGTGACATAAACAGAGCTTAAACCTATGTACTGTAATCAAGAGATCCTTGTTGTTCCAATGAGTCCCAGCATGCTCATATTACCTGTATGAATATGAAAAAATTCTAAGCAATTTATAGAGTCCTTATCTGCATATAAACAGTCAATTGGATCTTTATTTTATTTTTACTATGTGCAGTTTTAAAATGACCTTTAATGGAAAAGATAAGTGATCTAATATTATGTAAACTGGCACCACATGGATAAAAAGACTTAAGAGTGTGATTATTTGTCTGACAAGAAAATATAAAACTGATGATGCTGGAAAATCTACACTGCCTGGAGCTCAATAGCATCTTAATTTGGCTGCTTTGTGCAGTCCTGATGAATGTTTTTTCATTGCTGGATCTAGTTTTTAAAACCTCCCATTGAAAATCACTCAGCTAGGAGGGAATAATCTTTCCACTGCTTCCTCATTTTGATTCATTTATAATATAACTTATTGAAACTAGCATAAAAAATGTGACAATGATTTTTTCAATGCACCAGTGAACATGCAAAACATGTACCTCTGTCGCAATCCTGAAAGCCTATGTAAAATTACATTTGCATATGATAGTATTGTACTTCATTAAAAAGGTGACTCCTCTGGGAGTCACCTCGGTTTGCAGCAACAGATGCGCTGCACATTAACAAACTAGATAGTGCGCTAAATGCAAAAGACAAATGAAGTTAGAAACAAGATTCTCGTTATGCAGATAGAACACATTATTGAATCCTTTAGTGCGTGCTCATGGGTGAAAAAATATTTGCTATATTAATTTGGATGGCAGATAAGCGTGCTTAGCAGACAACATTGGTAATCTTCAGTAAAAAAACCTCTTACTGAAAATAAGAAAATAAAGACTACTCCACACTGGTGACAGTGCCCACTGAATTGAAGAATTATCTATAAACACTTTGATTTAATGATAAATAGATTTAGCAGAAAGGAGCAGTGCCACTATTATATTTTCCAATCCTTTTGAGGCTATTCTTGGCTTAAAAAATTTCACAAAATGTGCAACAAAAAAAGCAGCTTTTCCACAAGAGACCACAGTTTTACAGGTTTTTTACCCACTACAGACACTTAATCCCTAACCATTGAATAGGGAATAAGGCCTTATTCACACATCAGTTTTTTACGTACTATACGTGTTCTGTTTGTATTTTTTTACAGATTAATCATGAAGACATTGATTTCAATGTAATTATTCATGTGTCCATTTTTATTTATGGACTGTGAATCTGTAAAATAAAAACTGAGAAAAACTCTATTTTGGTCTGTTATAACGGTCATAGACACTCATTAGTCTAAGGGTCTATGAATAAAGTGGAAAGCATACAGAGTCTGTATAGAATTTTTTTTTTCTAAAAATGGTTGATCCGTTTTTCAAGTACATTAAAAATGGATGAACTACTGGCTCAAGCACAACTATTAAATCATAACGCGTGTGTGCTATCATTTCCAAAGATCTTAGATAGCTAACCACCGATCTTATGTCGATGTAGACTTGCCCAAATCCTTCACTTTTTTCATATAATTCCAAACAGACTTGATAATGTTTAGATTAGAACTTTGTGGGGGCCATATCATCACTTCTAGGACTCCTCCTCCAAAATGTGGTCACTCCACTTGATTTAGAATTCCCATTTGTTCATTCACTTGGTTTTAATTGACAAACTATTCTAGAACTTCTGTTTTTGAAAGCATTCTTACTTTTTTCATACGTGCCTAAAACTTTTGCATGTTACTATAAGTATTACCTATATGTGGGTGTCAGTGAATCCTATTCAAGTGTATGAGACACCACTACAAAGAGACAACAAGTGGGCATTGGAGCTTCCAGCATGTAAATAATGCCAGAAGCAGTTGTTTCCAAAAAAAACAGCTGATTTGTGGGGCTCACACACATCTTAAAGGGGTTGTCCACTTTCAGACCAATATAGAGACAAATGTTATTGTTTGTATAATAATAAGTTCTACAATTTTCCAATATACTTTCTGTATCAATTCCTCACCGTTTTTTAGATCTCTCCTTGCTGTCATTCTGCTTACTTCCAGTGGATAAAAATCATTCCATGGTCATGTGATATACAGTCCATGGTCATGTGATGAACACACAGGTGCACAGCTTGTTATAGTGACAGCTCAGTAATCAGACATCTGCCTGGTAATGAGCTGTGCACCTGTGAGTTCATCACATGACCATGGACTGAGCTTTATCCACTAGGAGTAAGCAGAATGAATGACAGTAAGCAGAGATCTAGAAAACTGTGAGGAATTGATACAGAAAGTATATTGGAAACTATACTAACTTTTTATTATACAAACAATAACATTTGTCTCTCACTATTGGTTTGAAAGTGGACAACCCATTTAAGGATAGCCCATCATTTTTTTACTACTTTAATACCTTTATGCAAGAGTGAATCTAAAGGCTCGTTGGTCCTCGTGCAAGAGTTCAGCTTTGGTCCCACTCTTCCTTATCGTACCCCAAACCACAACTGTCCTGCCTTGCCCTCTTCAACCACAAAACAGTTAGCGTAGGGCTTATTTGGCATTAGGTCCAAGTCAACCAACACTGCTTTCTATTAGATCATGAAGAATGAATTGCTTAACCACTTTCCGCCAGTGCACTACCTATTCACATCCTAATTGAATGTGCCACTTTCCATAAAGACATGCATAGAGGTTCTGTGATTTCCTCTGGGATAGCAGTTTTATTAAAGTGCAGAAATAGTCTACTTCAGCAGTATCCAAATCAGTATCCCAGGAAAGAATTTAAGGGGTTGTCCACTTTTTTTTTTTTTTTTTTTTTACTTATGATCTATCCTCAGGATTGGTCATCAATAAAAGTTCAGGGAGTTTGGCAGGGGGCTCCGGTGTAAATCAGCTGGCACGCCATCTGAGTCACAGCACCTGTGCAATGTAATTATACCGTCATCCCATAGATGTGAATGGGATAAGGCTATAATTGCAAAGTACAGCCGCCATGAAACAAATGCCGCGTGATGTAGCAGTGATGGGCATAGCCCCTTAAAACAGCTGATCAGCAGGGGTCCTGGGTTTTAGACCATTGATCTTTTAATGATGACCTATAGTGATGTAATGGGTTAAATGGGTTGTCTGGACCCAAATCATATTTTCATACTGATGATTTCATCAGTATGCGATCTGTTGTGGTCCAACGCCCAGACCACACACAAATCATCTGTTCTAACAGCCTCCAGGTCCCGGAAACTGCTAGCGGTAGGTCGCTCCTATACAGGTAATAGGAGGGGTGCTGTAGTTCACCGGAACCAAAATAAAATAAAATAAAAATTTCATGACGTGGTATCGTCCAGTCCTTCCTTCAGGCTATACTCTCACCCCACCTAATTTAATAAAAACTCAACACAAGTAGGTGGACTGAATTGGCCACAGTAGTCATTTTATTAACAAACAATAAATAACAATAAGAATAGTACAATACCTGAGCACCAATGTAATGTGTTAGACTAAGGAGGTCCTCGGAGCCAACTAATTCCTTTTTCTTTGTTTTACCTCCAGCCGTTCGCCCAGTGTGGAGGCACCAAATCACCATAACAGGGTGAAAGGATCAATATATTAAAGATCCCCCGTTCTCAGGTAAGACCAAAAATCCACTCATAGTAGTGCTATTCCTTTGGGAGTCCAGAGCCTTATCAGCTCCCCCTCCCCAACCATACATCCACATAATTAGTCCCCAACTCCGAGGAACACCCGCCAAGCTGCTGTGACTATCCCGGCAGACCTTATTGGTCCCCACCACAACCTCCACCCGTCCCATCAAGTATAAAATTCACAAACACTGCCCCCACCCTCTCCAACAGACACAATATTAAATAAACCGCTAAAAAAAGGAAGGGTAGGAGATTCCCTGACTTCTGTTCTTCCTCATGTAGACCCTCTTCGTGGACTTTTCTATTTAAGTCTCTCACTCCAATCTAACTTGGGCAACCTGAGCTCCCCTTACCTGTGAATTCTCCAATGGCTGCAGTTCGGATTACACCCCGTCATGTGGGGCCCCCCCTAGGCTACGCCCCTAGTCCAGCCTCCTCTAATGCATATGTGTATATAATGATACTGAGGATTTTAGTTAAAATAATAAAAGTTAACCCATAAGAAAATATTGGCTTAAAGCCTTAAATCTTAAATAAGAAAAATCATCACTATGTAGTACACAAGTATTCTAGCTAATTCTTGTTGTAGGCAATCCTGTGAGAATTCAGCACCAAGGCTCATGTCCTGTCTTTAAAACAGATGACTATAATTGCTGACTTAAAAATTCCCAAGGAAGCCTTTACATACAATAGTCTTTTCAGCACACTCTGAATGCAGGAATATCAGTTATATTGTGATAGCAGTGAATTTAACCTGAGGAATAAATGTTAATATTCTCAGCACTCACGTTTATGTACGGCCATTTGATCTAAGGGGAATTACTTACATGTTCACACACTGCAGAGAAATATTGCAGCAAGGAACACTTGGCATACAATAATAGAGATGTAATATATCTCCTCAAGTGCCACTGTGGTTTGGGATGTGTAAAGAAGGCTAATTGCACGCTTAAAATGAGGATGATTAAATACACAAGTGCTTTAAAACAGAAGGATGAGAGCAGCCCCGGCGTTCTTCATTTCTGTGTGCGCAATCATCCAATAAGCACTCTCCACTGCCTGGTAATTGACAAGTTAAAACACTGCATTACTGAACCAGTGTGGCAGAAGGGGAATTGGATTAAATGTCCTTCACACAGAGACTTCCATAGAATTCACTATAACCTGCAAATGCGTTTGGGTGGATTTTAAAACTGTTTGATAAGACGTAGAATAAAGCTTCAGATAATACATATCACAAGCAGATTCTGCGGCATATCTCTGTGACTGTTCATCCATTTTTCTACCACCTCCCATCAATCAGCATTTTTGTGACTCCAAGATATGACAGCAGTTTAACATATGACATTTTCCCTTTTCTTACATTTATTTTTCTGCTTCTCATGCATCTTTGAACATTTCTTGCTACAGAAATCTGTATCAGTGACAGTGAATGTTGGAAAATGCAAGTAGGTTAGAAGTAAACTTTAAGCTTTTGATGTTGGAAAATTTTACTCTCATATTTAAAAGAAACTAACAGTATGCACCTTTATATACCTATAGCTACACATGGGGTGGAAAAGTTCACCAAATATACATGGCAAAATCAGCAGGCAATTTACTGCAGATTTCCATGGGATTTTTATTGTGGATTTATATCCTCTGTATTAAAAGGGATGAGATGTACAGTGGAAATTGACATAGTCTATACACCACCGGTCAATTTCTGTGTGGACATTTTCTGCCAAATGGGCATAAGAGTTGTTAACATCTTAGCTACCAACATTTCTTTGGCAAATACTCATAAAAATCCACCAGAAGATCTGAAGCAATTCTGCTACATGAGTTGGAGAGTGAAGAAATCAGGCGATACCTTTTAGAGGCTAACTGAGTATATTTGATAAGTAAGCTTTCAAGAGTCTAGCTCTCTTCTTCAGACATGGTGTTATACAAGAACTGAAAATTCACAGATTTTTTATATACCCTATACACATGGTCTTCACTCTTGAAAGCTTACTTATCAAATATACTCAGCCTCTAAAAGGTATCGCCTGATTTCTTCACTCTTCCACTACTTTCAATGGCTAGCACGGTACAACATTATACCACTGCTACATGAGTTGTAACAGAAATTAAGCTTTTCTATGCACCATCTCTTATTCAGTTGTCCCAGATATAGTATTTTGACAGTTTGGCATTTATCTCTGTTAGGGTATGTCCGCATATGCTGCGGAATTGCTGAAAGGACATTTAACAGTACCAACGAAGTGTATTCCATTTTAAGAAATCTCATCCACGCAACAAACAAAACCCGCCAAGCATGTCAATTTTATGCAAGGCACAGGGACAAATCACTTTCAAAGCAGAAATAGACAGCATTTACGACCTGTGTGGATGTAACCTCAAAGTGTTAGTTCTACAACAATACCCCCTCCCGTTCAAGTATGTAACCTGTTAATTAAACAGGTCATAAAAGTTTAAGAGTTAGAGGCTTATATCCGGTACCTCCAACACTGACAAGATTAAGGGGTCCAAATCCATGTTTTCAGTCTGAAAGAAGCACAAACGTGATATCAACCTCTACAGAGATGAATGGAACCATGAGAACCAGCCCATTAATCACGTTAAGCTATTTCTGACAGTTCCATTCATCTTTACAGAAATGGATGGTGCATGATCATCTGGATTTCAGGCTGAAAAGAGAAATTTGGGGCCCTTTATTTTCAACAATGCTGAGGATGCTGAGACTGTCTGATTGACAATTTATAAAAGCAGAAAAGGAATTGTCTCTACAGTAAAGGATCCAGTGAAAGTGATCTTCTGATATTGAACTGATGTCAGTACGTCTGACAAAACATACTGAACATACTTATTATGAGATCATTTTGACTGGATTTATACTTTTACAAAATCTTTAGTGGTTTTCTGGCCAAAAGATTACGGTCCTGATTATAAAGGAATTCTCTCTAAAGTGAGAATGCTTTAATAGTGTCTTTGAAGATCCCAGAACTAGTATTTCCCTCACTCCTTATCATCCAATCACACCCAATCATCCGACCATGGGTCCTGAGTTTCAATGTGTTGTATAATATGCTATAGTAGTGTGAATTCAATGAAAAGAAATATTTAGGGAAGGGATAGAGAACTTTGGAAAAGTAGAGATCTACTACTCAAAATTTTACCTGAAAAAAATGGACTATTTTTCACATGGAGTAAAAGTGACAATGTTTAAGTTACAGTCTAATACAAGGTGCACATCATTTAAATAATATTTTGGCTTTGACATGATTTTAAATTATTTTTTGCATACCTATATTACAAAAAGAAGTAATGACATGGCGTATCTACAGCATATTAACATCTTATCACAGAAGAACTGCGTTGGATCAGAGAAAGGGAAGATGTATCAGTAAATTTGATGTCAGAAACCATAATACAGGCCCTCAGTGACTCCCCATTGTTAAACTAAACCCATACACCAGTTATTGTCATTATCCAAAATGGTTGATTTCAGGCACTTATGTCTCACAGTCACCCTTTTTACATGAAACCAAAGACTATTTAAGACATTAACCATAAGACCATTTTGTGAAACATCAGATAAAACACGGTGGACATTTTTAGTCTTTGCCAGATGAAGTTGTTAGTAATACCTGCAAAATAGTTTTTACCAAATAAAGAATAGCACCTGAGATAAAGGCAGAAGCTCAGTTTGTAAATTTGTCATTTTATCTTAAGGTATTATCCTCCAGAACAACAACCTTCACAGACCCCTTGTGAACGACAAGTCATAAATTATAGGTCAGAAAAATGAACTCTCTAGAGCAGCGGCCCTAACCTTTTTTTCACCACGACCCGGTAGGGAGCACAGGGGAATTTACAGGAGTTTTAGGGGGTGGGGCTTTGGTCATATGGCGGTGGGGTTATACACCAAACAGCCCTGTAGACCGGGGGGTGCTGGAGGGACCTTGGTGTACAGCGCTGTAGACCAGGTCCCCGCCATTAGCTTTACCAGGAGCCACGACACTGTGGCCAGATTGCCGACCCGCCCCACCTAATGTTCCGGGAGCCGCGTCTCATGAGACCACCCCACACCCCCTCGGACTGGCAAAAGACCCCCAACGGCTCGGTCCTGGTCCGCAGACCGGTGGTTGGAGACCCCTGCTCTAGAGTACATTATGGCCACTTTAAGGCATTGTGATGTACTCAGCACCTGTCAGATCTGCCAGTAGATCCTCATGTACTTGTAGTGCCTACCTACTGTAGTCTTTAGGGTATGCACACAAATACTGGAATAGGTATACCTCAGAGCTGCACTACTACCATGAAGCAAGAACACTTTGTAGCATTAACTAATAAACTAACAAACAATACCTAATTTCTTTATTAGGGCTGGTTCACATCTGCGTTTGGGATTCCGTTCGGGGAGTCCGCACTATAGGGGACTTTCCTCTCCGCATGTTTCTGCATTATAGTCTATGGGGTCTGCAGGTTTCCTTAGGTAAACCGCTTTTCTATGCATATAGGAAACTGAACTGGCCCTTAATGAGATTAATGTCCTAATACCTAACACATCACCTACGAAGCAACACAGAGTCACAGTCTCTAAAAATATTTACATTATTAATTCTATATAATTAAATTGCATATTTTGTGGTATGCTTTGTCAGGAGGCATCTTTCCTAAAATTTTAAAGGGGTGTTCCAGGACTTGACTTAGAATAGATCATGAATATTAGATTGGTGGTGGCCAACTCCTGGCACCCTCACTGATCCCCTGATTGAAACGGCTATATCAAGTGATACATCTTCATTGTTTACTGGGTACAGTGCCATACAGTGTGTAGCAGTTGTATTGCAGCTCAATCTGATTCACTTGAATAGAGCTTGCAGAAAGATCATGTGACTGATGCATGTGAAATCAATGCCCCTTCAAACAGCTGATCATTAGAAGGGGGGGGGGTGTCAAGAGTAAGATTCCCAATGATCTTATATTGATGACCCATTCTAAATCTAGGTCATGCAAAACCCCTTTGAAATCCCTTTTACTATAATGTGCCTGCAGTGAATATGTGTTGCATATTTTCTACTTTTAGTCATGTTTGTTTGAATTGCTTCAACTTGGTAAACCAAGCAAACAATGTTTCTGGATAATCTACTGTGGCCAGTTGTTATTTTCTGATAATGAATAATGCTACAAAATACTATATATGATGTATGATCAAATATACTGCATTTACTTTATGGAAACAATTACAGCTTCTAAATTGAAGTGGATTCTTCTTTCCTAAAAAGTTTTTTCTTTGCATTATGCGTGGCTCTGAGTAGGGAAAAGACAGATGTGTTCCTTTAGAGGTTGGATATTACATATTTCACACAGTTATTTCCATCTCCATAATGCAAAATGGGTCAAAACAGCATCAATAGGCTATTGATTTCAAAGTCATTTCCCTCTCTTAAATATGGTGATACATTTATGTGTTTGCATCAGGTTCCTCAGAGCTCCACCTCTAAAAGACATTGATGAATGGTCCCGTGGTACTTTCATTATGAACTCTTTTGGTGTTAACCTTCAGTAGTGCATCCAGTGCTTATTGTATTTCTGATGCTCTGCTTTAATGTGCACACAATGAAGGGAAGCTGAATTTGTTTACGGAAAACAAGGCTGTAGTTTTACTCATGGCCATGTGAGATGATAAAAGGTGCCTGACGGCTGCCTC